>CAMZMU010000103.1:8124722-8547217 GCA_947311845.1 Poa pratensis | reverse complement strand
GTGACGAGGGAATATCTCCCCGGCAACAGTGCCAGAAACAATGCTTGTACGTCACACGTCAGTTGGGAACCCCAAGAGGAAGGTATGATGAGTGCAGCAGTAAGTTTTCCCTCAGTATGAAACCAAGGTTTAATCGAACCAGTAAAAACGAGGTTTGCTTCGAAGGTGTTGGTGAAGGAGTGTAGTGCGGCGCAACACCAGGGATTCCGGTGCCAACGTGGAACCTGCACAACACAATCAAATTACTTTGCCCCAACTTAACAGTGAGGTTGTCAATCTCACCGGCTTGCTGAAAACAAAGGGTTAAACGTATCGAATGGAAATGATGTTTGTTTGCATAAAACAAGTAGAGAACAATGATTGCAGTAGATTGTATTTCAGATGTAAAAGAATGGACCGGGGTCCACAGTTCACTAGTGGTGTCTCTCCAATAAGATAACTAACATGGGGTAAACAAATTACAGCTGGGCAATTGACAATTGATAAGTGCATATAACATGCATGTGTGAGCTGTGGTGTCTACTATGAGATTCATTTGGGCATTACGACAAAGTACATAGACCGCTATCCAGCATGCATCTATGCCTAAATAGTCCACTTTCCGGTTAACATCCGTACCCCTTCCAGTATTAAGTTGCAAGCAACAGACAATTGCATTAAGTAATGTGCGTAATGTAAACAATACATTCATCCTTGAATAAAGCATTGCTGTTTTACCCCTAGTGGCAACAACACATCTACAACCTTAGAACTTGCTGTCACTATCCCAGGTTAAATAGAGGTTGAACCCAACTATCATGCATAAATACCCCCTCTTGGAGTACAAGTATTCACTTGGCCAAGGCTTCAACAAGTAACGGAGAGCATGCAAGATCACAAATGACATAGACATGATAATATAATATTCAGCTCCACATAGGTATCAATATAAGTCAGATCCCAGCAAACACAACATGTAGCATTACAATAAGATGATCTTGATCATGATAGGCAGCTCACAAGATCTAAACATGATGGCACAAGTGGAGAAGACAACCATCTAGCTACTGCTATGGACCCATAGTCCAAGGATGAACTACTCACGCATCACTCCGGAGGCGGGCATGGCGATGTAGAGCCCTCCGGTGATGATTCCCCTCTCCGGCAGGGTGCCGGGAAGAGCTTCAGAACCCCCCGAGTTAGGGTTGACGACGGCGGCGGCAGCGAATATGTTCTGGATGAAAGGCTCGGTGTTTTAGGGTTTTCGCGTCTCGGGGAATAAATAGGCGAAGGGGCGATGTCGGCGGACCCCCGAGGGGCCCAAACCACCAGGCGCGGCTGGGCCCACTGCCGCGCCTGGTGGTTTGGCCACCTCGTGGCTCTTCGTCTCTCCTTCGGACTCCGTGTACGTGCTGGAAAAATAGGGACTGGCCTTTTGTTTCGTGCAATTCCGAGAATATTTCCAGAAGTAACTTTCTGAAACCAAAAACAGCAGAAAACAGGGAACTGGCACTGTGGCATCTTGTTAATAGGTTAGTCCCAGAAAATGCATAAAAGTGATACGAAGTGTATATAAAACATGTAGCAAATGGTATAATATAAGCATGGAACAGCAGAAATTATGGATACGTTGGAGACGTATCAAGCATCCCCAAGCTTAGTTCTACTCGTCCTCGAGTAGGTAAAACGATAACAACAAATAATTTCTGAGGAGACATGCTTTCACACAATCTTGATCAATATATTGCAAGGCTCATGTCATGAATGAAGTGACTCAAAGCAATGATCTATAGTTTGCTAACAAATAGATAAAGAGTAAACAATGAATCATATAAGCAAAAACTTTTCATGAATAGTACTTTCAAGACAAGCATCAAAAAGTTTTGCATAAGAGGTAACTCATAAAGCAATAGATTCAAAGTAAAAGGCATTGAAGCAACACAAAGGATGATTAAGTTTCAGCATTTGCTTTCAACTTGTAACATGTATATCTCATGGATAGTTGTCAACATAAAGCAATATAACAAGTGCAATAAGTAAATATGTAAGAATCAATGCACACAAAGTTGACACAAGTGTTTGCTTCTAAGATAGAAAGGAGTAGGTAAACTGACTCAACATAAAGTAAAAGATAGGCCCTTCGCAGAGGGAAGCAGGGATTAAATCATGTGCTAGAGCTTTTTAAGTTTTCGAAAGCATATAGAGAGCACAAAATAAGTATTTGAGAGGTGTTTGTTGTTGTCAACGAATGGTAGTGGGCACTCTAACCCCCTTGTCAACCAGACTTTCAAGAGCGGCTCCCATGAAGGACGTTATCTCTACCAGCAAGGTAGATCATCCCTCTTCTCTTTTGTTTACACATGTATTTTAGTTTCTTTATAGATGACACTCCTCCCAACCTTTTGCTTACACAAGCCATGGCTAACCGAATCCTCGGGTGCCTTCCAACATTCACATACCATGGAGGAGTGTCTATTTGCAAATTAAGTTGCTTACTGATAAATCAGGGCAAAACATGTGAAGAGAATTATTAATGAAAGTTGTAATTAATTGGGGCTGGGCACCCCGTTGCCAGCTCTTTTTGCAAATTATTGGATAAGCGGATGTATATGCCACTAGTCCAGGTGAAAGTCTGTCAGAAGTAAATGACAAGATTGAAAGATAAAACACCACATACTTCCTCATGAGCTATAAAACATTGACACAAATAAGGAGTAATAAAGTTTTGAATAGTTTAAAGGTAGCACATGAAATATTTACTTGGAATGGCAGGAAATACCACATAGTAGGTAGGTATGGTGGACACAAATGGCATGGGTTTTGGCTCAAGTTTTGGATGCACGAGAAGCATTCCCTCTCAGTACAGAGTTTAGGCTAGCAAGGTTGTTTGAAGCAAACACAAGTATAAACCGGTACAGCAAGAATCACATAAAAACATATTGCAAGTATTATAAGACTCTACACTGTCTTCCTTGTTGCTCAAACATTTTACCAGAAAATATCTAGACCTTAGAGAGAACAAATATGCATCCCAAGTCTCAACAAGCTCTACGGTAGTTCTCCACTACTAGGCTTTAACTACATGATGCAAGAGCTTAAACATGATCTACTTGAGAGCTCAAAACAATTGCAAAGCATCAAATCGAAACAAGACAATGATCTACAAGAATGCATATGTCTTTTCCAATACCAACTACTACATGTAGCATTTTCTTTCTTCCAAACAAACACCAATAATTTATTTAAACATAAACTCTCCAAATGATAATATAATGCAGCAAGAGAGTATTTATAAACAAGTGCTAACAGCTCGAAGAGATGCATGAAAAACAGGAGCTAAAAGCACTGCAGTAGCTAGTTAAGAATACTCAACAAATATAAGTGAAGAACATGAGTATTCACATGAAAAAGCGGAGCGTGTCTCTCTCCCACACAAGGATTGCTAGGATCCGAATTTATTCAAACAAAACAAAAATAAAAACACACAGACGCTCCAAGTAAAGCGCATAAGATGTGAAAGAATTAAAATATAGTTTCACTAGAGATGACCTGATAAGTTTGTTGATGAAGAAGGGGATGCCTTGGGCATCCCCAAGCTTAGACGCTTGAGTCTCTCTGAATATGGTTGGGATGAACCACGGGGGCATCCCCAAGCTTAGGCTTTTCACTCTTCTTGATCACATAATATCACCCTTCTCGCTTGATCCTTGAAAACTTCCTTCACACCAAACTCAAGACAGTTCTCATTAGAGGGTTAGTGCATAATCAAAAATTCTCATATTCTGTAATGATACAATCAATCCCAAAGCTTCTGGACATTAGCTACAGCCACCAATGCTTTGTGGAGCAAAGAAATCCACACAAACACAGTAAAAGAGCGAATGCAAAACAAAAGGCAGAATCTGTCAAAAACAGAACAGTCTGGAATGACGAATTTTTTCGAGGCACTTAAGTTGCTCAGATGGATCTGGCCTAAAATAATGAAAGTTGCGTACATATCTCAGGAATATGCGTGATTTTTCTCAGAATTTTTGAATTTTCTACAGGGAGATAAGCTCAAATCCGTGACAGCTAAAAATCTGTCACTGCGCAGAAATCCAAATCTTGCATCAACTTTCAATATAGAACTTTACTTGGCACAACATTGCGATAAAATAAAGATACAAAGGAGTTGCTACAGAAGTAACAAAACTCCTTGACTCAAAGAAAACAAAAATAACAGCAAATAAAAACGATGGGTTGTCTCCCATAAGCGCTTTTCTTTAACGCCTTTCAGCTAGGCGCAGAAAGTGAAAATCAAGTGTTGTCAAGAGAAGAAGCATCAACATCATAACTTGCTCTAACAATAGAGTCAAAAGGTAACTTCATTCTCTTCCTAGGGAAGTGTTCCATACCTTTCTTGAGAGGAAATTGGTACCTTATATTACCTTCTTTCATATCAATGATGGCACCAACAGTTCGAAGAAAAGGTCTTCCCAAAACAATAGGACAAGATGCATTGCATTCAATATCCATAACAATAAAATCAACGGGGACAAGGTTATTGTTTACTGTAATAAAAACATCATTAACTCGCCCCAAAGGTTTCTTCATAGCATTATCAGCGAGAAAAACATCCAAATAACAATGTTCCAAAGGTGGCAAATCAAGAATATCATAAAGCTTCTTGGGCAAAACGAAATACTTGCACCAAGATCACACAAGGCATTGCAATAAAAATCATTCACCTTTACCTTAATGATGGGTTCCCAACCATCTTCTAATTTCCTAGGAATAGAAGCTTTAAGTTTCAACTTCTCCTCCCTAGCTTGCAAAAGAGCATTTGTAATATGCTTTGTAAAAGCCAAATTAATAGTGCTAGCATTGGGACTTCTAGCTAATTTTTGCAAGAACATAATAACTTCAGAGATGTTACAATCATCAAAATCAAAATCATTATTGTCAATGGTGGTGGAACCATTGTCTCCAATAGTTTGAAAAATTTCAGCACTTTTATCAGAAAAAGTTTCAGCAGTTTTAGGCAATTTCAAACGCTTTGCAGAAGTAGTAGAGACATTATCAACACCAATAACATTACCATCAATAGTAGGAGGCTTACTAGCATGTAAACATTAGCATTACTAGTGGTGGTGATAGTACAAACTCTAACTATACTATTCTCTTTTTCAAGTTCTTCCTCTTTTTCCCACCTAGCATGCAATTCAGCCAACATCCTAATATTATTATCAATTCGAACTTGGATGGCATTTGCTGTAGCAAATGACTTAGTATCTTTAACTTCATTAGGCATAACTTTCAGTTTTAGAATTTCAACATCATGAGCAAGACTATCAACTTTAGAGCAAGATCATCAATTTTTTCAAACTTTTCCTCAACAGTTTTATTGAAAGCTTTTTGTGTGCTAATAAATTCTTTAAGCATAGCTTCAAGATCAGAGGACACACTTCTATTGTTGCTGTAGGAATTACCATAAGAATTGCCATAACCATTTGAAGGATAAGGCTTATAATTGTTGCTACCAAAATTTTCCTATAAGCATTGTTGTTGAAGTTGTTGTTTTTAATGAAGTTTACATCAACATGCTCTTCTTGAGCAACCAATGAAGCTAAAGGAACATTATTAGGATCAACATGAGATCTACCATTCACAAGCATAGACATAATAGCATCAATCTTATCACTCAAAGAGGAGGTTTCTTCAACAGAATTTACCTTCTTACCTTGAGGAGCTCTTTCGGTGTGCCATTCGGAATAGTTGATCATCATATCATCAAGTAGCTTTGTTGCTGCACCTAAAGTGATGGACATAAAGGTTCCTCCAGAGGCTGAATCCAATAAGTTCCTTGAGGAAAAATTTAATCCTGCATAAAAGGTTTGGATGATCATCCAAGTAGTCAGTCCATGAGTGGGACAATTCTTCACCAAAGATTTCATTCTTTCCCAAGCTTGAGCAACATGTTCATTATCAAGTTGTTTAAAATTCATAATGCTACTTCTCAAGGATATAATCTTAGCAGGAGGATAATATTTCCCTATGAAAGCATCTTTGCATTTTGTCCAAGAATAATACTATTTCTAGGCAAAGAAAGCAACCATTCTTTAGCTCTTCCTCTCAAGGAGAAAGGAAAAAGTTTCAGTTTTATAATATCCCCATCCATATCCTTATACTTTTGCATTTCACAAAGTTCAACAAAGTTATTAAGATGGGCAGCAGCATCATCAGTACTAACACCAGAAAATTGCTCTTTCATAACAAGATTTAATAGAGCAGGTTTAATTTCATAAAATTCTGCTGTAGAAGCAGGTGGAGCAATAGGAGTGCATATGAAATCATTGTTGTTTGTGCTAGTGAAGTCACACAACTTAGTGTTCTCAGGAGTACTCATTTTGAAAAACAAAATCAAACGAATTAAACAAGTAACTAATTTTTTTGTGTTTTTGATAAAGAGAGCAAACAAGACTAAATAAAAATAAACTAAGCAAGACAAATAACAAAGTAAAGAGATTGGGTGTGAGAGACTCCCCTTGCAGAAGCAATTCGGTTTTCCCCGGCAACGGCGCCAGAAAACGTGTTGGTGGCTCTAAGTTGACGAGGGAATATCTCCCCGGCAACAGTGCCAGAAACAATGCTTGTACGTCACACGTCAGTTGGGAACCCCAAGAGGAAGGTATGATGAGTGCAGCAGCAAGTTTTCCCTCAGTATGAAACCAAGGTTTAATCGAACCAGTAGGAAAACGAGGTTTGCTTCGAAGGTGTTGGTGAAGGAGTGTAGTGCGGCGCAACACCAGGGATTCCGGTGCCAACGTGGAACCTGCACAACACAATCAAATTACTTTGCCCCAACTTAACAGTGAGGTTGTCAATCTCACCGGCTTGCTGAAAACAAAGGGTTAAACGTATCGAATGGAAATGATGTTTGTTTGCATAAAACAGTAGAGAACAATGATTGCAGTAGATTGTATTTCAGATGTAAAAGAATGGACCGGGGTCCACAGTTCACTAGTGGTGTCTCTCCAATAAGATAACTAACATGCTGGGTAAACAAATTACAGCTGGGCAATTGACAATTGATAAGTGCATATAACATGCATGTGTGAGCTGTGGTGTCTACTATGAGATTCATTTGGGCATTACGACAAAGTACATAGACCGCTATCCAGCATGCATCTATGCCTAAATAGTCCACTTTCCGGTTAACATCCGTACCCCTTCCAGTATTAAGTTGCAAGCAACAGACAATTGCATTAAGTAATGTGCGTAATGTAAACAATACATTCATCCTTGAATAAAGCATTGCTGTTTTACCCCTAGTGGCAACAACACATCTACAACCTTAGAACTTGCTGTCACTATCCCAGGTTAAATAGAGGTTGAACCCAACTATCATGCATAAATACCCCTCTTGGAGTCACAAGTATTCACTTGGCCAAGGCTTCAACAAGTAACGGAGAGCATGCAAGATCACAAATGACATAGACATGATAATATAATATTCAGCTCCACATAGGTATCAATATAAGTCAGATCCCAGCAAACACAACATGTAGCATTACAATAAGATGATCTTGATCATGATAGGCAGCTCACAAGATCTAAACATGATGGCACAAGTGGAGAAGACAACCATCTAGCTACTGCTATGGACCCATAGTCCAAGGATGAACTACTCACGCATCACTCCGGAGGCGGGCATGGCGATGTAGAGCCCTCCGGTGATGATTCCCCTCTCCGGCAGGGTGCCGGGAAGAGCTTCAGAAACCCCCCGAGTTAGGGTTGACGACGACGGCGGCAGCGAATATGTTCTGGATGAAAGGCTCGGTGTTTTAGGGTTTTCACGTCTCGGGGAATAAATAGGCGAAGGGGCGATGTCGGCGGACCCCCGAGGGGCCCAAACCACCTGGCGGCGCGGCTGGGCCCACTGCCGCGCCAGCCTGTGGTTTGGCCACCTCGTGGCTCTCTTCGTCTCTCCTTCGGACTCCGTGTACGTGTGGAAAAATAGGGACTTGGCCTTTTGTTTCGTGCAATTCCGAGAATATTTCCAGAAGTAACTTTCTGAAACCAAAAACAGCAGAAAACAGGGAACTGGCACTGTGGCATCTTGTTAATAGGTTAGTCCCAGAAAATGCATAAAAGTGATATGAAGTGTATATAAAACATGTAGCAAATGGTATAATATAAGCATGGAACAGCAGAAATTATGGATACGTTGGAGACGTATCAGTGCGCCGTTTGGTCTAATGCATTTGTTTACATTACGTACATTACTTAATGCGATTATCCGTTGCTTGCAACTTAATACCAACGGGGAACTCGGTATGACAACCTGGAGGTGGATTATTAGTCATAGACGCTGTTGGATAACGGTCTATGTATTTTGTCGTAATGCCCACATGAATATCATAGTAATCATCATGTCATATATATGCATTGTCATGCGCTCAATATTTTGTCAATTGCCCAGCTGTAATTTGTTCACCCAGCATGTTAGTTATCTTTTATGGAGAGACACCACTAGTGAACTGTGGACCCCGGTCCATTCTTTTACACTGATAATACAACCAACTGCAAACATTGTTCCTTTTCATTCTCTGCAATTTACTACTGTTTTCCACACCATACGTTTAATGCTTTGTTTTCAGCAAGCCGGTGAGATTGACAACCTCACTGTTTCGTTGGGGCAAAGTAGTTTGATTGTGTTGTGTGCAGGTTCCACGTCAGCGCGCCACTGACAACCTTCAGAAGTGATTTCTTGCTCCTACTGGTTTGATTAAACCTTGGTTTCATACTGAGGGAAACTGCTGCTACACTGCTTCATACCTTCCTCTTGGGGTCTCCCAACGAACGTGTGATCCACGTCATCAAGCATTTTTCTGGCGCCGTTGCCGGGGAGCAAGAGGATTTCTGCAAGGGAGTTTCACGCTTCCAATCTCTTTACTTTGTTATTGTCTTAGTTTATTTTTATTTAGTCTTGTTTGCTTTATTTATCAAAAAACAAAAAAATTAGTTACTTTTATTTTCGAGTTGTTATCTTTTGTTTTGTTTTAATTTTGCTAAAATGAGTACCCCTGAAATTGAAGTTCGGTCCTTTAAGCAACAAGGTGGAGAAAGTTTAAAAGATGCTTGGTATAGGATCAGTGATGCTCACCGTAGATGTATTAAAAAATATTCTACCATGATCCTTCTTAGAAATTTTTATGTTGGTATCACTAGTTGGTATCGGTATGTTCTAGATACTCTGACAGGAGGCAACTTTCTGGGGACTCCTGCTTTGGAAGCACGCAATATAATTGAAAGTTTGGTAGGAATACCACCTATTAATGATCTTAAAATTGAGACTACTTTGGAAGATGTTATAAAAAAATTGGAGTCCATGGAGAAAAATTGCCGGATTTGCTTGGTAGTTCTAGCAAAGTTAATGAATCACTGGGAGATATTAATGAAAAATTGCTATTTTAGAAGCTAGCACTGGCCATGATAATCAAAACTTCAGGATAGGTGAATTAGAGGATACTATAAGTTCAACTTTCTCCTCTATCAAGTTTAAAAAGCAGAAAGCTTTTGTGGGAAAGAGCAAAAATTCATGTATGTTCGAAAAGTGCCTCAACCAAAACCCCCTAATGTGCTTAAAACTGATAAAACGTTTAGTAAAATTGAGGGTGAATCACATAATGAATTATTTAAATTTGCTTCCCAAGAATTACCTAAACCAAAAATGCCTATTGTTACAAGCTGTGTTTTTAGGAAGTTTTTGATGATTTGATGCTTCTCACTTGGAAACACTTGATTCTTACTTTCTGCGCCTAGCTGAAAGGCGTTAAAGAAAAGCGCTTATGGGAGACAACCCATTATTTTATTTCTGCAATTTTTCTTTTTTTGAGTCAAGGAGTTGTTTACTTCTGTAACAATTCCTTTGTATCTTTATTTTATCGCATTGTTGTGCCAAGTATTGCCTCTAATAGGAAGATGATGCTAGATTTGGATTTCTGCGCAGGAACAGATTTCTGCTGTTCACCGTTTTAATTCTGTAAAATCACAGAAAAATTATTTAAATCTGCAAATTTTTGTGCGTGATCCTCAGATATGTACGCATCTTTCGTTAGTTTAAAGTTTTTCGATCTGAGCAACGTAAGTGCCTCGAAAAAATTCGTCTTTACGACTGTTCTGTTTAGACAGATTCTGTCTTTTATTTTTCGCATTCTCTCTTTTACTAGTGTTGAGTGGAATTCTTTTTTAGGGTGAAGAGCTTCACATAACATCAGTGGCAGTAGTAATGTTAAAAGTAACGGTCATGTTTGTGTCCTTATAGAACATGTGAGTTTTTGATTGTGCACTAACCCTCTAATGAGAATTACTTGAGTTTGGTGTGGCGGAAGTTTTCAAGGGTCAAGAGAGAAGGATGATATAATGTGATCAAGAAGAGTGAAGAGCTTAAGCTTGGGGATGCTCCCATGGATCACCCCAGCATATTTCAAGAAGACTCAAGCGTCTAAGCTTGGGGATGCCCAAGGCATCCCCTTCTTCATCAGCAACTTATCAGGTCATCTCTAGTGAAACTATATTTTAATTCTTTCACATCATATGTGCTTTACTTGGAGCGTCTGTGTGCTTTTATTTTCAGTATTTTATTTTTCTTATGGTCAACTTGATTGGACCCTAGCATTCTTGATTGGGAGAGAGACACGCTCCGCTTTTTCATATGAATACTCCTATTCTTCACTTATACTTGTTGAGTATTCTTATCTAGCTATTGCTATGCTTTTAGCTCCTGTTTTGCATGCATCTCTTATTCAGAGCTGTTAGTTCTTTTAAAGAAAGTACTCTCTTGCTTCACTTATAATTGTTTGGAGAGTTTATGTTGAAATAAATTGATTGGTGTTTGGTTGGAACAGAAAATGTTGCATGTGGTAGATGGTATAATGGAAAAAGCTTACATATTCTTGTAGATCACTGTATTGGATAATTTGATACTTGTCAATTGTTTTGAGTTATCAAGTAGTTCATGTTTAAGCTTTTGTATCATGTAGTTAAAACCTATTAATGAAGAACTACCGTAAAGCTCGTTGAAATTTGGTTTGCATGATTGGTATCTCTAAGGTCTAGATATTTTCTAGTAAAAGGGTTTGGTTAACAAGGAAGACAGTGTAGAGTCTTATAATGCTTGCAATATGTTTTCATATAAGTCTTGCTGTGTCGGTTGATATCCTGTGTTTGCTTCAAATAACCTTGCTAGCCTAAACTCTGTACTGAGAGGGAATGCTTCTCGTGCATCCAAAACCTTGAGCCAAAATCCATGCCATCTGTGTCCACCATAACTACCTATATGTGGTATTTCCTTGCCATTCCAAGTAAATTTTCATGTGCTACCTTTAAACTATTCAAAAATTATTACTCCTATTTTGTGTCAATGTTTACCAAGCTCATGAGGACGGGGTGGATGTCTTTATGTCAACTGTCAAACAGACTTTACCACCGGACTAGCGGCATATACATCCGCTTATCCATTAATTTTGCAAAAAGAGCTGGCAAATGGGGTGCCCAGTCCCAATTAATTACAACTTTAACCGCTTAATTCTCTTCACATTTTTGCCCTGATTTATCAGTCAAGCAATGACAAACAGTGAAATATCTGCATGTGTAAACAAAAGAGAAGAGGGATGATCTGCCTTGCTGGTAGAAATAACGTCCTTCATGGGAGCCGCTCTTAAAAGTCTGGTTGGCAGGGGTCATATTGTACTTTCCATTTTCTGATTCGTTGACAATTAACAAACACCTCTCAAAACTTATTTTTACTCTCTATATGATTTCAAAAACTTAAAAAGCTCTAGCACATGATTTAATCCCTGCTTCCCTCTGCGAAGGGCCTTTCTTTTACTTTTATGTTGAGTCAGTTTTCCTACTTCTTTCTATCTTAGAAGCAAACACTAGTGTCAACTTTGGTGCAACAATTTTTATATGCTTGTATATTGCACTTATTATATTGCTTTGTGTTGACAAATATCCATGAGATATATATGTTGAAAGTTGAAAGCAATTGCTGAAGCTTAAATCTTTTACTTAGAATCTATTGCTTTATGAGTTAACTCTTATGCAAAACTCTTTGATGCTTGTCTCGAAAGTACTATTCATGAAAAGTTTTTGCTTATATGATTCAGTTGTTTGCTCATTATCTACTTGCTAGCAAACTATAGACCATTGACCTGGATCACTTCATTCATAACATGTGCTTTACAATACTATTTGATCAAGATTATGATTGTAGCATGTCACCTCAGAAATTATTTTGTTTTTATCGTTTTACCTACTCGAGGACGAGTAGAACTAAGCTTGGGGATGCTTGATACGTCTCAAACGTATCTATAATTTCTGATGTTCCATGTTGATATTATACCAATTGTTACATGTTTTATATACACTTCATAGCATTTTTATGCATTTTCTGGGACTAACCTATTAACAAGATGCCACAGTGCCAGTTCCTGTTTTCTGCTGTTTTTGTATTCCAGAAAAGCTAGTCTGGAAATATTCTCGGAATTGGACGAAACTTGGACAGAACCTCCTATTTTTCCAACACGTACACGGAGTCCAAAGGAGAGACGGAGGGGGCCACGAGCCAGCCACACCATGTGGCGGCGCGGCCCCCCCTGCGCACGCCGTGGGGTGGTGTGGGCCCCACGGGCTCTCCAGCCGCCGCCCTTTCGCCTATTTATTCATCACGGAAAACCCTAACACCCGAGCCATTATCCACGAAAAGTTCCAGAGACGCCGCCGCCGTCAACCCTAGCTCGGGAGGGTTCAGAAGCTCTTCCCGGCACCCTGCCGGAGAGGGGAATCATCACCGGAGGGCTCTACATCACCATGCCTGCCTCCGGAGTGATGCGTGAGTAGTTCATCCTTGGACTACGGGTCCATAGCAGTAGCTAGATGGTTGTCTCTCCACTTTATGCTATCATGTTTAGATCTTGTGAGCTGCCTATCATGATCAAGATCATCTTATTGTAATGCTACATGTTGTGTTTGCTGGGATCCGATGAATATTGAATACTATGTCAAGTTGATTATCAATCTATCTTATATGTTATTTATGATCTTGCATGCTTTCCGTTACTAGTAGATGCTTTGGCCAAGTAGATGCTTGTAACTCCAAGTGTTAGTATTTATGCTAGATAGTGGGTTTATGCCTCCGGTAATCTGGAGAGTGACAATGACAAGGGTATACATCTCGGGTACCTTACCGTGAGGGAGCCGTTTGTTCAGAAAAGATTTCGGGTTCGTCCAATGCATATCAATCACTCGATTGTTTTCGGGTGAATGGTCACTCGACCGTTTCTTGGACTGAGGAATATCACTCCCATCGGGAGCATATCAAAAATTTCTTCGACTGGAGATGCTCAAAGATAAAATGATTTTGAGATTATCCTCCATTACAAGCAATACAACATAATCTCGGGGGCTACTCCCATCGGGAGCACTGTCATGCACCCGATAGAAATACGCAAAAAATTTCTTCGATTAACATATGCAGGGTAAAATGATTTGAGATTATCCTCCATTGCAAGCAATAAAGCACAATCTCGGGGGCTACTCCCATCGGGAGCACTGTCGCGCACCCGATAAAATAATGGAAAGGGTCACTCGACAAATATATCGACTACGTTCATATACAAAATCATACTCGAAACATTCCCGAGTCGCGTCCGTCGCAAATACCTCGGATGCTGCACGCATAGTGCAAAGGTAAGACCCGCCGAACATTCGAGCTGGGCTAAGTACCGTTCCAGCAATGTCAATCCTTATACTTTTCGTGTCAGCAGACATGATGCAAAATCCCGACGGACGCGTTGGGTAAAATTCAAAGTTATACTGCAGATCGACTCAGTAAGACCTCAAGCGGCCTAGTCGAATCTGACCATTTGTTCCAGATTCGAGTCCGGGACTCGAGTTTGATTGAAAGCTAGTAAGGTTTTACCCGAATGTAGTTAACCAGTCCCGATCCGTCGAGTGTACTGGGCCTACTAAGCTATTATCCCTTGATTTTCATAAGCAAAAACCACAGTCGATGAAATACTCGACATAGCCAACATGTGCTATTCATACAGGAATTCCAATTATGATATACAGAATACAAAGCATATGACGTGCACTTACGAACGAGTCCATGCCCGATTCTTCGAGTCAGACAAGTACTCGGGGGCTACTGACAAGGGTATACATCTCGGTACCTTACCGTGAGGGTAACCTGGTGCACGTGACGACTAAGGCCCAATAGAGAAGAGCCTACTCGAAGCCCAAGACAAGGGGACCAAGAAGATGGAGTACCCTCCAAGATTAGACATAGGCATAGTCGGTTTAGACTTTCCTTACGTGTAAACTAGGTCGGTTACGAACTCCCGAGACCCAGCCTATTAAAGACTGGGAGGGGTGCCGATCTAGGGACAAGCCATACTCGAACCACCAAAGCTCTAGCGAGATCGTCATCTCGCCGGAGCCACCTTGTAACATCATAATCTCCCGCGATCAATAACAGACAAGCAGAAGTAGGGTCTTTACCTCCACCCGAGGGGCCTGAACCTGGGTAAATCTTTTCCTCTGCTTGTCAGCCGACGAAACTACCAGTACTACCACGTTCTCTCCCCATAAACTCAACCCTAGTCCTTAACCATGGGATTTGATGAGTGTACCCCTCGTCAGACAACAACTTCTAAGATTGTGGATGTGCTGTTGCCACTAGGATAAAATAACCGATGCTTAGCTTAAGGGTGCGCCGTTAGTCTAATGCATTTGTTTACATTACGCACATTACTTAATGCATTATCCGTTGCTTGCAACTTAATACCAACGGGAACTCGGTATGACAACCAGGAGGTGAATTATTAGTCATAGACGCTGTTGGATAACGTTTATTATTTTGTCGTAATGCCCACATGAATATCATAGTAATCATCATGTCATATATGCCTTGTCATGCGCTCAATATTTGTCAATTGCCCAGCTGTAATTTGTTCACCCAGCATGTTAGTTATCTTTATGGAGAGACACCACTAGTGAATTTTTTTCCCCGGTCCATTCTTTTACACTGATAATACAACCAACTGCAATCATTGTTCTTTTCATTCTCTGCAATGTACTACTGTTTCCACACCATACGTTTAATCCTTTGTTTTCAGCAAGCCGGTGAGATTGACAACCTCACTGTTTCGTTGGGGCAAAGTAGTTTGATTGTGTTGTGTGCAGGTTCCATGTCAGCGCACCACTGACAACCTTCAGAAGTGATTTCTTACTCCTACTGGTTCGATTAAACCTTGGTTTCATACTGAGGGAAACTTCTGCTACACTGCTTCATACCTTCCTCTTGGGTCTCCCAACGAACGTGTGATCCACGTCATCACTCCACGCCCACGCCTACGCCCACGCCCGCCGCCTCTCCTCGCGCACGTCCGCCTCTCTTCACCTGCCGCTCGGCTGTAGCAGACGCGCACGCGCGGGGACACGGTCGTCGGCGGCCCCGAACTCGGAGCGCGAGCAGGCAGCCGGCGACGCAGGCGACGGCTCCCAGCGGCAGCAGCAGGGCGAGCATGCGCGGGGACGCGGTCACCCGCGGCTCTCAGCTATCTGCAGCAAGGCGGGCGAGGCGGGCCTGAGGACGGGAGACCGGCGACGGCGAGGGCCTATCCACGAGCACATCGCCTGGAAGAAAAGAGGAAGAGGAGATGGCGCGGGGGAGACCGGCGGCGGGTGGCGACGGCTGTGGTGTATGGCGGGAGGAGGCGCTGCAGAAAGAATGAGGAGGTGGCGGCGACCATGTGTCGATGCTCGCCGAGGTTGCTGGCCGCCGTGAGCGCACCGTCGCCTGGGAGCCGCCATGAAGCAGTGGAGGCACGGAGCGGCGATGGAGGCGTGCGAAATGGGGGAGAAGATGGCTTGAGCGTCCTCGTCCTGCCTCGGTTAGTTTTTCTCCTCCTTCCCCAACTGCTACTTCCTGCTGCTCTCCCCTGAGCGCCTCTGTCCCCTCTTACCACTGCCAATCCAATTCGTTTCCTGCCAAATTAGATCGATCTATTGTTTCAGAGTAGGTAGGGAGCAAGCAGGCAGCCACAGAGGAGTCTGGCCTGCGAACAGGGAAGTGGCAGCGACGGATTTGTGTTTCCTCAGATAGGAAAGCTCCCGAAACACTTCAGAAAGGTGCAGATGGTGTGGCTGGAAAAGGTGCTTGAGAACAAATCTCTATTAGGTGCTCCTCTTTCGTTGCATCTTTAGCACTTTGATTTTTTCCAAGTCACACTGATTTTTAACTGCAAATTGTAACACCCTGTTTTTTTGGCCTTTTAATTTTTTTCCAAAATGCATTATTTCTATTTATTTCAGTGCAGTTGGATGTAAACCCCAGGAAAATCATTTTAAATCTTAAACCTTTTTAATCTGATAAATCAAGTTGGGATCTTGTCTTTCCATTTCCCTCCCACTTGGTACTTGAATCTGTGATTTTACCTTGGACAAATATTAATTGAGAAATTCCTTTTCTCTTTTAAAATTTAGCCTTTTATTTGCCTTCCAAAGGAACCCCTATTTTTATATCCCAAAAATTCTGCAAAAATTAGGGAACCTTCCCTAGTTGATGTGGACCTCATTTATAAAAAAAATATAGTGCCATGACTTAAGAAAATTTCCCTCTACATTTCTTTTTACCTTCTGCCTGTTTTCCCAAAACATTTTTAAGTCTATCAAAAATAGTTCTCCTGGATGAATCCAAGGCATGGATAGGCTCCCCTTCATCACTCCTACCTCAGGACAAAATGGCATTTCCATCTAACTCCATCTACCCCTCCAAACCATAAAAACCCTTTTGACCAGTATTTTTTTCACGAATTCTAGTCGGACCAACTTTCGAATTTGCAGAAACCTTAGTCAGCAAAGTTGTTGGTTTTTGAATTTGGCGCACAGTGGTTGAAACCTCATCTCATTTGGAGCTTGGAGCTGGGAGAAACTGCTGATGCCGCCTCTGACATGAACACACCGTGGTCACCGCCGACGTGGCCGTGCCAGGCGGCGCCGCCCATTCTGGTCGACGCCGTTCTGCCTCTCCCCTCTCCAGACCGTGCCCAACGGACCCCCCTCTCCCCCCTCTCCACCGTCCAGTATCCACGCGTCGCCGAGAAGGTCGTCCCCCCTCGCCACCGACGAGTCCCGACGCGCCGTCCAAGCCCTGTGCTCGCCGGCCCCTTCGTCAGTCTCTCCACCGCCGCCGAGCCTATCCTCCACTTCTTCCTGTGCCGCGTGCGTTCCGTGACAACGCTCGCGCGATGCACCGCCCAGCGCAGCCTCGTCGCCGTGATCGACACCTCGCCGTGCATTGATGGCGCCACCGTGCGGAGACGCTATAAGAAGGCCACCCCGGGCAATCGCTGAGCACCACGCACCACTCCCCTCCTCATCCCAGAAGCTTCCCCTTCCCTCATTGCTCCCCAAGCCACCCCAGACGTCGCCGGCGAGTTTGACCTAGCCGCACTGTCCCTACTCCGATTTCCTCACCTAGAGCCTCCCCCCCGTCGATTCCTTCCACCCAGAGGCTCCTCTGATCACCACGATGCCGATGCCGTGCTCGCCAGGGTGAAAGGTGGCCGAATCGTCGAGTCCGTCCTCGACAGGACGCCACCGCCCGCCGGAGAAGAAGCTCTGGTGCCTCCCGAGCTCGCCGTCAAGCTCGAGTGCGTAGACGAGCTGCGCAGGCCTCCCCGAGACGCTCTGCTTCCTCTCCCACCCCTCTCCCTCGCCCCAGCCGTCGCAGAACGTCGCCGAGACGCCGCCGGTTTCCTCGTTCCCGCGTTTTAAAAAGAAAACGTTTCGGCCCCCCTCTGTCACTGACCAGTGGGTCCCACTGGTCAGGTTTTTAAACATTTCCCTGAAGCGTTTTTCTGTTTATTTTTCTGTTTAAAAATTGGCAGAATTTGAACCAAACTTTGGATGCATTATCTCTCTGAAAAATGTTCAGAAAAATGTGAGACCAATTTTGCTGGCTTTGTCTAAATTTTCTCTTCCAAATGGAACCAAAATGGATTTATTTGGAATTTATTTTTTTGGCATTTATTCGAGGACCTCGGAGGGGTATTTGATGCATGTTTGTGTTCCTTTGATAGATTCAAACCTCTCCGACGGAGTAGACGTTGTTCCCGAACCCGCCCACTGTTGAAGGCAAGCCGTTAACCCGATCTCAAGCTCGTCGAACTTTAGAAAATTTCTTGATGACTTATATTGATTGCTGTTGCATCTCACCTGCCATGTTGCATATGAATATGTCGCATCTATTTATATATCAGTTATCGTTGCAACACCTTGTCTTTTGTCAAACGAGAAGGCGCTGGTCGACGGGTTCGCCGCCGTAGTCATCCGTTGACGTTTCTTGTCTTTTGTCAAACGAGAGGCGCTGGTCGGCGGGGTCGCCGCCGTAGTCATCCGGTTGACATTTCTTTTCTTTTGTCGAACGAGAAGGCGATGGTCGGCGGGTTCGCCGCCGTAATCATCTGGTTGACATTTCTTCTTTTGTCGAACGAGAAGGCACTGGTCGCGGTTCGCCGCCGTAGTCATCCGTTGACGTTTCTTTTCTTTTGTCGAACGAGAAGGCTTGGTCGGCGGGTTCGCCGCCGTAAGTCTTCCGGTTGACGTTTTATTTTGCTATGCTTGACTTTGGTACACGCAGGTTGATATGATTTATTTACTGCTGAAACTATTATGTGTATATCATGTGTTGCTTGGATCATGTTGGAGATTGAAATTAAAATTTGACTAAGAAGATAACCACCTCCCTCGACTAGATTGTGTCACATAGTGCCACTCACCAAGCACCACCACACAACCATGCGTCGTTCACATGGGCGGACCATGGCCGAGTATTTTATCTAGCCTCCTTTGACGCCACCCATTTGGCAAGTCTAGTCGGTTACCTTTGTGGTCGGTTCGGTAGTTGCGAAGGTTCCGGAACTAGGCGTCGCTCATCTGTTGGGGCGTGCCGGATTCACTTCGTCATAAGACTTGGTCCCTTGGACGTGTCGGTGGCTACACAGGGAGTGTCCGGGTTAGGAATACGGTTGTGGAAGTGTGGGTTTGTGCTGCCGCCATGATCGGTTCTAGTACTTCGGTACCGCGGTACAAGCCTAGACTTCAGCGTGTGGATAAAAGTTGCAACCTCTCGAGAGTGTAAATCTAGAATCTAGCCTTGTCCCTAGGTTACGGGACGATGTTTGGTCAAGTCACGCTATGAGTCAGTCCAGTCGAATATGGAGAAATAATTAATGTGAAACCCCAACGATCACAGGAAATTTGAGAGTCTAGCCAGAGTTGGCTGAGGACTTGAGAATTGGGAAATAAGCCAGAGTTGGCTAGAGGCTTGGAAGCCTAGTTGTGGTTACCAGTTTTGGTGAGAAGGTGATCTCACTTGATAACACGAAACATCCCTACTAAGGTAAGTAGGTAAGTTAAGTCCAACCGTTAAGATTGGACTCGCACTTAAATACCCGAAATCATGCCATGCTAATTTCTGAACTCATGCCATGCCATATAGATAGGCCTTGTTTGATTTTGGCTAATGTCTTGCGAGTACATTCAATGTACTTACCTGGCTTTTCATGTGGCCAGACCCCGCTGCACTCATCGCTGAATACCCGCTGTACGAGAACTAGGAACCCGTATCCCAGGCAGGACCCCGTGGAATAAGGCCCGCTGTCGCCATGCTACTACCTACGTTTCCGCTACAATCTCCGCTAGAGGCTCGATGTTGGACCAATAATGTACATACTGTTGTGTGCGCATGTTGCGCAAGCGCTGGAGCCTCACCCGTGTTGTAATATTGTATCCGTCCGAACTCGGAGCCATAAATATATATTTGGTTATGTCTTTGTTATCAAGTTGTCATATATCCAGTGTTTCTGGGACTGGTATATGGGGTAGCTCGATCATCTGGATCGGGTGCCACACAAATTGATGATTTTATGGACACAATGTGTGCAGGTCTGAGCAAGAAGTGAAGTCTCTAGCGGAAGGGTTTGGTCAAGAAGAACAAGGTGATCTATGTCCTTTGTGAATACAAACAAGATTAATATATCCTATAATCTTGATCTTGTTCAGTCTGAAGTTAACTGAGATAATCCTTCTAATTTTTTTTGCGATGCCTGTGTAGGTGATCCCTGCTCTGTTTTCAGTCCAAGGATTAATTACGTCTTGTTGATTTGCTCTGGTAGTGAGTAAATTGGTGCAAATCCATGCTTTAATCGTAAAATGTAAGAAAATGGAATGCTGGGTTAGGGCAATGATGATTGTTTTTCCTTCTAGGCATTAGATTACTTAGATGGACCGAATGTACCCCATGAAGCACATATAACTATATAAGTAACTTCGTGTATGAGAAATAGTGGAAAACGAATGATCTTGTTCAGTCTTAATTATCTAAGATAATTCTTTTTTTTTGCGATGTCGGTGATCACTGCATCTGTTTCATGTCCAAGGATTAATTACTTCTTGTTGATTTGCTCTAGCCTTGAGTAAATGGTTGATAGAAGCTAATAATCTGATTAAGTGTTTTGTATCTTACCGTAGCAATTTGGTGCAAAAGGCATGTGTCACCGTTACTGAAATTGTTGCTAAAAGTCTAATCAATTTGTGCATAAAATGTTTGTATATGCATACTCTAGATTGGTTTATGATAATTGATTAACATGCGGAGCTAGCTGAGATTTTTTCACTTTAACATCTACTCCCTCCGTATCAAAATATAAGAATTTCTAGCTAGTTTCTGCATGCATGCATCTAGACATGTTTTAGTGCAAGGTTCATGCATGCAGAAACTAGATAGAAAGTTTTATATTTTGATACGAGGGAGTACTACATTATGATTTAGCTGTTAGCTTTTTGTTTGTTGGCTAAGGCATTCTTTCTGTTCTGCAGTTTAGGTGCTGTGTTGACCTTTACTTGGATGTCAGGAGCCAAATTTAAGATCGAGTTACACATAGGATGAAATATGACAGCCCAACCGCGTCGGTTGGTGCTAACCAATGAACAGTTTTAAAGTAGAAAAATCAAGCAGCCGAGCTCCACTTCCATGATCTGTTTGCATCGATCGTTTTTGCAGTACGAGACGAGAGTCATTTTCCCCTTAGGACCAAAGATGAAGGCTTTTGGTGCAGAGAAACAAATAATTCAACGCACTGATTGAAGAATGCCCAACCGGAAACAATTTGGGGAACAAAAAGGAGAAAAGTAAATATATTCAGAAAAGACAGCTCAACCTGAGAGACATCGATGTTTTCTTTTCTGACAAGCATCCGGGAATGGGCAGATGTCAGGTTCGCGGTTAATTTCTGCCACGAATCGATTGATCAAGCATCGATCTTCAGGAAGTGATTGAGCTTCTCGTCGTAATTACAGTAGAGGCACCGAACGATTAGGCGTACGTGCAGTGCAGTAGGAACTAGTAAGAGAGATGCATAATGGGTTTTAGGAGGTTAGCCCCTGCACTGTGTGATGGCGCTGCATCCGCGGGAGTAGGGGTTGGACTCGGCGCCGGCCTGGCAGTTGTAGTAGGACGCCCCGCGCTGCGAGCACGGCACGCTGTCGCGCCGCAGCGCGTCGTAGCCGATGTACCCGCCGCCGCTCTGCAGCACCCGCCGCTGCCTGCCATGGCCGCCACCTCGCCCTCGCCCTCGGCGTCGACGCCGAAGTACTCCATGCAGTCGCCCACCGTGCCCCGGCACGTCCTCCCGCCACGCCGCATCACGACGGCCGCCGCGCCGCCCATGCCCAGCTCGGTCGTGGCGAGCGCCGTGGCGGCGGCGAGGGCCAGGAGGAGGGCTGGTAGCAGCTTCGCCATTGCCGGCAGGTTGTAGGCACGTGGTGTGGATGAGGACGGAGGTACGTAGTGCTCCAGGAAACAGCGGTGGAGCTGGCTGGGCGTGTGAGGGGAGAGAGGGTGGGGTGGTGGGTTATATGGCCATGGCAATGGCGCGACGGCACCGCAGTAGGTGAGAATTAGAAAAGGAGGAAGAGGAGATTTTCGGGAAGAGGAAGGGGAGGGATGGCGCGTCGGTGTGGCACTGTGGCGTTACAGCGACCGTTGGTTGGTCTGGATCGAGACCGATCGATCAAGATTTGCCGCCGCGCGCGTGTTCATCGGCAGATTATTGGCACGAGAGAACTTGCCTGTGGCAAGATGGTTAGTTGGGTGGTTGTACCCCTAGCCCACCAGAGTTCAAACCCCAGGTTTGACGCTGGTGTTTCTCATTTAAGGCGGAATATTCTTCAGTGGGAGGCGACGTTCCCGTCGACAGCGAGGCGCCCGTGGTGACTTCGTCAATCTCAAGACTCGACCCGCCGACTCAGTCTCTCGGAGGTGCTCATAGGGGTAGGGTGTGCGTGCGTGCGTTCATAGGGGTGAGTGTGTGCGCGTGTATATGAGCGCTTGCGTTGTACTGTGTTTCGCAAAAAAAAGATTATTGGCACGACCATGTCGCCGGTTCGGTCATTTTTCTCTCTCTCGAGCGGACGAGCGGTAACGTAACTTGGTTCGGTCGTTGCGGTGCGTGCGCATTGGATCACGAGCCTATAGATTGGCTGGATCAGGCGCCTGGGAAAATAGAAGAAATATTCTCCAATCTCCCGTTAAAAAAAAACTCCAATCTCCATGCTCTCTCGGATCACGACAAGTCCTAGCTAGCTAGCCCATGGAGTCACGTTATTCTTCGTATTGATCTCTCTCTCTCTCTATTGGCGCAAACAACGCATGGACGTTTGCCGGCCAGCCTCCTCGGAAAAGAAACACGAAACACTGCAGCTTGTAAAACTAGCCATCTTGGCATGGTCTTCCAGGTTAGGGATGAAAACGGTACGAAATCTTTCTGACTTTTCCGTGGAAAAAAGGAAACGGAATTTAACGGAACGGAAACAAAAACTTTTATGCGGAAACGGAAACGAAACAACGTATTCCGGCGGAACGACGGTGGAAACGGAAATTTCGTTTCCGGTAATATGCAGGCCCGGGCCTATAGTGGTGCGGAATGTGCCAGCCGCACAGGGCCCCAAATTTTTGGGGGCCCATAATTTGATTTTTAAGTTTTTATATAGGAAGAAAACTATGCGTATCCAAAATTATGCACGAAAGTACTACTGGCGTAGTGTTCTGGACTATGTCTTTCTTCCAGGAGCATGTTGGTTCGAGTCTTACCTAGCTAGTTTTGTTTTTTCCATTGTTTTAAATGGACCTGGTAGGCTAATGTCACATCGAGTCCTCCCCCCCGCTAGTTTAATTTTTCCATTATTTTAAAAGGATCTCGCAGGCTAGTGTCCTTGACAATTCTCCTTGTAAAAAATAAAATGTATTGCAGGCTAACAGCGACTCACCGAAAACAGCCATATGATTACCTGTTTCAGCTAGTATATTAGGTCTTTAAATTTAAATTCATGCTGTTTTCCTACGGTAACTGTATTTCTCGGAGCAAGTAAAAAAAACTGTATTTCTCGGAGAGAAACGAAATTAACGGTTGAGCTACTATTAACCATTTGGATTAAAATTTATCCCTTTTTCATAAGGTAGCTATAATTCTTGGAGGAAACCGGAATTAACGGTTACTGGTGGGTTCGAAAAAAATCTAAGACCCTCACCTAAGGGATCTAAACATGAAGTCGTAGGTCATACAAGTACAAAACCGAGCGAGACCAAGCTGCCGATCGATCAGGATAGCGGCGTACCAAAGCCGACGAAAAGCGTCGAGCGCAGACGCAGGTACGTCTTCTATTCATACCTGACTTGCGCCGCGATTGCGATCGGGTAGACTGCAGTTGTCTTCTGCTCCTTCCTGACATTTTTCTGCGCTTGCGATCGGCCGATGTCATATAACAACCGTTCGCCGAATTTTGAGAACGACGGAGCAGGGCCTCATTTCATACTTTGGCACAGGGCCCCCAATTTTGCCCGCCCGGCCCTGGTAATATGGAACTTTCCTTTTTTGTTACACGGTCATTTCCAAATCCAACTGGCACGGAAATTCTAGTGAGAAATTTAGGCACAACCCAAGAGCTGAATAAAAATGAAAAGAATATGAAGTTACCATGTTATGACATATGCATTCGCATGTCATCTCTCGCTCAGGTCGTTCATAGTTTTCCATTTCGGTGTTATAATAGGGATAGGGACGATAATAGACATTTTTAATGTTGCACACCACATTATATAATCAGGACATCTCCTTATAATTTTATTTCATCTTAAAAAATTGACAAGTTTGTTGATTTGCTTGGGTTTTCCTTAATTATTTAAAGCGTCTCTCGGTTCCGGTAAATATCTGCTTTTTGTTCTGTCTCTATACCGTAACTGCTCTGTATCTGTTTCCAGCAATATTTGTTTCCGGAGTTTCTGTATTTGTTTCCGCTTCTGGAAAAAAATGAAAACAAATGTGACAGCACTCAGTTCCGTCCGTATCCGCTCCGTTTTCATCACTATTCCAGGTATATTCTAAAAAACAAAACACTCCAGCCAGCACTCGATCGGAGAAACTGAGCAAATCTTCTTTCCGAAAATTAACCGCCCGTACGTGCGATGTATACACGCTTTCATCAAACCTGGTACGATCCATAGTTATATATACGCAGTGTACATTAATTAACGTGACGGGTCGTCCGTCGTCGGACGGACAAGGTAGCTAGCTAGGGTATAGCTTCCGACGGCTAGCTTCAATGCTACTCCCTAGCCTTACGTGTGTGAGTGACAGCTTCGTTTAATTAGGAGTACGTAGTAAATTATCAGAAGTCAACGTTTCGGAATTTTGAATTTAAGCGTGTCTCAAACGACAAATTTACGAAACCGACTGGTGCAACCCACAAGGTGATCAGTGTACATTAATTAGCGGTGTCAGATTCTTTCTTCAATTTTGGGAGTTGAGATGAGGTGTCAGATGGACAAGCTATAGAGGTAAGCCCTAGTAGCTTCAACGCTACTCCTACGATAGAGAGCATATATACGTACGCGTGTCACTGTCACAGCCTTGTTTAATTTGTTAGGGCTGGTAGCGCTTTGCTTGTCTCGCAAGCGAGAGGCTATGTCATGTTTTTTTTTTTGTTTTTTTTTTCATACTTGTATTCATACGAAAAAGAAAGCAGTACACATCCAGATACAAGCAAAGAAAGAACAGAGAGGAATCAAAGAACAACAAGGCACACTCCATCTTCATCCTCCAGGTCGCCCAGCACGCCGTCCCTCCACCGTCGAAGACGCCGAAGAAGCCAGCCGCCAGGAACACCCACCGTGGGAGCAGAAGAGCTCCTAGCCCGAAGGCGTTGTCGAGCCATAGTATCCACCAACTCCGTGGAGCTGGATCTGATGCCGGAGAAGCAGTATCGGCCGGGGGGCCTCCCCAAGCTCGATCTGCCCCAGATCTGGGGCCAGCGCCACAGATCTTCCGCCTGCTCACCACCAGCCCGCGCAGCAGCCGCCGTCTTGACTCCCCTCCGCCGGCCTCCTGTACACTCGTCACCAACCTGCCGTCGCCGCCGGAGAAAACGACGGCAAATGGGTGACTCACCCGCAGCTCGGCAGCACCGTCGAAGACGACGCCGGATCGGGGGAGCCGCAGAGCACCAAAAGGACGACGCCGACGGCCCCACCATGCCAGCGCCGCCCCCAAACCCTGAAACTACACGCCGGAGCGCAGATCTGGGGATTTCTCACCCTCCGCCGGTCGCTTCGCCGGCGGCCGCCGGGAGAAACCGAGATCGCCTCGAGTTCGCCTCTGAGCACTGTAGCAATGCCACAACTACGGAAGATGTACTTTTTGAACTTTATGTTGGATGAGAATTTGCCCGTGCCAATATGGTTAGGAGGGTGGTTGTACTCCCAGTCCAAAAGAGTTCAAACCCTAGGTTTGATACTGGTGTTTTGATGACGTGAAACACACGTTCGTTGGGAGACCCCAAGAGGAAGGTATGATGTAGTCAGCAGCAAGTTTTCCCTCAGAAAGAAACCAAGGTTATCGAACCAGTAGGAGCAGCAACTCTTCAGAAGGTTGTCAACGGCGCCAGAAAAATAGTGTTGTTGATGGGAGTCTGGACTGTTGACGTGGAATCTGCACACAACACAATCAAACTACTTTGCCCCAACGAAACAGTGAGGTTGTCAATCTCACTGGCTTGCTGAAAATAAAGATTAAACGTATGGTGTGGAAAATGAGTATTAAATTGCAGAGAATGAAAAAGGAACAGTTTGCAGTTTGTGGTTGTTTAATCAGTGTAAAAGAATGGACCGGTGTCCACAGTTCACTAGTGGTGTCTCTCCATAAAAGATAACTAACATGTTGGGTGAACAAATTACGGCTGGGCAATTGACGAATAGTGAGCGCATGACAATGCATATACATGACATGTTGACTACTATGATATTTAATTGGCCATTACGACATAATACATAGATCGTTATCCAACAACATCTATGACTAATAATCCACCGCCGGGTTGTCATCCGAGTTCCCCATTGGTATTAAGTTGCAAGCAACGGATAATTGCATTAAGTAAAGTGTGTAATGTAAACAAACACATATGTCCGTGGACATAGCATCGTTAGGTTATCCCTAGTGGCAACAGCACATCCACAACCTTAGAACTTTCTGTCACTGTCCCAGGTTAAACGGAGACATGAACCCACTATCTAGCATAAATACTCTCTCTTGGAGTTACAAGTATCTACTTGGCCAAAGCATCTACGAGTAACGGAAAGCATGCAAGATCTTAAATAACATATAAGATAGATTGATAATCAACTTGACATAATATTCAATATTCATCGGATCCCAGCAAACACAACATGTAACATTACAATAATATGATCTTGATCATGTAGGGCAGCTCACAAGATCTAAACATGATGGCACAAAGTGAAGAGACAACCATCTAGCTACTGCTATGGACCCGTAGTCCAAGGATTAACTACTCACGCATCACTCCGGAGGCAGGCATGGCGATGTAGAAGCCTCCGGTGACGATTCCCCTCTCCGCAGGGTGCCGGGAAGAGGTTCTGAACCCTCCCGAGCTAGGGTTGACGACGGCGGCGTCTCTGGAACTTTTCTTGGATATTTGCTCAGGTACTTAGGCTTTTCGCGTCGGGGGGAATAAGTAGGCGAAAGGGCGGCGGCTGGAGAGGCCCGTGGGGCCCACACCACCCCAAGGCGCGGCAGAGGGGGGACCCGCGCCCTGGCCACGTGTGGGGCCCACGTGGCTCCTCTCCGTCGCCTCTTTGGTCCGTCAGGTGTGTTCTGGTAGAATAGGGACTCCCGTGTAGTTTCGTCCAATTCCGAGAATATTTCCAGACTAGCTTTTCTGGAATACAAAAACAGCAGAAAACATGAACTGACACTTCGGCATCTTGTTAATAGGTTAGTCCCAAAAAATGTATAAAAGTGATATAAAGTAGATGCAAAACATGTAGCAATTGGTATAAAACAAGCATGGAACATCAAAAATTATAGATACGTTTGAGACGTATCATGTTTCTCATTTAGTCGGAATATTCTACAGTGGGAGGCGACGTTCTCGTCGACAGCGAGGCGCCTGCTCAAGACTCGACCCGCCGGCTCAGTATTTCGGAGGTATTCATAGGGCTAGGGTGTGCATGCGTGCGTTCATAGGGTTGAGTGTGTGCACGCGTATGCGAGCGTCTGCGTTTGGACTGTGTTTCGCAAAAAAAATTATGTTGGATATGCCTTTTCTCAATAAAATATATTTCATGGACAAACCGAGAGTCAGTATCCTTTTACTTTTTCCATAAAAAAGATAACATTGTTGGCGAATGTTCGTACACAAGAGATTTTTGTATGAACCTTCACTAGTACAAAATGACACATCGGAAACGGGCCAAAACCCTCATCGGAAACGGAGAAGTGGTCCGTGTCCCCGCCTCCGTGGCTGATGTGAAGGGCCTCATTGGCAACGGAGACGAAAAACCGTCACCGATGAGGTCAATTTTTGGCAACGGTTGGTTTTGATCTCCGTTGCCGTAGTTTGACTTGATCAGTTACGGACATATTGGTTTAACCGTTTGCATTGAGATGTTTTCATAAGTGGTACATTTATTTATTTAGCCTGCAATATATATTTCGCGCCGCATTTGATCTCACACAGCACAAATACTAAAACGGTAACATATTTCATTCATATCACAATGTAACCTTTACATTCATCACAATTTCACCTTTACATTTGCATCACAAGATGTGACAAACATAAGAGGTAAAACGATAACAGATTTCATCTATACTAAGCCTATCATGTCAAAAGACGGAAAGAATTAACGATTTCTTCCCTACATCCTTTTCCACAATCCTCGCAGGTGTCACTCTAACAATCTCTTCTTATCTCAGCTTCCTGTGAGAAGGATGTTGAAACTTTAGACCCTATACATTAGTAAATAGAGTTACAATTGATAAGTACATATGCTAAAACAAGAACACTATGAATTTAAGCAAAACTGAAATGATATCTTACCTATGTCTTGAGGTGGCTCTTATTGATGAACCGGAGCAGCCAACACACGGCTTGTCAACAAGATATTGCCATGTCGGCAGCTTCATAGGATGCGTGACAGCGATCATGCTTTCCATGGAGGCCACCACCGGCTCTGGATTTTTTATGCGGTGTCACCGAAATCTAATCTAATATGTCACCGATGTGACATTTCGGCGACACTGCAAAACAATCTTACTTAAAAAAGTATTTTATGCAGTATACCAAAACGTCACAATAGCGACGGTGGATATGTATGGTGGGGTTTGAAAGGAACAACTTGATATCCCTAAATGTAAATAAGGATTTATGTTAGTTCTGACACTACTAGATAGAACGAACAATTTAACACAATAATATGAAGTATATAGTGTGTACTGACCAGTGTATAATTGGAGGACATTATGGGAAAGTTAACAAACACTGCTGTCTTGAGTAGTGTTCGCTGTTTTTTCTGTGTCTCCAACTTTTTATGCAGTGTCATCGAAATAGACTCGTGTTTTCAAATTTGTAATGACTTAGTCACATGATCTAGACAAGTTAGCTAAACTACAACCGGTTGCAAGTGCACAATAGGCAAGTTAAATACATCATAACATGAACAAGTTAGCAGGTGCACAATAGGCAAGTTAGCAACATCAAAGAGTACACAATAGGCAAGATAGAACTATTGGATGTGAACTGAACCACTATCAACAAGATAGCTAAATTACAACCGGTTGCAAGTGCACAATAGGCAAGTTAAATACATCATAACATGAACAAGTTAGCAGGTGCACGTACAATAGGCAAGTTAGCTACATCAAAGAGTACACAATAAGCAAGATAGAACTATTGGATGTGAATTGAACTACTATCAACAAGTTAGCTAAACTATAACAGGTTGCAAGTGCACAATAGGCAAGTTAACTACATCAAGAAATATCTAGATAGAACTACTGGATGTGAACTGAGCTGATGTAGCGGGTGCACAATAGGCAAGGTAGCTACATCAAATAGTAGATCTGATACCTTCTTCACGTCGCTGTTGGATCGATCTAGCAGATCCGGAAGAGGTGGAGGCAGAGGAAGCGAAAGCAGCGATGACCTCGTCTTGTGGGGGGAGATGGCGAAGACCTCGCCGTGTTGGGGGAGATGGCGAGACATCGCCGTCTCAGGGGTGACGGCGACGCCGGTGATAGCCGTCGTCTCGGGGGAGACGACGCCGCCACGGCGCCAGCGATGGCCGCAACGCCAGGAGCCGCCGCCACGAACAGATCTATATACTAGGACAGTGAGAAAAAGAGTGAGTGTTAGGTTTTGCTCTGTACGCCCATATATATAGGTACAACATAGGAAACGGTTTTTAATAAAACCGTTTCCTTTGTGTTTCTTCCACTGAGGAGTCGGGCCTATGCGCCGACTCTCTGGAATTTCTTCTACTCTCTGGAATAATATTTTCCCTAATCTCTACTATAGGAGAAAACCACTAGGATACTTATATTAATATTAGTGATTACTACATTACATACGGAGTACATATTAATAATAATAAACTAAATAACATACAGAGAACTTATAGAACTACTACTAGCTAGCTACTTCTTGTTTTTCTTGCGCCCTGCTTCCGCGCAATCCTCCTCCTTCTCACAGCCTCGCTTGTTGGGGGCCATCGGAGGTGGCGGCGGCGGCAGCAGCATATCGGAGGCGGTGGCGGCAGCTTTTCTTCTCCTTCGCCGGGGTTCCCTTCTTCGGGACCGGTGCCTCCGCCTCGTCCTCCTCGTCGTCGTCCTCCTCCTCCTCCTTTTCCTCTTCGGTTTACTCCTCATCGAAATCAACCTTCGGCGGGCCCAGCATCAAAGTGGGATCATTGAAGTTGGCAAGCTCTTCGTCGTCGCTCGTCTTCGGCGTCGGTCCTTCAACAGACTCGCCGCTGACGGGGGGACTGTCGAGCGGCGACGGAGTGCAGTCCTATGTGTAGTTGCTACGAGGTATCTTTGCTAATCAGTAGCAGGGAGCGAGCGGGAGAGATAGAGAGCAGATTCTGTGGCGTCTTGAGCTAGCAGGGATTGGGGTTTTTAAGGAGTAGTGGGCGGTGCCACTATGCCATGGCGTTTACTCGCCTCGCTTCGAATTCCAAGTCCAAGAAGATGGAACGTGTCCACATTGCAAACGGACACATAAAAATGTATGTTGCCATAGAACCACATATCGGAAACGGAGCCGGAATTATGACCGTTGCCAATAATATGGGTAACGGAGTTAATACTTTCTTCGTTACCTATGTTGACGGGCCAGCCGCGACCCAGGTCAGGTTTGTACGCACCGGCCGCGAGGAAAGCGCGATTTTCCGTCGCCTATCTCGTGTCGTTACCATAGAGTGGTATCCGATGTGTCGTTCTGTACTATTGCTTGTTCTTGCGACAAAGGTGGCTTCGACGCTGTGCTTGCACGAAAATACATTCTTCTCTTATTGTTTTATTGTTTTGCTCTTCTTGTCTTATTGTTTTGCTCTTACTCTCCGATTATTGTTTTGCTCTTCTTCTCTTATTGTTTTGCTCTTACTTGCGACAAAGGTGTAGTCTCCCACAGATTGTGACAGCCCTTGGAAGTCAGGAAGCAGATTTCAGAAATTAGAAACTTATCAACACACTCTCAGGCAAACATTTTCAACATATGTAGGAATATCAACGGTGATGGCGTGTTTGCTCACAATTGGGCTTAACAGGCAATACGATTCTCTCCATCTGAGCCTACTTGTAGTTATATGAATTCAGCTCATAGGAACTCTACCTGTCAGATGCTACAAATCTTTCTACTCTTTGTTTGACAGGCACCGTAATACACTCTGTATACTGTTTTTGAGCTGCATGGTATTGGCGCCTCTTGTTGATAAAAAAAATGTTTTGAGCTAAGTTTAATTAGCTATACCCACATCAGTAAATGTAGTACGTGCTTGGTTCAAAAAACCTTATCCCCTCCCCGTTCCCCTTCTACAGTAAAGCAGAGAGGCGACCGGAGGGCGATCCCGTGTTCCCGCCGGCGATTCCGCCGCCCTCCTCCTTCCCGTCGGCTTGCTGCCGGCGGTGGGAGGAGGGGGGTCGAATCACCGGCGAGATCTGTCTGCTTCTAGTTAGGGTAGCTAGGTAGCCTAGGTTTCGTGCGGGTCTCCTCTGCTGTCGATGGCGGAGAAGGCGGCGACGAATAAGTTTGCTCTGGTCCTTCTGCTGGTGCTCTCCTTGGCGAGGACCGGCGGTGGTGCTGGATGCTCGGTGTCCGGTCATGGCGGTCGTTTCGGCGGCGGCCACCATGCGTTGGATTTTGTGCCTGTTCCTCGCCGGCCTGGCGGTGCGGCCTCCGGCGTCGTCGGGAGGTTCTGGGCCTTGTACAGGAGTTGCTGCTGCAGGTGTGTGCCTCTGCCTCCCCTGGCCGGCCGTGGTGGTGAGGGGTGGAGCTGCGGTGGTGCCGCGCTTGCTTTTGTTCGTTCCTCTGGTTTCTGTTTCTTCGGGCTTCTCCGGCCGGCCGTGGAGGCGAGGGGTGGAGTCTTCTGGAGGTGCAGGTCCGGAGCGGGGAGGTTGGGTGCTCGGCGCTGGAGCTGGGAAGGTGGGCGCGCTGGTGGTGGTTCTGGCACGGCTTGGCCGCCCCGGCGGCAGGTGGTGTTGGTGCTGGTTGTTGGGGCAGCTTGGCCGTGCTCGTTCATCGTCGAGATCTTGTCGCTTGCGGTGAGTGGTTCTTGCGGTCTTCTTCAACGTTGAGGTCGTCCTTCTTCCAGGTGGATCGAGGTTTGCTCTCTTCTTCTCCGGTGTTCGTCGGCGTGGAAGAGCTTCGGTGGTCCAGCAGTTCGCTGCTGTAGTTCTTTGTGCTGAGTGCTCTCTGTACGATTCTGCTTCTATTCTTGTTGTTTCTTTCTTCTGTTGTAAGCAGGATTGTACTCCTCCCGTTAAAAAAAAAGTAGTACGTGATTGCGAATGGAATTACAGTTTTACACAATTTGGCTAGCTCCATACCTTACGTGTATTACAATGCATGGCTCATATTTCCCATACGTATTTCCTGTACGTATCGTAAATGCGACGTCCCTAGACAAACTAGATTAATTTCATACAACTAAGGCGCTCCCGATTGATGGATCTATCGTTAGGTGGACGCTCGTGCAATGCACATGCTTCAGCTGTGGACCCATCTTCCACATTAAACAGATTCTTCCTTACACCCGAGATATAGGATCCATGATGATCTCGAAGAATAGCATCAGAGCCCCCCGTTCCAGAGTCGACGTCAAAAGCGGCATCCACATTAAGTTTAACATAGTCTTCGGGAGGCTTAGTCCATCCATCTCTCACGATAGGTCTAGCACCTAACTTCTTAATTCATTTATAATTAATAGACAAAGCCATAATCGATTGAACAGACCTTGGAGGGGCTTGGAGAAGTTCACCATGAGTTGCCTTCCTTCTCTCCCACCAGAGGTACCAAACCCTACAGCCGATAAGTCGCATACTAATCTCTGGCATAATTGCAGTTTCGGACGTGTCCATCAGGAGTGTTTCCAATATAGAAGTACCTTGTAGTTCCAGCACCTGTGCATTTTCAATAACCGCTGCATCCCCAAGCTATGAATGAATGTAAACAATTAAGAAATCGGAGCGGTTACACCGGCACCGACTAATTAGCTCAATGCAATGCACGCGCGCAATGGCTGTTGGTACTGTATGCGCGTACGTCGCGATCGACCGGTGCATGACGTGCGATCGGTCGATCGATCGGCAGGCAGAGGATGCGTGCTTACGTACGCCGGATCAGCGCGTTGAATTATTCTTTCGTTTGTTTGGTGTGACGCCCCCGCGCGCGTAGATGTTAATATTCGTTCAAGCTGCAAGTCGTCCTAGCCGTCACCTAGGTCGCTGAGGGACAGGGATCAGCGTGCCTTGCCACCTCATATCCACCGTCCAAGAGAATCCAGCTGCCAACATCAGTTCAAAGCCACACGACGCCTCTTCCGTCTTCGTCCTCACGCAGGCAGGCAGCCGTTGCCGCCGGCGCCGCCATGGGAAAGGGAAGGGAGCTAGCTCCGGCGGCGACTCCGACGAGCTCCTCCGCTCCCACTCGCATGGGATCCTCCTCACTGCCCCGCTCCGACGAGCTCCTCCGCCCCGCTGCGACGGCGCCCTCGGCTCCGCTCCGTCTGCACCCACTGTCACCTCTCCTCGAACGAGAGTCTGTACTTCCGATAGCCTTCGTTAACGGCCACACGGCGGAGACGCCGTCCTCTAGAGGCGCCCGCCATCGAGCTCGGACTCCAAGCCATCGACCCATTGTTGCTAGTTTAGCCGATTTTGTGATGTGCAACAGATTGGTGTTGAACAATTTGAGTGTGGCGTGATGTGCAACAGACCTGTGTTGAAGATCAGTGTTGAAGATTCCTTCCGTATTGTCGATACAATTAACTGAACATCTCTGTTGTGTTGCTGCTGTCCGACTGAAGAAATTGGTTGTGCAATGGTTGTTGCCTGTTGGGCGCCTGGTTACCAGCGAAAAGAACAGGCAAGAAGGGAGCGTCGAAGAGACGTCGAAGGGAGCGTGGAAGAGACGTCGAAGGGACGTCGGCGGTGAGCGGAGTGAGCCGTCGAGGTGGGGGCAGGGAGCAGCCGGAGGTGCGCGGAGGGTTCCATCGCTGTGTTTTCTCCAGTGCCGCCGCGATCGTTTTCTCCAGGGCTCCGTCACGGCCAAAGCTGTTCGGAGGTGAGCGAAGGCGCAGGCGTGGCTCACCTTCCTTCTCGCATCGGTGGTGGCCGGACCGGCGAAGCTCCACCCGAGAACTGTAGCGAAGGTGTTTTCCCTGCCCATGCTCCTGCCCTGAGTGCGTGAGGACGAAGAGTTATCGTTTGGCGTTGAACTGCTGCTGGCCGCTCGATTAATTTAGATGGTGGATATTAGAATATCTCCAAGCACAACCCCAAACTATCCGCGGACACGTCCGGACGTGTCCGCGGACAGTGACCGGACCACCCCGAAAGTGGTCTCCTCTAACCATGTACCTCAAAGTCTCTCCAAATTGTGGGGTCATTTGCATGTGATTGGTGGAGAAGGAGAGATGAACAAATAAAGGACAAAAGAAAGGAAAAGAAAGCAAAAAAAAAGGTGGTCCAAGCGGACAGTCCGGACGTGTTTTCCTACCCCAAACCCTCCCCACATATGCCTTGGGTTTGGGGTTGCCGGATAGCCCGGACAAATAAAACCAGTTTGGGGACCATGATTGGATTTTTTTTTGCTCCTCATAGTGTTCGGGCTGTCCGCCCGGACAAATTAAACCGGTTTGGGAGCCATAGTTGGAGATGCTCTTAGGTGGCAAGGCACGCTGTACCTTGTTCACAGCAAGGCACGGGATCATGTCCGTCGCTGAGAGGTAAGATGCAATGTTTTTCCTTTCTTTTCTTGAACGAGGCAGATGCAAATGCTTGTTATATATATGCTTCTCGAGCTTAACGAAAGCTGCGAAGCAAGCAGAGGATAGCAGAGACGACAAGCAAGGGAGTCGGTTTAGAGAAAATGATGATGACGATACAAGACACATAAAAGGCTTAATTAGTTTGTACTATACTCCCTCCTTTTTAAAATTGGATGGCTATTCGTACTTAGTCAAAAGTCAAAATTTCTAAGATTTGATCAAGTAATATAGAAAACATTTCAACATTACCATACTAAATGTAGGAATTTTAGCTATTTCAATATTGACTACATACATACTAGTGCTAAATTTTAGCTATTTCAATATTGACTGCATACATACTAGTGCTTAACAAAAAATCTGGTTTATTTTGCAAGCACCTCTCTAACCACTCCCCATTGCACGTGGCCTAATACCAAATCATGAAACATTGTGTGGGTTGGTGGCATACGCGAGTTGGCAACAAGTATTAGGTCTTGAGTTCGAGTCCCCATCCGACGCCTGGTAGTTTTAATTATTTCTTCAGCTACTGACAAGTTGGACGCGCATGTAAGACAACACCCGGGACTCATATGTTAGAGAAAAATATTTAGGAGTCTCTTTGCAAAACTTACAGCGGATGGATCAAATCATGAATACAAGAGGAGCGCAATTATGAATTAAGTGGAATAAAATTTCGGATTAACTTGACTAAAATTTTAGCGCACGTGAAAAAGATCACAACTAAAAGTAAAAAAATAGCGCTTGGAAAACATATCACATCAGCATGCAGAAAAAAACCCAGACAAGGTGCAATATAACTTAGCTTATTGGAAAAAATCACGACTAGAAGATGAATGAACCAAGTGGATCAAAATTTTAGTGTTTGCTGAATAAATCACATAGTTTTAAATAGCCCGCTTTAGCCGCGGAATAGCCTTTTGAATACGTTACCGCTTAATGAATGCATGTACAATTTATCCACTATAGCGTCATTTTGAGTGTTGCCGCTATTTGTTATAGCCCGCTATTTAAAACATGACTACAAGGTGGAATAAATTTAGACTAATTGAAATAAAATTTCAATCATTCATGGAACAAATCACAACTACAAGTGGACCACAAATGTTTACTAAGTGGAACGAAACTTGTGCGCCCACCGAACCAATACCAAGTATAAGCACAAACAAAGCGTGGATCTATTTTTAACGCTCATGAAACAAAATAGCACCACAAGAGGAACCCAAATTCACACCAACTGGAACAAAGATTCAAGAAATATGAAGTAGGATAATTCTAAATAGTAGAATAGAAATTTGTTTCAAACGGTTAACAAATAAATCTTGTTAAAAACCTAAACCATAAGAAAAATGAACCGCATAGAAAGAAAAACAAAGAAAGTTCACTCTTGCACACACGTGAATAAAGTATCCAAACGAAAAGTTCAAACATCATACTCATCTTTTAAGAGAATGAAAACAAATACGAAAAAGTAAGCACAGGAAATTGAATCTTGTAATGCTTCATTGTACACTAATGTAAATGAAAACTAGTCCAATGGGACTACTCGTAAGGGCATGTGCAATGGTCTTATCTTAGCTAGGTCACATAGCATGATTGCTGAGTTAGATGAAAGAGAAACAAAAAATACGATTTGATTGTACATGCCCTAACAGTACTTAGCTGACACGGAAACAATGGTAGGAATTGCCCTGGCATTATGGAGAAATTTCCTCAAGGTGAGCAACATGGGGAGGTCCTGTAGGTCGCCTTAAGGCGACCGAACTTCACAGCCTCGCCTCAGCGACTGCTGCTTCGTGGGCCGGCCCAACGGAAAAGCAAGGTACGTTTTCTTCTTTAGCGCTTGTCGTGTCACGGCGGACGGACACCGGAGTAAAGGATACCCCTTTTTAGGTTCAGCACGGGGCGCGAAAGAGGCTGAGAATCGTCTCTTCCGGGTGAACCACGTCGAGCTCTCCGATCCGACGTTCAAGCAATCAACACAGAGACACAGAGAGTTTACCTAGGTTCAGGCCGCCCGGAGGCTAAAAGCCCTACTCATGCATGCCTGGATTGAGGTGTTCATCATGGTGTGGCTTACAACGGTGGTTTCGGTTGTGTACCGGCAGGGTGGCGGCTAGAGGTAGACGAAGAGCAGATCCTACCCCGAGGAGATCACCTCTCTCTCTACGTTCTCAGCCCTAAGCTAGTCTTGCTGGTGCTCTGCCTTGGTTCTGGTTCCGACCCTCTCCCTCGGTGGCCATGGTGAAAGGACAAGGATGTCGCCTAGGGGGGGGGTGTGAATAGGCGATTAAAACTTTTCCGGTTTAGCCTTGATAAATGCATAATAATACTAGTGTTTAATATATCAAGCACACAACCTGAATATTCTAGGCTCAACTATGTGCACCAACAACTTATGCTAAGCAAAGCAAGAAACAAGGTGATAGCAAGGTATATGACTTCAAGCACGAAAGCTATCACAATGTAAAGTGCATAAGCAAAGAGCTCGGGTATAGGAATAACCGAGGCACGCGGAGACGATGATGTATTCCCGAGTTTCTCCTTTTTAGGGTACGTCTCGTTGGAGAGGTGTGAGCCACCACAACAGGTTGGTCTCAACGCCACAACAGGCTTCACCTTCTTCTCTGTTGAACCGCACCACAAAAGGATTGGTTCACCTTCAACTATCGGTAACCTTTAAGGCGGAAACCGGCGCCTTTACAACAATCCCGAGGCACGCATCCACAACTTAATTGGAGGCTCCCGAGTCACCAACTTGGGGCACGCATCCACAACTCAATTGGAGGCTCCCAAGAGCACCACACACCGTCTAGGGTCCAAAGACCCAAGAGTAACAAGCTCACGAACTTTTATTTCCACGAATCCTCGTGGAGAACAAACCGATGCACCAAATGCAAATGGCAAGAGCACAAGTGTTCAAATCCTTCACTCTCAAATTCCAACAAAGTAACAAATGCTTATAGGGGAATAAGAGAGGAAGAACAAAGGAGAGAAACACCAAGAACTCCAAGATCAAGATCTACTAGGTCCCCTCACTTAGAGGAGAGATGATTTGGTGGAAATGTAGATCTAGATCTTTCTTTCTTTTCCTCAAAGATATGCAAGAATAATGGGAGGGATTGAGAGAAAGGCAAGCTTCTCCAAGGTCAACAATGGAGGAAAGAGAGGGGAAAAACGTGCTCAAGTTGTTAGGGACGCTTTGGGGAAGAAGATCCCTTAAATAGGTCCTAGAAAATCTGCCCATTGGGCAGTTTTTCACCCCGGGGCGGTAGTACTGGGCTTGACCCGGTATACTGGGTGCAGGGTACTACGGGTCACTACCGGGTTAAAACCACTCAATATCAGAGAAGAAAAATGTTTCCCGGTAGTGGGGTCGGTACTACGCCCTTGTAAAACTGCAGAAACACCGACACCAAAACGGGCAAAACTTCCGCATACGAACTCCGTTTTTGATGTTCTTGGTCTCGTTGGAATCACCACAACAAGATCTATAAGATAATGCAGAGAAACATCATAGTTCAACAAGAGAGGGTAAAACCAAATGTAGAAAGGTAAAACCTCTCTAAAAAGAACGACCGGTAAAACCTCCAACATAAAAAGCGCAACAAGATATTCATATGAAATCCGTTTTTGATGAACTAGAACTTGATATGGAGATGAACACAAGCTCTAAATTCTCACATGTATAAAAGCCAATAAAAACTAAGAAAGATGATATGCCAAGTATGCAAAGGATTGAGCTCTCCACAAAGATGCGATCAGTTACTCACTTGAGAGCCCTCTTGATAGTACGGCTATCGATCCTATAACCCGGTCTCGCAAGCATGTGACCGATAAAACAGAAAACCTATCAAGATCATACCTTTGCCTTGAGCAATCCACTTAAGCTAGATGATGACGATCTTGACTCTCTCAAGTTGGAGCACCTTTCTTGATCGTGCTTGCTAGCACATGCTTGATGAAGACTTCCTCCAAATACTCCCCATACTCCATTTTGGGAGAGCCTAGCTTAGCTCCGTCTTCATGTATCCATTGCAAGCTTCAATCAAATGATATCTTCCGAGATGGATCATATTGAACTTGCACTTCATAATCTTCTAAATATATATGATGTCTTGGAGATGAACATGAATGTTCCCTCACACTTCTTTTCCAAGCCACACTAGACCATGTAAGCTTCTAGATTCCAACACATGAACTGCAATCTTTTCTTTGGACAAGATCTACAAGAATGTCTCAATGCAAACATTAGTGCATAAGGATTGTCATTAATTACCAAAACCACACATGAGGGTGATACGTCTCCAACGTATCCATAATTTCTGCTGTTCCATGCTTATATTATACCATTTGCTACATGTTTTATATACACTTCATATCACTTTTATGCATTTTCTGGGACTAACCTATTAACAAGATGCCACAGTGCCAGTTCCCTGTTTTCTGCTGTTTTTGGTTTCAGAAAGTTACTTCTGGAAATATTCTCGGAATTGCACGAAACAAAAGGCCAAGTCCCTATTTTTCCAACACGTACACGGAGTCCGAAGGAGAGACGAAGAGCCACGAGGTGGCCAAACCACCTGGCGGCGCGGGCCCACCGCCGCGCCAGCCTGTGGTTTGGGCCCCTCGGGGGTCCGCCGACATCGCCCCTTCGCCTATTTATTCCCCGAGACGTGAAAACCCTAAAACACCGAGCCTTTCATCCAGAACATATTCGCTGCCGCCGCCGTCGTCAACCCTAACTCGGGGGGTTCTGAAGCTCTTCCCGGCACCCTGCCGGAGAGGGGAATCATCACCGGAGGGCTCTACATCGCCATGCCCGCCTCCGGAGTGATGCGTGAGTAGTTCATCCTTGGACTATGGGTCCATAGCAGTAGCTAGATGGTTGTCTTCTCCACTTGTGCCATCATGTTTAGATCTTGTGAGCTGCCTATCATGATCAAGATCATCTTATTGTAATGCTACATGTTGTGTTTGCTGGGATCTGACTTATATTGATACCTATGTGGAGCTGAATATTATATTATCATGTCTATGTCATTTGTGATCTTGCATGCTCTCCGTTACTTGTTGAAGCCTTGGCCAAGTGAATACTTGTGACTCCAAGAGGGGGTATTTATGCATGATAGTTGGGTTCAACCTCTATTTAACCTGGGATAGTGACAGCAAGTTCTAAGGTTGTAGATGTGTTGTTGCCACTAGGGGTAAAACAGCAATGCTTTATTCAAGGATGAATGTATTGTTTACATTACGCACATTACTTAATGCAATTGTCTGTTGCTTGCAACTTAATACTGGAAGGGGTACGGATGTTAACCGGAAAGTGGACTATTTAGGCATAGATGCATGCTGGATAGCGGTCTATGTACTTTGTCGTAATGCCCAAATGAATCTCATAGTAGACACCACAGCTCACACATGCATGTTATATGCACTTATCAATTGTCAATTGCCCAGCTGTAATTTGTTTACCCAGCATGTTAGTTATCTTATTGGAGAGACACCACTAGTGAACTGTGGACCCCGGTCCATTCTTTTACATCTGAAATACAATCTACTGCAATCATTGTTCTCTACTGTTTTATGCAAACAAACATCATCTTCCATTCGATACGTTTAACCCTTTGTTTTCAGCAAGCCGGTGAGATTGACAACCTCACTGTTAAGTTGGGGCAAAGTAATTTGATTGTGTTGTGCAGGTTCCACGTTGGCACCGGAATCCCTGGTGTTGCGCCGCACTACACTCCTTCACCAACACCTTCGAAGCAAACCTCGTTTTCCTACTGGTTCGATTAAACCTTGGTTTCATACTGAGGGAAAACTTGCTGCTGCACTCATCATACCTTCCTCTTGGGGTTCCCAACTGACGTGTGACGTACAAGCATTGTTTCTGGCTGTTGCCGGGGAGATATTCCCTCGTCAACTTAGCCAGCAACACGTTTTCTGGCGCCGTTGCCGGGGAAAACCGAATTGCTTCTGCAAGGGGAGTCTCTCACACCCAATCTCTTTACTTTGTTATTTGTCTTGCTTAGTTTATTTTTATTTAGTCTTGTTTGCTCTCTTTATCAAAAACACAAAAAAATTAGTTACTTGTTTATTTCGGTTTTGTTTTGTCTCTTGTCACCATCATGTCTTGTTCCATGCCTGTTGCTATGTCACCTGAGGAATTGATCTTCACTTTTAAACAAGGGAGTGAGGAGAATTTTAAAGAAGCTTGGTCTAGAATTAATGATTCCTTTGGTAAAACTGATCCTAAAATGACTTTAAGTTTGCTTCTCACTAGCTTCTACTTTGGTCTAGCCCTTTGTTATAGATATGCTTTAGATGCTATTGTGGGAGGAGATTTCCTTCACTGTGATGGGGACCAAGCTTTTAATGCCATAAAAAAGTTGATTGCAACTTCTAGCTCAACTAATAAATTTGATTCGGCCCTTGTTAGCATCCATGCTAGATTAAACACTCTTGAGACACATATATCTTGTTTAAAGGACGGCTATAATCAAATTCGGGAATATTTTGACTATGTTCCAACAAATTTTGAACCTTCGATGTGGGTCCCTACGGTAAAGGTTGCTATTTGTGGTGAAACCTTTTATGCTCGTTGTGATATTATGTCTGAGTTTTGCCTTATGCCTAAAAGCATTTATGAAACTTTGAATCTTTGGGGACTTGCTGAAGGAGGAGAAGGAATAACTCTTACTGATAACTCTGTTATATTTCCCGAGGGGATAGCTGAGGGTGTGTTTACAACCTTTCTTGGGAGAACGGTGTCCACTGATTATCTTGTTATTGAATGTGCAGGGACAGGACAAATTACACTTGGAAGATCTCTGCTCAAATTAATGGGAGCAACCATAGATGTGGGAAAAGGCACTCTGAATCTTACCTCCACACCAAGGTGCGGCCATGTATTCCCCAAACCAAAGAGTAAGTCTAAGGGTAAGAGAGGTAGGCACATGGCCCTTGGTATTGATGTCAATGCTCCTCCACTTGACAACACTTGATTTTCACTTTCTGCGCCTAGCTGAAAGGCGTTAAAGAAAAGCGCTTATGGGAGACAACCCATCGTTTTTATTTGCTGTTATTTTTGTTTTCTTTGAGTCAAGGAGTTTTGTTACTTCTGTAGCAACTCCTTTGTATCTTTATTTTATCGCAATGTTGTGCCAAGTAAAGTTCTATATTGAAAGTTGATGCAAGATTTGGATTTCTGCGCAGTGACAGATTTTTAGCTGTCACGGATTTGAGCTTATCTCCCTGTAGAAAATTCAAAAAATTCTGAAAAAATCACGCATATTCCTGAGATATGTACGCAACTTTCATTATTTTAGGCCAGATCCATCTGAGCAACTTAAGTGCCTCGAAAAAATTCGTCATTCCAGACTGTTCTGTTTTTGACAGATTCTGCCTTTTGTTTTGCATTCGCTCTTTTACTGTGTTTGTGTGGATTTCTTTGCTCCACAAAGCATTGGTGGCTGTAGCTAATGTCCAGAAGCTTTGGGATTGATTGTATCATTACAGAATATGAGAATTTTTGATTATGCACTAACCCTCTAATGAGAACTGTCTTGAGTTTGGTGTGAAGGAAGTTTTCAAGGATCAAGCGAGAAGGGTGATATTATGTGATCAAGAAGAGTGAAAAGCCTAAGCTTGGGGATGCCCCCGTGGTTCATCCCAACCATATTCAGAGAGACTCAAGCGTCTAAGCTTGGGGATGCCCAAGGCATCCCCTTCTTCATCAACAAACTTATCAGGTCATCTCTAGTGAAACTATATTTTAATTCTTTCACATCTTATGCGCTTTACTTGGAGCGTCTGTGTGTTTTTATTTTTGTTTTTGTTTGAATAAATTCGGATCCTAGCAATCCTTGTGTGGGAGAGAGACACGCTCCGCTTTTTCATGTGAATACTCATGTTCTTCACTTATATTTGTTGAGTATTCTTAACTAGCTACTGCAGTGCTTTTAGCTCCTGTTTTTCATGCATCTCTTCGAGCTGTTAGCACTTGTTTATAAATACTCTCTTGCTGCATTATATTATCATTTGGAGAGTTTATGTTTAAATAAATTGATTGGTGTTTGTTTGGAAGAAAGAAAATGCTACATGTAGTAGTTGGTATTGGAAAAGACATATGCATTCTTGTAGATCATTGTCTTGTTTCGATTTGATGCTTTGCAATTGTTTTGAGCTCTCAAGTAGATCATGTTTAAGCTCTTGCATCATGTAGTTAAAGCCTAGTAGTGGAGAACTACCGTAGAGCTTGTTGAGACTTGGGATGCATATTTGTTCTCTCTAAGGTCTAGATATTTTCTGGTAAAATGTTTGAGCAACAAGGAAGACAGTGTAGAGTCTTATAATACTTGCAATATGTTTTTATGTGATTCTTGCTGTACCGGTTTATACTTGTGTTTGCTTCAAACAACCTTGCTAGCCTAAACTCTGTACTGAGAGGGAATGCTTCTCGTGCATCCAAAACTTGAGCCAAAACCCATGCCATTTGTGTCCACCATACCTACCTACTATGTGGTATTTCCTGCCATTCCAAGTAAATATTTCATGTGCTACCTTTAAACTATTCAAAACTTTATTACTCCTTATTTGTGTCAATGTTTTATAGCTCATGAGGAAGTATGTGGTGTTTTATCTTTCAATCTTGTCATTTACTTCTGACAGACTTTCACCAATGGACTAGTGGCATATACATCCGCTTATCCAATAATTTGCAAAAAGAGCTGGCAACGGGGTGCCCAGCCCCAATTAATTACAACTTTCATTAATAATTCTCTTCACATGTTTTGCCCTGATTTATCAGTAAGCAACTTAATTTTGCAAATAGACACTCCTCCATGGTATGTGAATGTTGGAAGGCACCCGAGGATTCGGTTAGCCATGGCTTGTGTAAGCAAAAGGTTGGGAGGAGTGTCATCTATAAAGAAACTAAAATACATGTGTAAACAAAAGAGAAGAGGGATGATCTACCTTGCTGGTAGAGATAACGTCCTTCATGGGAGCCGCTCTTGAAAGTCTGGTTGACAAGGGGGTTAGAGTGCCCACTACCATTCGTTGACAACAACAAACACCTCTCAAATACTTATTTTGTGCTCTCTATATGCTTTCGAAAACTTAAAAAGCTCTAGCACATGATTTAATCCCTGCTTCCCTCTGCGAAGGGCCTATCTTTTACTTTATGTTGAGTCAGTTTACCTACTCCTTTCTATCTTAGAAGCAAACACTTGTGTCAACTTTGTGTGCATTGATTCTTACATGTTTACTTATTGCACTTGTTATATTGCTTTATGTTGACAACTATCCATGAGATATACATGTTACAAGTTGAAAGCAAATGCTGAAACTTAATCATCCTTTGTGTTGCTTCAATGCCTTTTACTTTGAATCTATTGCTTTATGAGTTACCTCTTATGCAAAACTTTTTGATGCTTGTCTTGAAAGTACTATTCATGAAAAGTTTTTGCTTATATGATTCATTGTTTACTCTTTATCTATTTGTTAGCAAACTATAGATCATTGCTTTGAGTCACTTCATTCATGACATGAGCCTTGCAATATATTGATCAAGATTGTGTGAAAGCATGTCTCCTCAGAAATTATTTGTTGTTATCGTTTTACCTACTCGAGGACGAGTAGAACTAAGCTTGGGGATGCTTGATACGTCTCCAACGTATCCATAATTTCTGCTGTTCCATGCTTATATTATACCATTTGCTACATGTTTTATATACACTTCATATCACTTTTATGCATTTTCTGGGACTAACCTATTAACAAGATGCCACAGTGCCAGTTCCCTGTTTTCTGCTGTTTTTGGTTTCAGAAAGTTACTTCTGGAAATATTCTCGGAATTGCACGAAACAAAAGGCCAAGTCCCTATTTTTCCACACGTACACGGAGTCCGAAGGAGAGACGAAGGAGCCACGAGGTGGCCAAACCACCTGGCGGCGCGGCCCCACCGCCGCGCCAGCCTGTGGTTTGGGCCCCTCGGGGGTCCGCCGACATCGCCCCTTCGCCTATTTATTCCCCGAGACGTGAAAACCCTAAAACACCGAGCCTTTCATCCAGAACATATTCGCTGCCGCCGCCGTCGTCAACCCTAACTCGGGGGGTTCTGAAGCTCTTCCCGGCACCCTGCCGGAGAGGGGAATCATCACCGGAGGGCTCTACATCGCCATGCCCGCCTCCGGAGTGATGCGTGAGTAGTTCATCCTTGGACTATGGGTCCATAGCAGTAGCTAGATGGTTGTCTTCTCCACTTGTGCCATCATGTTTAGATCTTGTGAGCTGCCTATCATGATCAAGATCATCTTATTGTAATGCTACATGTTGTGTTTGCTGGGATCTGACTTATATTGATACCTATGTGGAGCTGAATATTATATTATCATGTCTATGTCATTTGTGATCTTGCATGCTCTCCGTTACTTGTTGAAGCCTTGGCCAAGTGAATACTTGTGACTCCAAGAGGGGGTATTTATGCATGATAGTTGGGTTCAACCTCTATTTAACCTGGGATAGTGACAGCAAGTTCTAAGGTTGTAGATGTGTTGTTGCCACTAGGGGTAAAACAGCAATGCTTTATTCAAGGATGAATGTATTGTTTACATTACGCACATTACTTAATGCAATTGTCTGTTGCTTGCAACTTAATACTGGAAGGGGTACGGATGTTAACCGGAAAGTGGACTATTTAGGCATAGATGCATGCTGGATAGCGGTCTATGTACTTTGTCGTAATGCCCAAATGAATCTCATAGTAGACACCACAACTCACACATGCATGTTATATGCACTTATCAATTGTCAATTGCCCAGCTGTAATTTGTTTACCCAGCATGTTAGTTATCTTATTGGAGAGACACCACTAGTGAACTGTGGACCCCGGTCCATTCTTTTACATCTGAAATACAATCTACTGCAATCATTGTTCTCTACTGTTTTATGCAAACAAACATCATTTCCATTCGATACGTTTAACCCTTTGTTTTCAGCAAGCCGGTGAGATTGACAACCTCACTGTTAAGTTGGGGCAAAGTAATTTGATTGTGTTGTGCAGGTTCCACGTTGGCACCGGAATCCCTGGTGTTGCGCCGCACTACACTCCTTCACCAACACCTTCGAAGCAAACCTCGTTTTCCTACTGGTTCGATTAAACCTTGGTTTCATACTGAGGGAAAACTTGCTGCTGCACTCATCATACCTTCCTCTTGGGGTTCCCAACTGACGTGTGACGTACAAGCATTGTTTCTGGTGCTGTTGCCGGGGAGATATTCCCTCGTCAACTTAGCGCTAGCAGAGGGCACCATGCACTTTCACATGGTCCTCCTTTTATAGGCTAAGGGGATACCACATGGGTCACGCGAGGAGCGTGGGGGGTTTTAGGCGGGAAAACCCCCCGGTGACCTTTGGGGGCGACGTGGCCTCTTCTCCTCCAAGTATTCTTCGTGGTTAGGTGAGGGCGTCCACCTTTAGGGAAATTGGGGCGGACAGGGACGATTCGCCCACCGACTACACTCCATGGCGATGTCGCTGGGTCACCTCCTTCGTCTTGGCGCCCAAGTCTTCTACGAGCTTCCAGCACATGCTGGCGTGCTTATCCTTGCTGATGTACGGAGATGGACCCGAGAGCGAGCCTGGCCTCCTGCCGGCACTCGGGCTCTCGGGTGTCTTGACTTGGTGTCTTGATGGCAGGTGACCCGAAAGGTCACCCATTCCTTAGCCGCAGGTGTCGATGTCGAGCCTGCTAGGTTCCCGTGAGGTAGATGGGCGGACCCCCTACCGGTCTTGTTACTTGGCCTTGTCCAACTTCTTGGTGGGCCCACAGGTGGTGGACCCACTTTGACAGCATAAGGGGAACCCCATATTCCACTGTTGCGCAGCGCTTGTAATCATTTTTTCAAATTTGAACAAATTCAAATTCGAACAAAATTCAATCCGAACAATTTTCAAATCCGAACAAAATTCAAATCCGAACAAAAATCAAATCCGAACAATTTTTAAAATCTGAAAAAAATCAAAATCTGAACAATTTTCAAATCCGAACAAAAATCAAATCCGAACAAAATTCAAATCAGAACAAAATTCAAATCTGAACAAAATCAAAACAAAACAAAATTCAAATCAGAACAAAATTCAAATCTGAAAAAAAAATCAAAATCGAACAAATTTCAAAATTAAACAATTTAAAAATTGCAACAAAATTTCATATCTGAACAAATTTCAAATCTGAATAATTTTCAAATCCGAACAAAATTTAAATCAAAATAAAATTTATTCGAACAAAAATCAAAACCGAACAATTTTCAAAATTAAACAATTTTCAAATTTGAACAAAATTTCAAATCTGAACAAATTTCAAAATCGACCAATGTTTAAAAATCTGAACAATTTTCAAAAAACGAACAGTTTTCAAATCCGAACAGTTTATAAAATCTGAAAACTTTCGAAATATGAAAAATTGCATAATTTTTTTAAAAGAAACATAGAAAATAGAAAAAGAAACTAATAAAAAAAAAACGAAAAAATGTCGTACCGGGCCGGCCCACCAGCGTCGCGCCCCGCATCCCTTCAGGCGACGTGCGCGGGTAGCGTCGTCGTATGGCGATATATAGGTTTTGCCGCAACATGCAAGGGCTAGTTGTATTAAACTCAAGGGCCCAACTGAGTAATGGCCCAAAATTTATTGTGTTAGCCCATCATTATTCTTTGTATGTCGTTTACTGATTACCGATCCTAAGGAAAATTTCTTGATTACATTCTTACTTCTTTTTAGAAATAACAATATAAACTCACACACTTACATACACACACATACTCATCATATAAAACGTGCACACACACCTATCCTATGAGCATCTTCAAAAGACACCCCATCGAGATATTGAGCGATTTTGTTTTGTTGAGATTGACGAAGTCACCACATGCGCTTGACGAACATGCCATCACCCACTCGAATGACATTGTTGGAGATCCTAAAATAAACTTGCGAGTAAGAGCAATCGTGTGCCAAGTCTAGTACTTGAATCACGGCGAGCACGTTTTAGCATAAGTAACCTAATCAACTGAGTCACGCTTATATTTTCCAAATTAAAACAGTTATTTTTATCTTGACTGCCTTTTCCACAACCTACAATCAGAAGGAATAGTCAATACATAACTTCGTTACTTTCCTTTGAAGGAAGCAAAATTTTCTATCATACATCACGATCCGTTGCAGTATACGAAGTGCCTGAACTGCTGAACATTCACAATGCATGCATGCATGAGTGAAAGAGAATTCCTAGTTCATTCGCTACAAAGTTTGTGATTACTAAGGCATGAATGATGTTCAGGACACGGTCGCATACTCGCATGCATCATGGCGCATATGTGAAGAAACCTGCAAATGGACGTACATATATACTCCAGAAGTTTACACCAGAGTAGATCTTATACAGTCCCAAGCGGCAAGCGCGCATAAATATTTTACATACACACCACAACGAAAACCTAGGCACATATATAAGCATGTCCACTCTCTCACTCAAGGCTACTACTCAGGATGTAAGTGGCGCGTCCATCGGACGATATGGACATAGCCGCTTTGGCCACATATCAGTTAAGTGGTTTTTGTGACAGCCGTTTAGATTCACGTGTGCTGTTAATTGGCGCCGCGGCGCCGCGACGGGCTGTCTCGTGCCTGACGCGCGCCTCTCCCGCGTGGTCCTTGCGCGACCAATTGCTGGGATTCTAAGCACGCACACACAAACGAGGTAGAGACAGAGTCGATGAACTAGCTATTGCGTAGCAATAGCAGACACAGCTAGATATCACTCTAAACTAAGCAAATAAGTTAAGGTTTCAATCTGTCAGTAATGGGCATGTACTTACCGGTGAACATTGGCGTGCCGTGTTCTGTTGAAACACTACTAATTTAGGATAAACAAAATTAGAAAAGCAATCTGTATTAGAAAGAACAACTAAATCAAGGCAGAGGAACATAAGGATGAGAGGCGTTTTACTACTCATGGTAGTAGCTACACACCGTAGCATTATACGGCGATGTAAGCCATATATACCTGTTTTAGCTTAATATTCTAGTAGAGAACGGATTTTTAGTGTACAAAACATGTTTCAGAGTTTTGAAAAAAATATTTTTTGGTCGTCATTTTTTAGGGTTGACTTTTTCGTTGACTTTTTTAGTTGACTTTTAAAAATAATCATAACAACCGGGATATGATTTGAAAAAATTTCAAAATACTTTTGGATAATCCTATCAACTCTAATGTTGAGATCCCCGCCCCCCTTGAGTATTCTTTTTTTTTTCGTGACGTATACGAGTCGGTCAGACTAGGGTGTGTAGGTACCCATGCGAACAGCGGCATTCATTCCACATAAGGATACCCACAAGGCCGCAACAACCGTAAGAAATCGGAAAAATTGGAAGAAATCACAGCTGAATTAGGCGTGACGTCTGGGCGGGAGTCAAGGAAGGGACCTTGCAGTCTAGCAGATGAGGGCCGGCGCAGGTAAACAGAAACGAGCGGGCGGGCGCTGAGGCCTGGACAGCGAGTAGCGCCACTAGGTATGCTGCTGTCGCGTCTGATACGTCCAAAACGTATCTAATTTTCCGAACACTTTTGCTATTGTTTTTCCTCTAATTTGTGTGATTTGAATGCAACTAACACGGACTAACGCTGTTTTCAGCAGAATTGCCCTGGTGTCTTGTTTTTGTGCAGAAAGTCAAAGTTTTAGGAAAATTCCAGAAAAATTACAAAAATTCTATTTTTCCAGAAGACCCACGGAGCCAGAAGACGAAGCGAGGAGGGTGCACAGGGCACCACACGCACCCAGGGCGCGGGTGGGCCCTTGCCGCGCCCAGGGGTGGTGTGGCCACCCTGTGTGGCCCCCGACGCTCCCCTTTGGACTACTTAAAACCTCTGACCTAAAAACTTCGGGGGAATCGACGCTTTTTCCAGAAAACTTCGAGAGCTCCGCCGCCATCGAAAAACCCTATTTCGGGGATCAGAAACTCCGTTCCGGCACCCTACCGGGACGGGGAATTGGAGGAGATCATCGCCATCATCATCACCGCCACCTCTCCATCGACCATCCATGACTCCCCCATCCATGTGTGAGTAATTCCCCGCTGTAGGCTGAGGGGATGGTAGGGATTGGATGAGATCATTCATGTAATAGTTGTGAGATTTGTTAGGGCATGGTGCCTAGTATCCATCGGTAGTGCTTATTGTCATTGTTGCAACTTATTATGCTTAATGCTTCTCACTTAGGGCCCGAGTGCCATGATCTCAGATCTGAACATGTTATTGAATCATGATGATAATTATTGTTTTGGATCATATCTATAAGTTGTATACACACGTCACTGTCCGGAACCCGAGGCCCCAAAGTGACAGAAATTGGGATAACCGGAGGGGATGGTTGCGACGTGAGGATCACATGTGTTCACGAAGTGTTAATGCTTTGCTCCGGTGATTTATTAAAAGGAGCACCTTAATTACCAGTAGTTTCCCTTGAGGTCCCGCTGCAAACGGGCTGGTAGGACAAAAGATGTTGTGCAAGTTTCTCATTGCGAGCACGTACGACTAAATACGGAACACATGCCTATGATTGATTATTACTTGGATACCTTATTATTTATCTGCAATTGCCCTATGTATGACTATTTCATGAATTATCTTATCCATGCAACGTCCGTTCATCCATCCCTATGCCTACAGTATTTTAATCCTGCTGTCTACTGCAATTATTACTGCTGTATTTATTTTACTGCTGCTATTATTTCACTACTGCTACTGTCATAAAACTGTTGCTACTGATAAACTGTGTCGAGCAAGTCTACTTCCAGGTGCAGCTGAACGGACAAATCATCTGTCAAGGCTTATAAATATTCTTTGGCTCCCCTTGTGTCGAATCAATAAATTTGGGTTTTACTTCCCTCGAAGACTGTTGCGATCCCCTATACTCGTGGGTCATCAGCGTCCGGCGGGAACGTATATCGAGAAGAGGCAATGCCGCCGGCGACGCTGGCTTTGGTGGCTATGCCGCATAGGCCGCTTAAGTTTAGCGGGCTGCCACATACGCCGTTTAGATGTTTTTTCGCCGCGCTGCCGTTTACATCCTGAGCTGCTGCTGCTGCTGCTACTACAACACTTGCCAACCAAATTAAGCACAACCAATTAAGTAAATAACAACCTGACCACCAAGAGCAACCATGCATGCATGCCCAAACGAAGTCAAACGAATTAGAGCTAGCTGATCATGTGGCGATACGAGATCGATCGATCGCCAAGGATAGATAGATAAACACTTTTCCTAATTAACAGCTAGCTGTTTTAGAATTGGTGCACAATCACTTTTTAGACCGTCCGATCTTCTCCCCTATCCCGAATCTCGGCGCCCTTCTCAGCCTCTCTCATTTTTTTTGTCACGTGTCGGCTCAGTCAACGCCTTTTTTTTTGAATTCCATTTCTCTCCGAAACCGCTCTTCTTCGGAGAAGAAGGGGAGAGGCGGGTGCTCCCATGGCGGAGAGGCGGGCTCCGACCCCGCAGTCAGCGCGCCAGGTGACGGAGGGAGACGCGTTTCGCGGGACTGCTCCTTCATGACGAAGAGAGTGGTTACCCCGCATCCGGCGCGACCGGCGTTGGAGAGCGTCATGGATCGCGATCCTGTTTGCCCTACGGCGGAGAGACCGGTGATTTCGATCCTGTTCGATCGCCCTGCTGCGGAGAGACCGGTGATTCGCGAGCGTGGAAGCCATGGCCGTCGCCTGCGAGATGGTTACTCCTCTATCTTCCCTCTGTCCCTGTGTGCTTTGATTGCATTTTTTATGTAGCTCCTATGCGTGATTGTTTGGTTCCAGGCACCGGTGCTGCTGCCGCTGCCGCCGCTAGATCTGCGAAATTAGTTACTGCTATTATTTGTGGGAATCCACGGCAGTCTCTGGCCTGGAGCCTCTCCACTTCCACCACTACCGGTGCAGGCGGCCCGTGTGTGATCCGTTCATGCCTGCCAAGTGCTCATGCTAATTTTTCGGTCAGCGTGAATGCATTATGCACGCCTGTTGCGGTCAAACGTTTCTTATGTACCAGAATCACTGTTTTGTAGCTTGTCAATCATGGAAATTCTATGTTGTCTATGTACACTGCACGATTGCTAATTTGCTACTCCTGAATATTAGTGTCCTAAAACGACGAGGAATAATTAACCGCAGGACTTCGCCATCCTGAATAGTAGTGTCCTAAAACGACGAGGAATTTATAGTTAGAAAGCTCTGGATTTGGTGCCTCTTCTTTCTTAGCTCGCAACACGACATTTACTCCATCTTGGACCTGAATTCAAAATTGTCGGTACAATCAGTGTGTTTGTAATAACATAGCGTTTGGAGGAAGCGTGGTTGAGTCTTCGTGATGTTATTGTGTGATACTGGACCATCATATTGGTGCGTAACCTTGTTTGATACTGGAACATATTTTTTTGTTGATTTCAGGTTATATTATTCTAATTATTTGCAACATACATGTTTTGTGTGTTCGCAATGTATATTAGCAATTCTGCTAAGCAAGAGATTAATTCAGTAGTGATGCAGCCACGCAAGGGATTAGTTAAATATTAATGCAGCTATGCAAGGGATTAATTCAGGTTGAGTTATTCACCCTTTCTTCCGGATAAATGTACCAATCAATAATGCTGCTACTGCCTACTAGTTGCATTTGATCTTAGTGAAGTTAATTGGAAGAATTGACTTTTCCTTTTGATCAGTGTGGGGTGCTGCCATGGATATTTGGTCCACTCCAGAATTCAAATCATTTTTCAAACGTAACTTGATTGGCTCAATTCACAAACAGAAATGAAGTCAAAAGTTATCGTTCGACAATTGCTTATCTCCCGGGACTACATACATCAAGTATTCAAGTTCTTATTCTTCATTTTTCAGTCTTTAGTCTTCATTTCCAAGTCTTTAGTCTTCGGTCCCTCAGCTATCCAAGCCTTGTTATTTTCCAGTCTTCTAATCTTCATTTCGTTCAGTCATCATTTTTTCACGTCTTGTTCTTCAGTGTTTTTTCTTAGTTCCCTTGTCATTATTGAGTATTTCTTGCATTTGAAAATTCAGTATAGTATCTCATTCTCTCATTATTTCATTAATCGAGTCACTTCATTTCTTCATTCCCTCATTGTTTACATTTCACTCGGTTTTTTTAGTCATTTAGTTATTTATTTTCTCTTTAATTCATTGATTAAGATTGTTTAGTCTCTCATTTAGTTAGTCTCTCATTATTTAATTTATTCAGTCTCAAGATATTCTCTCAGTTATTTCGTAAGTCTGTCAATCTTTAGTCTCTCTATTTTTTAATCTCATTATTTCATACATTCAGTCCCTCAATTTGTTAGTCTATCATATTTGCCTTGATTTTCTTGAGTAGACCAGTTCATCATTTTTCTTATTCGCTCAGTTTATTTTTTCCGTCATCAGTTTTTCATATTTATTGAATTTATTCAGTTGTCATCTCAGTCTTCATTCATTCTTCAGATTTCAGCCTCTCAGCCTCTTTTCTTTGTTTCATTCATTCTGTCGCAGTGTCTCATATTTATCTCATTCTTTCAGCCTCTTGTTATCTCATTCTTTCAGTATCAAGTTTCTTAGTTTTTCAGTCTCCCATTCCTCATGCTCCTCAGTTTCTTTAGTCCCTCGGTCTTGCTGCTCTTATTTTTCAATCTCATACTAGTACCTCAGTCTTTCAGTTCATTCCATTATCAGTCTTATTTGCTCAGCCAATCTCTCTCGGTCTTTTCATTCTTATTTTCTCAGCCTCCTACTTCTATAGTCATTGAGTATATCATTTCTTCAGCTTTGTCAGTCCTTCACTCTCAGTATCTTGGTTTCGTCTGTCATTTCCTCTTTCTGTTATGTTTGTCTTTCCTTCTCAGTTATTATCTTCGTATCTCATTATTTGTCTGTTTTGTCAATCATTTTCATACTTTGAGTGTACTGAATCATTATCTTATTATCTTCTCATGTTCTTGAGCTCTGCTGCTTTTCTCCCTTGTAGATCCATCCATCCCTCAGATCGTGAGTTCTTTTCTTGTTTTTGTTCCCCTTTTTTGAGTGGCTTTTGCTGCGAGATTCTCCGATCTAGTTTGCCATCGGAGGAGCTGCGGCAGTTTTGGTGGTTGGAGTTGGTAGAGGGAGCCTTACGTGTTTTCTTATAAGCGAAGAAGGTGTGGTATTTTTTTGGGTACAGCTGTACTGGACTTCGTTGGGCGGGTCTGGTAATTGGGTTATGTTTGAAATCTCAGAGAGTTTGGTTCGGTGGGCTAGGCTGTGCAAATCAAAACTGAAACGGGACTGAAAAATGAGCAGACTCAAAAACTAGATGGCAAGGAAAATGTGTCTGTTTGGGCTGAGCAAAACAGCTACCTTTTCCGTTGAGGACTCAAGGGTTCTCAGTACTACACCTGTCAGTACCTAATTGGTTGAAAAAATCTGTCTGTTCCTGAATTGAGAAACAGACGGCTGTCCAATAGACACTCCCCTTTTCCCTAGATAAATCGGAAGGATTCCCTGTTCTTTTTTTTTGCGAATATGTGGACGGAGGAGAAGTTGTTGAAGTCCCAGGGAGGGAGATGAGGTCGAGGCACCCCCGCTTGTGGAATTGGTACAGCGCCGGGTCCTTGTAGTAGCGCTCCCACCCCAGCGCCGTCAGCTTCGCCTCCAGTGTCGCGTACGGCGACACCACCTGCCTGAGCGTGTGCATCAGCCTCTTCCGCCGCACCGTCGACGTGCGCTCGCTCCCAGGGTTCTCCACCAGACGCACCACCCCCGTTCTTGCAACACCCACACACCAAACATGTTGATCCAGTCGATCCACTACCCACGGGTTAGGGTCCATCAACTGAGACATTATGAATTCTCAGTCGACCGAGACCAAGACGCTCCCTAATTAATTAAGTAATACTGACACTACAATAGGCAAGGCAGATTGAGCTAAAAATTAACAGCATAACTTGAGCAATCAAAGCATCCGATGCTCCTTCTCTAGCAACCATGTTACAACATAATTTCTCAACGTTCCAGCTAGCAATCCTGCACCTCATCCCTGCAAGCAGTGGACAAATGCATGCTTGTTAGCAAACAATCTCAAAAGCAAATCCTAGCTAGGTGGCAACAAACAAAGTTTACTTCCAAACAGCCAGACTCTAAAATTAAACATATAGTATACTAGGGCAACAGATGACATCTCATCAGTCAGGAACAGCAAACACTGATCCTAACTAGTTCGAACATTGGCATCACATGTGTAGCCAGAAAGTTCCAACAAAAAAATAAACCACTCAAGTAATTCAAAAGCTCTAGAACGATAGCAAAAACAATCTGCTTCTTTGCCTCGCCCTAGTTTAGTTCTCGTCATGTATGTGTTATCATATATATGTCACAGGTTCACCATGGTGCAACCGCGGCAACCCATGTTTTGCCCCGTTGCTCTCTCTGATAGGGTGTTGATTTTTTTCGCATGGGAAAGCTCATTACATTTTCCAACCAAAGCAACAGCTGGTGTGTAATAACAATGCAGCGATACATATATATTTCAGTATGTCAGTGATCCATAAATACACACAATGTAAATGCACCAAGGCCAGCTTGCAAACAGATTCAAATTTTAGTATTTTCCGAATTCATGAATAAATGGATACTGGTCTCAGCAACATATAGATGTGACAAAATTTAACTAGCTAGGAATTATGACGCTATAGGCTTACAGATTCCTGTGAATCAATAGCAGCTTATACAATCCCTCAGCCCTAGCTCCTGACAGAACAATGAAGCTATAAGTAACTAGAATTTAATTCTGCATGCTAACAACATAGTATAGTTATCATAAACTCATTTTAGGCTAAGAGGGAAGCAGTGAATGTTGATATCACCTAAAAAATAAATCAAATATTGCTGCATAATTTTAGTTTTCCAACATTTCCGTCGAAAGTTATATTCTGCCCCAAAATCAATGAAGCGGCATCCAATAGCTGGAGTTAAAAATAGGAAAAGAACTTTTGGTTTTATTACACCACTGCATAAATGATTTGGATTCCTGGTTTTGTTACTACAACAAACAGTTTGTTGCATAAAATCATTTTGACAATTCAAAACTTCAAGTATCAGGATTTGCATATTTTAGCATAAATCACTTCCCTAATTAGCCCAACAAATTCACTTCAGAATTAAAATTCAGAAAGGCAGTTTGGTAATCGTTTCCCAGCAGTTTTTTTTAAGATGATTCATAAACACAAATATGCCCTTAAAAAAAACACAAATATGTGGGATGCAAACTAACACCTGCGAATGGGAACAAGTTTGTAGAATGGAGAGTAAGGAAAAGATAGTAGAATTAAGAAGCTAGCTCAGTAACAAGGTCAACAATAGCAACAGCCAGTATGAAATGATTAGTACACACTAGGAAGAAATAAATAAGTGAGATGCAAATTAATACCTGCGAATCATATCAGAACGAGGAGGGGAGAAAAGACCGCGGAAGACGGGACCTGTGCCTGTCCATGTCTTCATGTTTGCCACAAAGGTCTTTGTCTCCCTCAATATATGTAGAAACTTAGACTGCTTTCTTTGTGATGATATCAACAACAACCACCGAAACCTTTTCAATCTCGCTACTCGGCTCAGACATGAGAAAATGTACAAGATGTGGCTTGTCCCTGCTCACAAGAGGGAACGTGGTGACGTAATTTTGCGGGATAAGACTCTTACGGGATTCAGGATGCCATAATTCTTTAGACGTAATGTATGAATCCTTGTGCCATTTTTGGTCATGTGTTGGTCTGAAAGTATGGCAGGTGATGGCGAAACTAGAACCGCCCTTGATCAGACCAAAAAAGGCGCCATCCTCACGGGCCACATCCACAAACTTGAGCTGCTCGTCGTCCCCTGGGCCGGTGACGCTCAGGTTGCGGTACATCTCGAGGGATATTAATTGACTTGGCAATACATTTATAGGGCGGGATTCGATAGGCAATTGGATATAGGAGATGGTGCTTTCTTCTGCTCCTTCTGCCGCTAGAGGAGTCGGTGTGTACAAGAGGATGCCTCCACGGTGATAATCAAACCAGCATACTGAATTGCTGGATGTGATGGCACCATCAGTCGACCAACCTTGCAGGTCAGATAATTCCTCCTCAGAATGACTGATCGGCAGCGTCAGAAAACCACCCAAATTCCCTTAGCGACAACACCATCACCGTCATCCTTGGATATGGACGACGAGAAGCGAGAGTGGAATACACATAGTTCAGCTCCCATCTTGCATAAACCTTGATCGACAAACTTGGCCAGCTGCACCACCGCAAACTCGTCTCTGTCGGAGCCGCTGCGGCTAACTACACCAACTGTACCATCATGGAACCAGCGATCCATGGTTATCGTCTTGCGATGGAAAGTTAGCTGTACGGGTTCGGTGCACGGCGGGAGCCGTATGAGCCTCGAATTAGCCCCGCCAATGGAGGCTTTGAAGACAAAGTATTCCTCCAGAGGTCTCTTGTAGGGGTTCAAGTGGGATGGTCCGGAGTAGGAAGAGGCGCCCGTGGGCCGTCAAGAGATCGGTTCCCTTCTCGTGCGGGTCCCGCCACTGCACGTAGAGGAAAGAGACGGCAGGAGGTGCTGCGGGAGCAAGGCGACGGTGAAGTGCCCAAGGAAGTTGAGGACTTGGCTCTCACGGGCGCGGCCGCGTCGTCAGGGAAGGAGCCGTCGTCGTCGTTCCTGACGAAGACGAAGCGCTCTAGCATCATCCACGAGATCCTTGCAGCCGGACCGTGCTCGGGGCCAAACCTCTGCGACGACTGAGACCAGCCATGGATCGGCGGAGACGAGTTTTCGGCGTATTAGGGTTGAGATGTAGCGGCGTAACAGCCAAAAGGTATTGCGATGTAGTAGGGTCTTGAGACGGACTTTATGGATAAGACGACGAGCGACAGGCAATGTATACTCCCTCCATCCCGTGCGTGCATCAATTTTGACCACATATTTTCCAACAAAAAAATATGATATTTGTCATAAAAAACATATCATAAAAAACTTTGTTTGAATATGAACCCCATGGTACAGTATTTTGGCAAATAACATATATTTGTTGGTAACATTTATGGTCAAAGTTGATGCACACAAAACTAAGACGCCACCTAAATAGAGACGGAGAGAGTATCACACCGGGTGTGTGGGCTGACTAAACTATAAGACCCACTTCAAAGTCAGCCCGTTTGGAATGGAGTCCTCAGGAATCCTACTGTCACCGTTCTCCAGCTGCAGCCGCCGAGAACTCGGGGCGCCTATACGGCGCTTAACACGTTGGTTCGGGGCGCGCCACTAAAGCACTAGCCCACATGTGCTGGCCCAGTTAGGTCGCCACAAGTTAAAACGTCTGAACCATTTTCAGACTAATTGTTTTTTCCGCTCTGTTTTTCCCTACTATTCTTATAAAATTTAGTGAAATCAAAAAAAATTAACTGATTTAAAAATGTTCGCATATTAAAAGTCTTCATGAATTTTGAAAAACTTGGTGAAAAATGAATTTGTTTTGAAATTTGAACCAATTAAGAAAATGCACCTTTTAAAAAATGAACCATTTTCCAAAATGAAAAATCTGAAACATTTTTAAAATGAACATTTTTAAATTTGAACTATTTCGAAAAATGTTTTTTAAGGAATTTGAACCATTTAAAAATGATTAATTTTCAAAAATGTACATTTTTCATAAATATGAAAATATTCATGAATTCAAAAACGAGGAAAAATGAAAAGAAAAACAACCGAAACATATGAAATGATCGAGAACCCAAAAAACAGTAAATCAAACCAACCAAAACTTTCTAGAATCTTTCTAAAACCGAGAAAAACCGAACTGAAGGAAGTGGGCCACCCAGTTATATCTCCACACAGACCTGTTAGGGATTGTCGATCGTTTTCCAAAATATTCATGAATTGTGTCGATTTTCTGGTGCCACGGGCGTCGGTTAGGGATTGTCGGACAACTCTCGGTGTCGCTCCGGTCATAGCGACCGTCGTTTCGCTTAAGGTTTTTGATCATGGCTCGGCCCAGGTTGGCTTCGCTTCGCTATGGCACATGGCTTCACTCGCTTCGTCTGGTTCTTTCGTTGCCTTCTTTTCTTTTCTTCTTTTTATTTCATATAACTTTTCTTTCCTTTTTTCCTTTTGTTCTTAAAATAATGTTTTTAATGATTTTTAGTTCCATTTAGCATAAAGAACTGTAACTTTTACATTGTTGTCGCCGGTCAGATATCACCTAATGTACTCGTTGTATTATCATCTTTACATATCTGTCTTTAGGTGCTAACCATTTTAAAGAATGCTTTTCACATGGCATATTTATGTAGAGAAAAGTACATGGTAGAGCGTTACAGGGATTACAAAATAAAGTGTAAAAGAAACGAGCAAATCTTAAAGGTCATCAAACTCTTTCTTTTTACATGAAATAATTTTGTACTTTTCTGAAGGCAACTGTAGGAATATGACATAGATATCGAACCAAGGACTTGTAATACCAACCAGTGGTCTCCCATAATTTTAATATTGAACCGCCATGCCAAATGCAACCACAAAAGTAATCAACCAACATCCGCAAGAGTACTAACACAAATATTTCAGGGAAAAGCAACCGAACAATATGGTCGACGTTGCAAGGAGCCAAGAGTACGAATCTCCATTATCGAGTACGTAGCCGTCGGGGCAAATATTGCGAGGACAATCCTCCTCCTGGCAACCATGAAAAAATATCCAAAATCGATCTGGCAAAGACCATAGCTAGACAAATTTAATCTTCCAACACCACCGACGTCGGAATGGGGATCTCGCTGTCGAACGATGGGCCAAAGATCACTTATTACAAACAATGTCATCTCCGTTGACGAATAAGACGACTAGCAAAACCCTAACCTAATTTACCAAAACTCTACTTTTACTCAAAACTCAACTCATACGTCGGGTTCCCCACCCGTACCGTCGCTGGCGAGGCCGTCCGGAGAAGTGGGAATCGACTATGGAGGAGACGGAAGTGGAGGTGGCGGTTTTTCTTCTGGCGGCGGAAAAGCCTGATGGATGGCCCTGTATGCTCATGTGCTTGATTACCGATCCTAAGGAAGACTCGTTGATTACACTTCATATTTTTCTAAACACAATACATATTCAGACCCTCACATCCCCTGCACGTATGCTCATCCCATAAAGGCACAGACGCATGCCTACTGCTCTGTAAGAAACGTACATTCGAAAGACTGAGCTGACAAATCTTTAAATTGACAAAATGAGCCACAAACATCACTGGCGAGACTAGAATAAACTTAGCAAAGTTTAGGACATTTTTTTTTGCGAATTATGCAAAGTCAAGGCCATTTATCCCGGTGGAAACGTTTTACCACAAAGATCGAACCTAATCACTGAGCCACGTCCAGTTCGCTTATGTCTTCCAAATAGAACAATTATTTTATCTTGATTATTTTCCACAACCTTCAATCAGATGTAATAGCCAATACATAACTTCGTTATTGTCCTTTGAAGGAAGCAGATTTTTTTATCATACATCTCCGTTGCAGGATACGAAGTGTCTGAACTGCTGAACGTTCACAATGCATGCAGGATATTCAGCACACGGTCTCATGCATCATGCAGATGTGGAGAAACATGCAAATGAACGTACATATGTAGTCATCACACGAACACTAGTTTACTTTACACCAGAGAACATATATAGATCTTACACACTCCCAAGCGCCCATGCATATATATGTAACACACACCACAACGAAAATCTAGGCACATATATAGGTATATGTATGTGCACTCTCTCACTCTCAAGACTAGTACTACAACACTTGCCAACCAAATTAAGCACAACCAATTAAGTAAATAACACCCTGACCACCAATTAAGAGCAACCCATGCATGCATGCCCAAATGAAGTCAAACGGATATATAAGAGCTAGCTGATCATGCATCTGGCGGGACGAGATCGATCGATCGCCATGCATGAGATCGAGATAATTTAGGTGTCGACGACGCGGAAGGATTCCCTGTTCTTGATGACGACGTCGTACATGTGGACGGAGGAGAAGTGGCTGAAGTCCGTGGGGAGGGAGATGAGGTCGAGGCATCCCCGCTTGTGGAACTGGTACAGCGCCGGGTCCTCGTGGTATCGCTCCCACCCCAGCGCCGTCAGCTCCGCCTCCAGCATCGCGTACGACGACACCACCTGCCCGCTCGGCGTGTGCATCAGCGCCTTCCGCCGCACCGTCGACGTGCGCTCGCTCCCCGGGTTCTCCACCAGGCGCACCACCCCTTTCTTGTTGAACACCCACACACCAGACATGATCCAATCGATCTACCCACCTCTCTCAGCTCCTTGGATATCGCTGGAGGGAAAGAAATGATCGATGCAAGGAAGCTAGCGGCTGTGAGATGTAAGTATATATAGAGAGAGGGGGAGCGACGATGCAAAGTAGCTAGCAGTGAGATGGATGGATTGAGCAAGAGAGTGAGATCAAGGGGTATATATAGAGGTGGATAATATGGATATGATGAAGCTTTTGATACACCCTCTCGATGGTGTGGGGTAGAGGGGACATGTATATGGGGGACAGCCACATGACATAGATGCGTCTGGGGATGCTACTAGCCTACTATATACTGCTAGCAATAGATTGATATACGCGTGCATGCATGAGAGAAGAGAAGGTCTTGCGTGGGGTACCGCACGCCGCGGTAAGGTTAGGTCAGGAAGATGCTGTAGCTAGCTAAATGCACAGAGATGGGAAACTTAAGTGCGCGCCGGAGAATATATGTGCCTAGCTATTAGGTGCTTGATAAGCTACCTGGAATATATTTGCTAGAAGAAAGAAAGAAAGAAAGAAAGAAAGGGACAAAAAGATGCATGCATGCATGCATTTGATGCATATGCACGGCTAAACAAATTTTAGCTAGCTAACTATGCTATAGATATACAAAGTACATAAGTGATCGATCAGCATTAGGTCATGCATGCATGAGATCACCACGTGTCGAGGAGCTGCCCCGACACGTCAAAAAAGACATCATTCTTTGATGGCGTCCGTTAATCGCCAATTGGGGAGATCAATATACAAATATTTTGGATAATCTATGGCTCGAATATTCCCATATGGAAAACCGAAAAGGAAGAATATGATGTTGTGCGGGTAATCCTAACCACCTTTTCTTCGAAAGGAAAACAAAAAGAGCTAGCCTAATTCTTAGGGGAATAGGATTCACCCGCCATGGTTTTCTACTTTACTTAAACAATAAGAATATGAGCTATCCGTGTTCCTCTTTTGCGGCCATTTTTTTTCCATGAAAGGGAATTTCTGGCCGATTTAACAGGCCAATATCGCCTTTATCGAGAACAAAATTGATACTCTCTCTCATTGTCAAGTATATATTTGGTGTACGGTAGAATGGAATTTACCTTTTGCTTTGTTACCTTTTCCCTAATAGTAACTGACAAGCTCTCCAGCATCAGCTGCGTATACAAAAAGATAAAATTTTGGATTATCTTAACTTCCTAGCTACATAGTGCTTACGTGATTGCACACTGACTTGGATGTAAGTTCGTTAGATACATAGCAAATATCACAAGACCACAATCATTAAGACTTCATTACAAAACCACAACCAAATGAAAATTTATCTAGAAAACCACAACTTTGTGATAAGTTGTTTCAAAGAATCAAACTCTCAGGATTTAGTAAGTTTGCACTGTTTCCGACAACTTAGCCCCACAAGTAAGGTGCCAAGAGACATAATCACTGGAACTATAGTAGTTATTCTTGTTAGTGTACTTGTATTTAAGTACTAGATCTTCTTAGATTTTTTAAAACTTGATTGTTTAAACAAATTTAGGCCGAAATTTTACAAGAATTATGAAAACTTCCAGACGGTTCGGTTTAAGTCCACTTTAACACCTCCTCTGCTACTTGGCACCTAACTACTGGGCTTTGGATGTTGGTATAGTGTTAAATTGATTAAATTGTGAGATTTGAGTTGTCTGAAATAACTTACCCTAGAAGTAGTGGTTTTCTAGTAAATATTTCTCGATTATCGTTTTAAAATTCTAGCGATTGTCGTAGTTTCGGTTCTTTGATATTTGCTCTTACTCCCTCCGTTCGGAAAAGGATGTCACAAAAATGAACTGTTCATTTTTGTGACATCCTTGTTCATTTTTGTGACATCCTTTTCCGAACGGAGGGAGTAGATATGTACGTGCACATCTATCCCTGGCAAAAATTTGGTACAAATTTATCCGCGGAAAAGAAATGCTTCGGTGTTAAAAATGTTGCTTTCACTACCTCTGTTCCTAACTATGAAATGTTTTGCGAGTTTGATCTGAACTTCCAGGACCTCTTACATTTATGGTAAGTTGTTATCTGCAGCCAATGCTTGTTTTTTTGTGAATTCTGCAGCCAATGCTTGTGATCAGTATATTTTACGTGTCTTTATACATTTGTGCCCGATAAGATCAGAACCCATAAAGACATCGATCATTGGAAGTTAATCAGGTGCATCGATCAGCTAGCATATGGATGGAGCTTTCCGTCAGTGAGCTGGCTCCTCTGTGTATACATATAGAACAAGTTACAGCCGACGATCGAGACGGAGAGAAATTCTAGAGGGGAATCGTATTCGATTGAATGCGTGCGTGCGTGCGTGCCGCGTGCAATGTGTACACGCGTATCCATATTCACGCTGCATGGAATTAATTAGTTACGTGCCTAACTATTTTTGACGAATTGATCACGTGCTCACCGGCCGTCTAATATACAAAATCCATGCACACATATTCCTGCATGGGCTAGCTGACGTGTCGATCGAATTGCGCATCTTTACACGATCTATTCCCGCCCTTTTCGTTTGAGAATATATGATCGATGCCTTGTACTCCTACCTAGGTACTCCCTCCGTTCCAATTTAATTGAACATGTCTAGATACATCCACATTTGGTGGATAGCAAGTCAATTAAATTGGAACGGAGTGAGTAGCATGCATGTGATCTTCACGTTAACAAAAGGTTTTGTATGCGATCTACTAGGATACATAATTACTGCATTCCAAGACTGCAAGTTCGTCCACGTTTCATTTCACACCGCGTTTGATAATCTTCGCCGACAGCTAGAGCGTGCGAGGGCCGGCCGGCAATTACCAGCTAGTTCCAACTGGGTTTCTTTTGTATATGTTCTTTTGATTTTCGTGGTTTTTTATACTCAGACGACCGATCAGAGCCTGGACCAGCATGCAGATGGAAAATGATAATGTTTCAGTTATAGTTAGTTCAGTAAACTAGGTTGCTCTCGTAGTGACAGTGCCGAATCGGGGGGAGGAGGGGGTGACTAAACTCAATTAGTATCCGTACAACAGCAAAGCTAGAGGCTAGTGGTCTGTGTACCCAACGACGATTGTATAGCCCAAGCCCAATATGGTAGCCCACCAATGATATCGGCCATGACGCCCCGATGAAATCTGATTAGGAATCGATCTATCCATCTATGCCAGGCAGCGGTTTCCCGTCCAGCTTCCATTCAACCTGAAGTCCGCGCCGGCGCTAGGGCATAGCCTTATGGATTGCAGCCTCGCGTTGGAGCCTCGGACGATGGTGCCGCTGCCGTTGAGCGCTAGCTCTGCCCAACGACGCCGCCGCTGCCGTGATCTGTTTGTCGATCTATGAGATGCCCCATTTTTTCGCGGCTCACACTTATACCTATATATACGGCTATTACTCCCTCCGTTCATAAAATGATGTCACAACTTTTTCCAAACATGCATGCATCTAGACATGCATGATTGGACAAAGTTGGGACATCTTTTATGAACGGAGGGAGTATAATTTTTGTTTGGTTGATTCCGGTTGATGTTTTCATTTATACAACTACTTGGAATTTCGTAGATTAACTACAACGTAGGTATACTACTTTGGATCTACTCACGTAGAAGTGCTTAAGGCAAGAGATGAATTAAAAGTGTTATTTTCATTATGTATAGAAGCGAAAGGAATATAACATCCCTAACTCCCTATTCTATGCTGGCTGTTTCTCAGAAAATGATGAGCCTTTCACAGTTGACAGAATGAAAAATTGAAGATTCCTGTTAGACAGTAAACATACAAATATTTGAACTGATATCCATATTATATTTTCGATTTGTGTATATTCTTCCGTTATACTCCTCCGTTCCTTAATATTAAGGTGTCTAAGGTTTTGGCACGGATATTAGGACGCCAGTATTTTGTATGTGGTGGACTAATTTTCTACTGAAAAATAACAAGAGAAAGGAGTCCTTATTAGCCACAAATTGAAAATAATCCGTCAAATTCCTCTAATTCAGATTGTGACTCATTTTTGATGGGTAAAATTGTCCATAAATCGCAATACACCTTATATTTTGAATTTTTTTCTTCTTATCTGGTCCCCCCCCCCCCCCCCCCCCCCCCCCCCATGGTCAAATCCTGGATCCGCCCCTGCGTAGTGAATAAACTGGCTAATGTCCTCAAAGTTATAGAACGAGGTAAATAATGCTTTGTAGTCTTGCTTAATCCCTACACACATTCCTGAAAAAGGGATTACAAGGGATAATGGGAGGGGGATCGGATTGGGTGACAACTCTGGAACCGAATCCATGTCTGGATCCTCCGCGAAAACAAAAAAAAGAATCCCGTCTGGATCAGACCCATGCTGGGAGTCAATCCCTTGTAACCGAACGAGCCCTAAAGTGTAACCCATACCCCCAGGCTCCCCAGCAGAAAACCGTTGATGTACAAATGATGGGAAAATATGCGCACAAAATTCCAGAATGAAAATGGCAGACGACAAAGAGTCTCACCAGCAGAGCAGGGGGTAACAGAAAATGCAGTAAGCCAGTAACCGTACACGATTTTATTTGTGATTGCTATCTAGCCGGATGTCCAATCTAGGTCGTTGTACTGTAAAGTTCTTCAGGACAAGTGGAGACGAGTATTAGCTTTGCTAAGATTTGTTTCAGTAAATAGTTTGTCTAGGGAATTTCTGTAACACATGAAGACACTGAAACTTTGTTTCCCGACCTTGGTCATTGCTGCTGCATATACTAGGGTATGCAGAACTGCATGGGTCCAGAACTCCAGTAGATGAGGCTGTTGTTGGTTTCATGCAATGTAAAAGTGAGATCACATGGCTACACCAAGAAAAAGGCTTTACACATTAAGATGGCAGGAACTCATGCCACAACTGAAGAGTATAAAATAACCCATACCCCCAGAAGAGAGCCATTGATGTAAACATTGATGGGTAAATAAGCACACAAAATTACCGCATTAAATGACATAACACAGTCTCACCAGCAGAGGGCAACAGGGAAATGCAATAACCAGGAACTACCGAACCACACGACGATTTCAATTGTGAACAGCATCCAGCCGGATGTCCAATCTACGTATTTACAATACAGTGCAAGTTCTTCAAGACAAGTGGAAATGAGGGGCGAGGGACGAGTACTAGCGTAGCTAAGATTTTGTTTCAATAAATAGTTTCTTCACTGAAATTTCAGGAACACAATGCAAAACTTGGGCACTGCTGTTGCATGCAGAACTGCATACTTCAGTTGTTGAGGCCTAGGTTCTTCAGGCTAGATTGAGGAAAAAATTGCTGACTGACTCCAACTCGCCCAGGATGAACAGACTGTAGTTAGTAGGTGGTTGGATCATTTGCAAGAGATAGCAGAATGTAACTACGAACAGATAAGCCGAGAGTAATCATGCTACGAAAATTTTAAAGCAGTAGAACAAAAGGCTACTAGTTGGTGGCACTGAGAGAAGATAGAGTATCTCTCTAAAAACATGAAAACACATATAAATTAAGTCGGATCTGTTAGACGCCACGATCAACAGATCGCAGCTAAACACATATCCTTCACCTTGACGCAGCTAGCTCCATCTGCTTGGGCTTCTCGGGACGGAAAAGCCGAACACCCATATATGACGAGGTGTATTCAGTAGGAAGAGAAGAATTCACATGTGCGCGCTGTCCACAGACGCTTCTCGGCGTCCGACGAATATTGAGACTGTCCCGAAAATCTAAGAAGAGAGGCGATGGTAATCCTTTGGTGAAGTTGTCCGCGAACTGAGATGAACTAGGAACGTGTAGAACCTTGACCTCGCCAGTTGTCACGCGATCTCTGACGAAGTGCAGATCAATCTCACATGTTTGGTGCGCTAATGATGCACTGGATTCTGTGTCATGTAAACAGAACTCACATTATCACAGAAGACCACTGAAGCATCATGCACCGGTCGATGAAGCTCCAAGAGTAGCTGTCGTAGCCAACAGGACTCGGCCACCACATTTGCTACCCGCCCGATACTCAGCCTCCGCACTCGATCACGAAACAGTGTGCTGCCGCTTGGCCGACCAAGACACCAAATTTGCGCCGAGGAACACACAGTAGCCTGAAGTAGACCGTCGAGTGTCTGGACAACCTGCCCAGTCAGCGTCAGAGTAGGCCAGCAGTTTGTTCGGCGTGCGTCGATACAAAGTGAGACCATAGTCGGTGGTGCCGCGGATGTAGCGTAGAACACGCTTCATGAGGTGTAAGTGATTAGCCCGTGGATCATGCATATGAAGACATATGCTGTACTGCGTAGGAGATATCTGGCCGAGTAAAAGTGAGGTACTGGAGACCTCCTGCAATACTGCGATACTCTGTGGGATCAGCCACGGGATCACTAGACTGAGCTTCAAGCTTGGAAGCTGTATCAACTGGTGTGGAGATAGACTTGCACTGTAACATGCCGGTGCGTTCAAGGAGCTCCAGAGCATACTTCTCCTGAGAGAGAAAGAGACAATCTTTGTTGCGCTTGACTGAGATGCCCAGAAAGTAATGTAAATCACCCATGTCCGTCATAGTGAACTCAGAACGGAGTGAACAAATTAAACTGTGCAGCAGTGTCGATGAGGACGCAGTCAAAATTATGTCATCCACGTAGAGCAGGAGATAAGCCATATCAGGACCACGGCGATAGACGAACAAGGAGCTGTCAGACTTGGCGCTCACGAACCCAAGTGGTGCAATATAGGAGGCAAATCGCTGAAACCATGCCCGAGGAGCCTGCTTCAACCCATACAAGGACTTGTCCAGGCGGCACACCTTCTCAGGAGAATTGGGATCAATAAAACCTGAAGGCTGTCGAGCATAAACCGTCTCATCAAGTTTGCCGTTGAGAAAAGCATTCTTGACATCCAGCTGATGATAGGCCAAGCACTGGAAAGAGCAAGCGACAGAACTGTTCGTATCGTGGCGGGTTTAACAACCGGGCTGAAAGTTTCATCAAAATCAATACCTTCACGTTGCTTGAATCCTCGCAAGACCCACCGTGCCTTGTACCGATCAAGATAACCATCAGACTTCAACTTGTGACGGAAAATCCACTTGCATGTGACAATGTTGGCATTGCGAGGTGGATCAACGAGGTCCCAAGTGTTGTTGGAGAGCAGTGCACTGTACTCATCAATCATCGCAGCGTGCCAATTAGGATCCTTGAGCGCTCCACGGTACGTCTTCGGTAGAGGAGAAAGCCCCTCAACATGAAGATCGATGATGGTCTTCGGCTTCACCACGCCTATCTTCGCACGCGTGAGCATGCGGTGCGACGGTGGTGGAGGCGCAGGTCGCGGTCGACGGACCGGAGGCGGCGGCGGTGGTGGTGGAGTTGGTGCAGAAGCCACACGTGGCGAGGATGAACCCTCAGCAGACGTGTCGGTGGCGAGGCGGGCGACGGGGCAGACAAGGGCGGCGCTGGCGTCGGCGGCGCAGGTGTCTGATACGTCTCAAACGTATCTATAATTTCTGATATTCCATGTTGATATTATACCAATTGTTACATGTTTTATATACACTTCATTGCATTTTTATGCATTTTCTGGGACTAACCTATTAACAAGATGCCACAGTGCCAGTTCCTGTTTTCTGCTGTTTTTGTATTCCAGAAAAGCTAGTCTGGAAATATTCTCGGAATTGGACGAAACTTGGACAGAACCTCCTATTTTTCCAACACGAAGACGGAGTCCAGAGGAGAGACGGAGGAGGGCCACGTGGCACCCACACCATGGGGCCGCCCCCCCCCTGCCGCGCGTGGGGTGGTGTGGGGCCCTCGTGGCTCCGCAGCCGCCGCCCTTTCGCCTATTTATTCTTCCCGACGCGAAAACCCTAAATACCCGAGCCATTATCCACGAAAAGTTCCAGAGACGCCGCCGCCGTCAACCCTAGCTCGGGAGGGTTCAGAAGCTCTTCCCGGCACCCTGCCGGAGAGGGGAATCATCACCGGAGGGCTCTACATCACCATGCCTGCCTCCGGAGTGATGCGTGAGTAGTTCATCCTTGGACTACGGGTCCATGGCAGTAGCTAGATGGTTGTCTCTCCACTTTATGCTATCATGTTTAGATCTTGTGAGCTGCCTATCATGATCAAGATCATCTTATTGTAATGCTACATGTTGTGTTTGCTGGGATCCGATGAATATTGAATACTATGTCAAGTTGATTATCAATCTATCTTATATGTTATTTATGATCTTGCATGCTTTCCGTTACTAGTAGATGCTTTGGCCAAGTAGATGCTTGTAACTCCAAGAGTGAGTATTTATGCTAGATAGTGGGTTCATGCCTCCGGTAATCTGGGAGAGTGACAATAACTTCTAAGATTGTGGATGTGTTGTTGCCACTAGGGATAAAATAACCGATGCTTAGCTTAAGGGTACGCCGTTAGGTCTAATGCATTTGTTTACTTACGCACATTACTTAATGCAATTATCCGTTGCTTGCAACTTAATACCAACGGGGAACTCGGTATGACAACCTGGCGGTGGATTATTAGTCATAGACGCTGTTGGATAACGGTCTATGTATTTTGTCGTAATGCCCACATGAATATCATAGTAATCATCATGTCATATATATGCATTGTCATGCGCTCAATATTTTGTCAATTGCCCAGCTGTAATTTGTTCACCCAGCATGTTAGTTATCTTTTATGGAGAGACACCACTAGTGAACTGTGGACCCCGGTCCATTCTTTTACACTGATAATACAACCAACTGCAAACACTGTTCCTTTTCATTCTCTGCAATTTACTACTGTTTTCCACACCATACGTTTAATCCTTTGTTTTCAGCAAGCCGGTGAGATTGACAACCTCACTGTTTCGTTGGGGCAAAGTAGTTTGATTGTGTTGTGTGCAGATTCCACGTCAGCGCGCCACTGACAACCTTCGAAGTGATTTCTTGCTCCTACTGGTTCGATTAAACCTTGGTTTCATACTGAGGAAAACTGCTGCTACACTGCATCATACCTTCCTCTTGGGGTCTCCCAACGAACGTGTGATCCACGCAATCAAGCATATTTTCTGGCGCCGTTGCCGGGGAGCAGAAGCACTTCGGTTCAGAAATCTCCTTGCTTCCCCTTCCACACGCCATATTTTCTGGCGCCGTTGCCGGGAGCAAGAGGATTTCTGCAAGGGGAGTTTCACGCTTCCAATCTCTTTACTTTGTTATTGTCTTGCTTAGTTTATTTTTATTTAGTCTTGTTTGCTTTATTTATCAAAAACACAAAAAAATAGTTTCTTGCATTAGTTTATTTCGGTTTGTTATTATGTCTAGTTGTTTATTGCTATCAATGGTTTTCTCTTTGAAACAAAATCTTATTGGCTAAGTGGGTTCACGGAGGAACAACAAATTATTATAAGGAATACCGCTTGTCTCAAAAAGGGAAATTTATGGGAACAAATAAGTAGATTGAATTATTTTGCTAAGAACTTGTGCTCTACTTATGATGAATCCTACTGCTTTAATGAATCTTTTTGTTGTAGAAGGCATAAACACCTCCCTTTCCAATGTGATTATAATGATAATGAAACCTTGGCTGCTTATGCTAAAGGAAACTATGACTTTGGTAATCTTGAACAAACTGAAGAATTTTTTGTTTTTAAGGGTGCCTATGAAATTGCTGGTTATATTCACGATGATGATTCTCCTTATAAATCTGAAATTTTGCTATACTTGGTTATTGCCTTGAATATTACAATGATAATCCTTATATCACTGAATTTCTTGAGAAAACTTATTCTCCAGAACAACTTGCTACCTTTCAGGAACCTGTGGGAGAAGAAATTGCTGAAACTGAAAGCTCATTGGATGAAAAAGAGGAAGAGATGATGAACAAAAGGAGGATCTACCTCTAAAGATAGTAACTCTTTAACTCTTACATTATATGATTACCCTCCATGCCTACCTAAGGAGGAAGAATGCTATATTGTTGAATGTCATGATTCTATTGAAATATCTCCTTTTGATAAATTTGAAGTAACAACTCCTTGACTCAAGAAAAGGAAATTGCAGAAAGTAAAAATGTGCTCCCTAATGTTATATATGATAATGCTCTTGATGATGGTCCTATATTGCCTAATGATATTTATTATACTATTATTGTCAAAAGTGGGTTTGATAACCCCACTGTTTTTTAGCTTAATAAAAATTATGTGTTTGTAGATCATGAAAAGCATGCTTTATGTGATAGTTATATTGTTGAGTTTGTTCATGATGCTACTGAAAGTTATTATGAGAGAGGAAAATATGGTTGTAAAAGTTTTCAAGTACTAAAACACCTCTCTTATGTTGAAAGTTTTGAAGTTTATTTGTTTCATCTTTCTATGCTAGTTGCTTTATGCTTCAATAATTTATTTTGTTACAAGATTCCTTTGCATAGAAAGTGGGTTAGACTTAAATGTGTTTGATATTTGCCTCTTGATGCTCTCTTTTGTTTTTCAACTCTTATTCTTATGAGAGCATCATTAAAATCTTCAAGCCTAGCTAAAAGGCATTAAAGAAAGCGCTTTTGGGAGGCAACCCATTATCTTTTGTTTTCAGTTTTAGTCAAGGAGTTGTTTACTTCTGTAACAATTTTTGTATCTTTATTTTATCGCATTGTTGTGCCAAGTATTGCCTCTAATAGGAAGATGATGCTAGATTTGGATTTCTGCGCAGGAACAGATTTCTGCTGTTCACCGTTTTAATTCTGTAAAATCACAGAAAAATTATTTAAATCTGAAATTTTTGTGCGTGATCCTCAGATATGTACGCATCTTTCGTTAGTTTAAAGTTTTTCGATCTGAGCAACGTAAGTGCCTCGAAAAAATTCGTCTTTGCGGACTGTTCTGTTTAGACAGATTCTGTCTTTTATTTTTCGCATTCTCTCTTTTACTAGTGTTGAGTGGAATTCTTTTTTAGGGTGAAGAGCTTCACATAACATCAGTGGCAGTAGCTAATGTTAAAAGTAACGGTCATGTTTGTGTCCTTATAGAACATGTGAGTTTTTGATTGTGCACTAACCCTCTAATGAGAATTACTTTGAGTTTGGTGTGGCGGAAGTTTTCAAGGGTCAAGAGAGAAGGATGATATAATGTGATCAAGAAGAGTGAAGAGCTTAAGCTTGGGGATGCTCCCATGGATCACCCCAGCATATTTCAAGAAGACTCAAGCGTCTAAGCTTGGGGATGCCCAAGGCATCCCCTTCTTCATCAGCAACTTATCAGGTCATCTCTAGTGAAACTATATTTTAATTCTTTCACATCATATGTGCTTTACTTGGAGCGTCTGTGTGCTTTTATTTTCAGTATTTTATTTTTCTTATGGTCAACTTGATTGGACCCCAGCATTCTTGATTGGGAGAGAGACACGCTCCGCTTTTTCATATGAATACTCCTATTCTTCACTTATACTTGTTGAGTATTCTTATCTAGCTATTGCTATGCTTTTAGCTCCTGTTTTGCATGCATCTCTTATTCAGAGCTGTTAGTTCTTTTAAAGAAAGTACTCTCTTGCTTCACTTATAATTGTTTGGAGAGTTTATGTTGAAATAAATTGATTGGTGTTTGGTTGGAACAGAAAATGTTGCATGTGGTAGATGGTATAATGGAAAAAGCTTACATATTCTTGTAGATCATTGTATTGGATAATTTGATACTTGTCAATTGTTTTGAGTTATCAAGTAGTTCATGTTTAAGCTTTTGTATCATGTAGTTAAAACCTATTAATGAAGAACTACCGTAAAGCTCGTTGAAATTTGGTTTGCATGATTGGTATCTCTAAGGTCTAGATATTTTCTAGTAAAAGGGTTTGGTTAACAAGGAAGACAGTGTAGAGTCTTATAATGCTTGCAATATGTTTTCATATAAGCTTGCTGTGTCGGTTGATATCCTGTGTTTGCTTCAAATAACCTTGCTAGCCTAAACTCTGTACTGAGAGGGAATGCTTCTCGTGCATCCAAAACCTTGAGCCAAAATCCATGCCATCTGTGTCCACCATAACTACCTATATGTGGTATTTCCTTGCCATTCCAAGTAAATTTTTCATGTGCTACCTTTAAACTATTCAAACTTTATTACTCCTATTTTGTGTCAATGTTTACCAAGCTCATGAGGACGGGGTGGATGTCTTTATGTCAACTGTCAAACAGACTTTACCACCGGACTAGCGGCATATACATCCGCTTATCCATTAATTTTGCAAAAAGAGCTGGCAAATGGGGTGCCCAGTCCCAATTAATTACAACTTTAACCGCTTAATTCTCTTCACATTTTTGCCCTGATTTATCAGTCAAGCAATGACAAACAGTGAAATATCTGCATGTGTAAACAAAAGAGAAAGAGGGATGATCTGCCTTGCTGGTAGAAATAACGTCCTTCATGGGAGCCGCTCTTAAAAGTCTGGTTGGCAGGGGTCATATTGTACTTTCCATTTTCTGATTCGTTGACAATTAACAAACACCTCTCAAAACTTATTTTTACTCTCTATATGATTTCAAAAACTTAAAAAGCTCTAGCACATGATTTAATCCCTGCTTCCCTCTGCGAAGGGCCTTTCTTTTACTTTTATGTTGAGTCAGTTTACCTACTTCTTTCTATCTTAGAAGCAAACACTAGTGTCAACTTTGGTGCAACAATTTTTATATGCTCGTATATTGCACTTATTATATGCTTTGTGTTGACAAATATCCATGAGATATATATGTTGAAAGTTGAAAGCAATTGCTGAAACTTAAATCTTCCTTTGTGTTGGTTAAATACCTTTTACTTAGAATCTATTGCTTTATGAGTTAACTCTTATGCAAAACTCTTTGATGCTTGTCTCGAAAGTACTATTCATGAAAAGTTTTTGCTTATATGATTCAGTTGTTTGCTCATTATCTACTTGCTAGCAAACTATAGACCATTGACCTGGATCACTTCATTCATAACATGTGCTTTACAATATTATTTGATCAAGATTATGATTGTAGCATGTCACCTCAGAAATTATTTTGTTTTTATCGTTTTACCTACTCGAGGACGAGTAGAACTAAGCTTGGGGATGCTTGATACGTCTCAAACGTATCTATAATTTCTGATGTTCCATGTTGATATTATACCAATTGTTACATGTTTTATATACACTTCATAGCATTTTTATGCATTTTCTGGGACTAACCTATTAACAAGATGCCACAGTGCCAGTTCCTGTTTTCTGCTGTTTTTGTATTCCAGAAAAGCTAGTCTGGAAATATTCTCGGAATTGGACGAAACTTGGACAGAACCTCCTATTTTTCCAACACGAAGACGGAGTCCAGAGGAGAGACGGAGGAGGGCCACGTGGCACCCACACCATGGGGCCCGCGGGCCCCCCTGCCGCGCCGTGGGGTGGTGTGGGGCCCTCGTGGCTCCGCAGCCGCCGCCCTTTCGCCTATTTATTCTCCCGACGCGAAAACCCTAAATACCCGAGCCATTATCCACGAAAAGTTCCAGAGACGCCGCCGCCGTCAACCCTAGCTCGGGAGGGTTCAGAAGCTCTTCCCGGCACCCTGCCGGAGAGGGGAATCATCACCGGAGGGCTCTACATCACCATGCCTGCCTCCGGAGTGATGCGTGAGTAGTTCATCCTTGGACTACGGGTCCATGGCAGTAGCTAGATGGTTGTCTCTCCACTTTATGCTATCATGTTTAGATCTTGTGAGCTGCCTATCATGATCAAGATCATCTTATTGTAATGCTACATGTTGTGTTTGCTGGGATCCGATGAATATTGAATACTATGTCAAGTTGATTATCAATCTATCTTATATGTTATTTATGATCTTGCATGCTTTCCGTTACTAGTAGATGCTTTGGCCAAGTAGATGCTTGTAACTCCAAGAGTGAGTATTTATGCTAGATAGTGGGTTCATGCCTCCGGTAATCTGGGAGAGTGACAATAACTTCTAAGATTGTGGATGTGCTGTTGCCACTAGGGATAAAATAACCGATGCTTAGCTTAAGGGTACGCCGTTAGGTCTAATGCATTTGTTTACATTACGCACATTACTTAATGCAATTATCCGTTGCTTGCAACTTAATACCAACGGGGAACTCGGTATGACAACCTGGCGGTGGATTATTAGTCATAGACGCTGTTGGATAACGGTCTATGTATTTTGTCGTAATGCCCACATGAATATCATAGTAATCATCATGTCATATATATGCATTGTCATGCGCTCAATATTTTGTCAATTGCCCAGCTGTAATTTGTTCACCCAGCATGTTAGTTATCTTTTATGGAGAGACACCACTAGTGAACTGTGGACCCCGGTCCATTCTTTTACACTGATAATACAACCAACTGCAAACACTGTTCCTTTTCATTCTCTGCAATTTACTACTGTTTTCCACACCATACGTTTAATCCTTTGTTTTCAGCAAGCCGGTGAGATTGACAACCTCACTGTTTCGTTGGGGCAAAGTAGTTTGATTGTGTTGTGTGCAGATTCCACGTCAGCGCGCCACTGACAACCTTCCGAAGTGATTTCTTGCTCCTACTGGTTCGATTAAACCTTGGTTTCATACTGAGGAAAACTGCTTCTATACTGCATCATACCTTCCTCTTGGGGTCTCCCAACGAACGTGTGATCCACGCAATCAGTGTCGCAGGCGACGGGGCAGATGAGGGTGTCGCAGGCGTCGGCATCGCAGGTGTCGCTGGCGTCGCTGGCGCCTGGGGGCTCGTGGCAGAGCCGGCAGGGGAGGCAGCCGCGGCAGGCTGCCGGTGGGCAGCAGAGGGGAGGCCCCGCGAGGGGGCCTGCTGGTCCGTGCGGGGCACGGTAAAGGGCGTCGTGACCGGGTGCGGTGGTACCAAGTCCTGCAAAAAATCATATGGTTGCATAGAGACAGGAGTAGACGGTGTGACACCCATGGACGCAAACGGGAATGTGGACTCATTGAACACAACGTGTCGAGAGATGATGATCTTCTGAGTGGACTTATCGAGGCAACGGTAGGCACGATGGTTGGAAGGGTACCCAAGGAACACGCAGGCGACGGAGCGCGGGGCAAGTTTATGCGGCGCGGTGGCGGCGGTGTTGGGATAGCACAAGCAACCAAAAACTCGAAGATCAGCATAGGATGGATCAAAACCATGGAGAGCGCTGAACGGGACGCGCTTGTCGATGGCCTTGGACGGGAGCCGATTATGAAGAATAACGGCGGTGTTGAGGGCCTCGACCCAATAACGAGGGGGCATGCTAGATTGCACCAAAAGAGTGCGAGTGATATTGTTGAGAGTTCGAATAATGCGTTCAGCTTTGCCGTTTTGCTGCGAGGTATATGGACATGAAAAGCGGAGTTCAATTCCATGTTGTTGCGCAAACGAGTGTAGGAGAGAATTATCAAACTCACGACCATTGTCACATTGTATGGATTTTAGGCATGCATCAAATTGGGTGCGGGCAAGCGCGTGAAGAGCGACAAGTGAGAAAATGCTTCAGATTTGTGGCGAAGAGGATAAACCCATGCATATTGAGTAAAATCGTCGAGACACACAAGATAGAACTTGAAACCAGAAACACTCTCAACAGGTGATGTCCACAAGTCACAATGAATAAGTTGAAACACTTTAGTGGTTACACGAGAAGACGAATAAAACGGAAGACGAACATGATGACCTAACTGACAAGCATGGCACAAACTAGTTTTATCTTTATTCTTTTCTAATGGAACTACTTTGGCTCGAACTAGAGACTCCATGACAGGCCGGCCGGGGTGTCTAAGTCGGCGATGCCACAGCGAGTGATCGACGACGACATGTGCTTGTGGAAGACTCGATGAGGGCCGAACCGAGTAGAGGGGACCCGAGCTATTGGATCTGAGAATCTCGGTCTTGGTTGGAAGGTCCTTCACAGAAAAACCAAACGGGTCAAATTCGACGGAAACATTATTATCGGTGGTTAGGCGACGAACTGACATAAGGTTTTTGATGATATTAGGAGCGACCAAAACATTACGGAGATGAAGGGGGCGATCCAAGTTGGAAGAAACAAAATGTGCATGGCCGGTGGCGGTGATGGGAAGAGTGGAACCGTTACCGACAACAACAGCACGAGAAGAAAAAGAAGGAGACACGGAATGTAGCATACCGGGATCGGACGCGAGGTGAGACGACGCGCCGGTGTCCATGACCCACTCACGTGGGGGCGCCTGCAGCCCCATGGTCTGGAACTGCTGAAGCAACGCCGCTTGATCCCACGAGCCTGCCGATGTCGACGTAGACGGCGGCGCCATGGGCGCATAGCCGTAGCCGTAGCCGTATGGAGCGTAGCCATACCCGTATGGAGATGGCGGAGGCGGTGGAGCGACGCCGTAGGGGCCCTGCGCGTAGAACGCATGAGAAGGGGCGGACGGCCGGGGGGCGTAGTACGGCTGACGTACGCCGGCCGAGCCATAAGGCCACATCTGAATCGCCCCGTTCCAGGGGTGCTGAGGCGTGGGCCAGGTGAGGGACGGCGCGGTGACGGCGGCGGGCGTCGGGGCCACAGGTGTAGGAGCAGCGGGTGCCGACGCGGCAGGCTTTACGGGGCGACGTCCGTGGTCGCATCTTCCTTGGCTTGCTTCTTCTTGCCTCGACCGTTGCCGCGACCATTGCCTGAGGTGTTGGAGTAGAAGGCGGAGTCGGTAGCGCGGCCGCGGCGACTCTTTTTCTTCATCTCCTGCAGCGAGAGCATGAGCGGCACTGGGCAAAGGTCGGAGTAGGGACCATGAGCGAGATGAGATCGGAGGCGCCCTCGTACTTGCCGTTGAGGCCGTTGAGGCAATGGATGACGAGCTTGGCGTCGTCGACTGGTGATCCGAGATCGGCAAGGCCGTCAGCGATGGACTTGAGTTTCTGGAGGTATTCCGTCATGGTCATGTCGCCCATGCTGATCTCCGCTAGCTTGGCGGAGAGAAGGAGCTCGCGGTTGGCCTTGTGGTCGTTGAAGAGACCGTTGATGGCGGTCCAAAGCTCGGCTGCGGAAGGATCTTCGCCCGGGGTCATGACGGCGTCGAGGATCGGCAAGGAGACCGAGCCGTAGATCCAAGAGACCACCGTTGCATCGAGGAGATACCACTCCGGAGGCGGTGAGGACGGGGAGAGGCCGTCGAGGTGATCGAGGTGCGCGTACTTCCGGACGGCCGCCCGAAAAAACGTGCGCCACTGGCGATGAACGCCGGTGTCCAGCGCAAGTTCCACAGGGACGTGCCCCTTGATGCTTGAGAGGCCGACGGCCTGAGCGTGCAGCGAGGTGAGGGAGAAGTACCCGGCGGCGGCGGCGGCCGAAGCGGCAGCGGCGGCGGGTCCGATCTCCTTGTTGGCGGCGGCGGCCCTAGCTTTCGCCTGGGCGTCCTCGCGCTCCTTGGCTGCCATGAGCTCGCGCTGCTTGGTGGCAGCGGCTTCGCGCTCATCGTCGGAACCCATGGCGGCGGCGGCGGAAGAGAAGGGGGTTTAGGGTTGGGTGGTTTCGGAGGAGGCAGCGGAAGGCGGCGGCGCAGGTCCTAGGCTAGAGTTTTGCGTCTGATGCCATGTAAGATAGGGGAAACCACACATTGTGGTGCCTTGTATTGCTCATTATATAGGAGGATTACAAGGAGTCCTAGTCGCATACAACACGGACATATACAAAAGGAATACACGCTACATGACCGTATACCTATACAAACACGATACGGTCACATATTCTAACACTGACAAGCCTCTACATTAGATGGCTCCATGAGCGCGCTCAGTTCTTGATGCAGAAACAACAAAACGAAAGATCAGGAGATGGCTCCATGAGCGCGCTTGTTACCTTTGATCAGGAGATCACACAACTCGAGCCTTTGATCAGGAGAAGAAACGGATGATTTTGTTCCTATTGTCCTAAGTCGATATTCGAAGCTGAAAAATGCACATATAATGTTCTTCAGGGCAAATTTCCAAGATGCTGTCACTGCACTTCTCGATGGTATTCCGAGCATGCAAAATCTCAACTTACAAATTTATTGGCAGCGACTAGAGGTTTGCTTCTGGAAGTCATTGAAGGTACAATTCAATTTAGCTAACATCATCTATCCAGTGGCCTTTGTTTTTTCAGATCTACGGTGACCATTGTTCTTTTGTCTTGCAGACACAATTGCCGTTGAATAACACAGGGAAGTTTTCCCATCTTAGGGTCTTACAGTTGTTAATGGGTGTAAGCATTGAAGACGTCGACAAGTTTCCCTTTTCCATTCTGAGGACAGCTCCGTTTATTGAGAAGTTAGAGATTCATGTAAGTAGTCTTCTTGATTCTTATTTGCCAACAGATAATATCGATTTTTCGGTACCACGATATATTTTTTTGAGCAGTTCTACCTCATTTCCTTTCGTGGTAACCTATATGCATCACTTTAATGGATACATAATTTCTATGTCACAGGCAATTTTGTTGGACATTTAAATTCGAAAATGAGCCTCATATACACGCCATGTCCTAATCATACATACCTTTTTTAATCTTGCAGTTTGCAGGCGGTGATAATAGTTGGTTTGTGAACAAGGGTTCACGCAGGAGGCACCTTGAGCAATGTGAATATAATTATCTGAAGAGTATGCATATGACAGGATATAAAGGGGCAATAGGTCAACTTGAATTTCTTCTGCATATTGTGGAAAATGCCCCTGCCCTGGAGGAATTAACTGTGGAGATACCTCAACGGCTTTATGGAGATCTTTTCTCCAACATGTATATGAAGATAAATTTAGCGGAACAATAGGATGCCTTGAGGACGGTGCTCTGCAAAAGGATGGTTTCGTCGAAAGTGAAGATTTGTGTTACGTAGTTAGGACTGCTTTATACGAAGCAATTGTGTATATATAGGAAGGAGGTCGGCAGAGGGTTCCCTTTTGTATGTTTCTCTTGAATACTGGTTCCAGAAAGAAAGGCTAGTTTCCCTGAGCGCATACCTGTATGGTTCGTACGTAAATACATCCGTTAGTATTAAAATCCAACGTACAGTGCCGTACTGCCGTGCACCGCTGAAACGAGGGATTTTTTTTAAAACGAGGCAAAAGCTTTGTCTTTTATATTGATATAGGAGAAGGCCGAAGCCAAAAGAAAAAGAACTATACATGTCAGGCCATACCAAACGAGAGAAAAGTATCCCCGCGAGGATCCAAATCATCCTACTCCGTCCAGTCTCTTGGAAAGATAAATCGTCATTTATTCAAAATGCGACTATGTAGCGCGGTCTGGGACCAGGAAGCGGATCAGGCGGAGACGTCCACGCTGCAGGTGGCGGGAAGTCGCTTCCCCCTGGGCCAGCAAGGCCAATCAAAGCTTCATCGGCTGCTGTCATGAACGGCAAGTTCAGCCTGAAGAGGGTCCTCAACTCGTCGATTTCCGAAGCAGATAACGGAGACTTGTAGGTGTTCGCGAATTCTTTCCTAGCCTTCACCAGGGAATATCTCCAACGTCGAGCCCCATTTTCTTGTGGAGGACACGGTGCGCTTTGTCGACCGCTGTGAGTTGTGGCTTCGCCGCGAGCCTGCTGTTGCGACGGTCGGGGGCGGGCAGGGCCACATGAGCACGTGGCATTGACGGAGGAGGCGTGGGCAGCAACGGCACAGCCGGCCGCGGCAGACTAAACAGATATGTGACACAGCGTATCACGTGCCTGATGACGGAGCGGTACCTCCAGCATCAGCAGCATCAACATCGTCAGCGTCAACATCAGCATCATCATCGTCAGCGTCGTCATCAGCATCGGCGGCAAGGAGGTTTCCATGCGTAGCAGCCTCCGCGTCGGCGTCAATGGCATCCGCAACGAGCTGAAACTCCCCCCTCACCGAGTCGCCGTCGTTATCAAGGCCGTCTTCGTGCGCCACCTCCTCGCCGTCCAGCAGTATCACCTGCTGACCCAGCGCGTTGAGGCATGGAAAGAGCTGCCGCATCTCCCCTTCCGTAGCCTCAGCCTCTACATCCACACTGGGATGTCCCCCTCGCACGGCGCGTCGCCAGGCGAGAACAACACCATGGTGAGGCCCGTTAAACGAGGGATTTCGATCCGGAGGTTGGGTGGTTCGAAGAAATCTCCGGGAGTGTGAGCGTCTAGCAGATCCCGAAAACCCTTCGGCTCGGAAAATTCCAGCTGATATGTAGTTTTGGCTTTCTTTTTAAATCCGAACAGGCACCACATATCGGTTCGGCTCTCATAACGGTACTGGGCAACGGAGATGTGACGTCTGTCCTCAAAGGAAAGGAGTTACATGGCCCCGCATCTAATTCATACTCCCTCCGTTCTAAATTGGATAACTTAAATTTGTCTAAATATGGATGTATACTTGTAAAATGTCTAGATACATCCACATGTGGGCAAATGGAAGTCATCTAATTTGGAACAGAGAGAGTACTTACAAGAAAATCTATACGCGAGAGTTTTTTTCGAAATGGGGAATCCCGGCTTCTACATCGATTGATGCATACGAACTTTAAAAATGGGGAATCTATACGCGAGACTATGTGTAATTCTATTTTCAGCCGTAGCAGCTAACAGGCACACATCTAAATGATAATTCCTCTTTGTTTTCACAAAATGTTTTCGCAAGTTTAATTATCTTGCCAAAACGTTTTACAAAGAGGGATAGAGTGCAAGTCAAGATAAAAAAGAGGGATAGAGTGAGTACATTAGGAGTGGAGATTTTTTTGGCTCCCAAGGTCCAGTGCTCCCTGCACCTACAAAAATTCCAAAATCATATTTATGAGTTTTAAAAATTACGAAAACAATATGGATGTAGCCAATGTTGTATCCCACAACCCTGCAAAATATCAATTTCAAATACATTATATTTTGAGCTCAACAAAAAGGACAAAAGTGTGGATCGATGTATTCATATTTTTAAATGTCTAAATATTACCAGATTTTGCCATTTTTGTGTAGCCAATAATATAATGTATTTGAAATTGATATTTTGCATAGTTGTGGGACACAACGTTGGCTACATGCGGATTTTTTTGCTGAAAATTTTTACACTCATAAATATGGCGTTCAAATTTATGTAAGTGGAGGGTGCACCGGAGCTCGGAAGCCAAATATCTTCGCTCATTAGGGTCTCGATAGTATGGCTATCTGGGCGTACCACCCAAAACACCGCCTCTTCATATAGCCGAATTCTTACAATTAAATTACTCATAACAAAATGTGTGGAGGGAGGTTGTTTGGCTCCTTATCTCTATTTCCAAAAAATACATTTTATAATATTCAAAAAGTTCTATGTATTTACAGAGATTTGCAAATAATATGTTATACAGTAAGCTACACAAAAATCATAAAATCGTGGTTCTAAAAAGGCAAAAAAAAAATATTTTTCTTCTAACACTTGTCCTTTTTATGTACACCTGAAATGATCTTTCGATGCAACTTTCTTTGTATATACTAGGCATGTGTATGCACTTGTATTATTTTTCTCATACTTTTTGGTGACCTAAAATTGAACTTTTCCAAAATTAAAATAAAAACAAGAACACGAGAGCGAGAGCTGAGTACCTACAAGTGATATTTCGTGTGGAAAAAATGTACCTTCTAATCAGAAATACATGCACCTGTTATGTAAAATGTATTTAAAAATGTTCAAAATATTCCAAAACAAATTTTCAGGTCTATCTCTGACACTCGATGTTTACCTGCAAAGTTTTTTGAAAAAGGACATTTTTGTGGCCTGCGTAAAAAACACAAAACAATGTCTCGCGAAAAAGGTGTTTTGAAATGAGTTTTTGCACTTTTTTTACACATGTCAAATAAACATATCGTGAAATTTTGTGTGAGCTTAAAATGTACGGATATACGTTTTGAAATGAGTTTTTGCACATGGGTGCATCTACACCTATGAGTCAATGTGGATCGCCTCTACTTTAGATGGCTCCACCGGCGTGCTCAGTTCTTGATGAAGAACCAACAAAACAAGCGACTAGCTGAGCAAACTAGCTGCATATGGTTCAGAGACTTCAAGTGTTCCATTACGTCGTTCCTTGTTCACATTATGCATATACATACTATACATATTATAGAAGTCTAGACTCGTAGTTGCATAACACATGAGATGGATAAATGAACAAGGTTTGAGCCAAACCCAACCTATTCCAGGTACAAAACCTCTCTGTAATGAGCATCCCGTGGTCTGCTTCGATAATTATGTACCGATATAAAGACCGGCGGTTAAGTGGATTTCAGGATTCTCCCTCTTTTCCATTTCAGCAATGAACATAACAATGGCAGGGAACGAGTTTGCCACTGCCCATCTATGCATTTATTCAGATGGCAAAGATTGCAACCTTGGCCATGCCTTGTCTATGTCAGCTCCAGCCATATTCACATTGGGTGGGGTTCTGAGTGAACAGATGCTAGGAGGAAAAGTAGTCACAGATTTGCTGTAGACCCGAATCCGAGCAAAAACGAGCCAATATCTCATCTCAACTACGCCAAAAAAAATCTTGAGAAGCTTGCTGAACATCCATCTTCAGGCCACAAAAGGGATTAGAGCTCTCCTCCATGGCTTGTGACTGGGGCACCAGTTGCAGTGGTTGGAGGTCGGAGAAGCATGTGTGGAGCATATATTTTTGAGATCGGTCCAGGTCCAAATGTAGTTCCGGGTGATGCCGGCTGGTTCACTGAAGAATCCTTGCCGAGAATGTACTCTGGGCGCAGAACAGCAGATGATGGAGATGGGGCCATAGGAGCAACAGGGAGATTAATAGGATATGGAGCAATAGGCATGTCGCCAAGCGACGAAGCTGAAGGGCTATAGTTTAGAGCAGCCAGCGGGTGATCAAATTTGCATCCCGGACCATATTTGCAGAAGCCATGCTGTGAATAGTAAACACATGGCTGAGCACCCTGCAAATTAAAGGAAAGTTTATCACAATGAAGCTCCATGTGCAAAATGAGAACAAAAAGTGCTACTAGTAATGCAATTTATCAGATTTAGCTTGTGTATAGTGGCCTATTTCTGATATGCATGTTTTGCCACAAGAAATCCATTAAGAATTTAAATTCTACTTCACATTATCACTTGCACTCACTTGAAGACAAAATGAAATACTACAGGAACATTACATTATGCATTGTACGTCCCAAGATAAATTTGGACAAACATTAAGAAATAAATTAACTCCGCCTATGTTGTCTCAACATAGCCGGTCCCAAGCCCGGATAAAGGAGGAGGGTTGTGATAGGCTTGGCAAGCCAACGGAAAAAACCCAGCCACTCTTATGGAGATGAAACCCAAAAGAACCTCGTTGGGGCGTAACCCTCTTAGCGACGCGCCATATCGGAACCCGGGTGTGGTGTCAAATGGGCAAGGGCCGGGCCGCCACCCCCTTGGTGACGCGCCGTATCTTGATCTGGATACGGTGATAAGTGAGCAAGGATCGGGTCGTCGCATCCTTAGTGGCGCGCTGCATCGACGCCCGGGTGTAGTGAAAAATGAGCAAGGGTCTTCGCATTTGACTCGACGAGTGCGGAGGGTAAGGAAGTTAGCCGAGCCTAGGAGGATCCGCTTAGGTAGCTGGAACGTAGGGTCCCTGACGGGCAAGTTACGGGAGTTAGTTGATACGGCGATAAGGAGGCATGTTGATGTCCTATGCGTCCAAGAGACCAAATGGAAGGGACAGAAGGCGAAGGAGGTGGAGGATACCGGCTTTAAGCTGTGGTACACGGGGACAACCTCAAACAAAAATGGGGTAGGCATCTTGATCAACAAGAGCCTCAAGGATGGAGTAGTGGACGTCAAGAGGCAAGGAGACCGGATTATCCTAGTCAAGCTGGTTGTTGGGGACTTAGTTCTCAATGTTATCAGCGCGTATGCCCCGCAAGTAGGCCACAACGAGAGCACCAAGAGAGAGTTCTGGGAAGGTCTCGAGGACTTGGTTAGGAGAGTACCTACTGGTGAGAAGCTCTTCATAGGAGGAGACCTCAATGGCCATGTGGGTACATCTAACACAGGTTTTGAAGGGGTGCATGGGGGCTTTGGCTATGGCATCAGGAACCAAGAAGGGGAGGATGTCTTAAGCTTCGCCCTAGCCTACGACATGGTCGTAGCTAACACCCTCTTTAGAAAGAGAGAATCCCACCTAGTGACTTTCAGTAGTGGCCAACACTCTAGCCAGATTGATTTTGTCCTCTCTCGAAGAGAAGATAGACGCGCTTGCCTTGATTGTAAGGCGATACCTGGAGAGAGTGTTGTCCATCAACATAAGCTGGTGGTGGCTGACTTCCGTTTTTGGATTCGTGTCCAGCGGGATAAGCGCCCAAAAGTTGCTAGAACAAAGTGGTGGAAGTTAAAGGGAGAGGCAGCTCAAGCTTTTAAGGAGAGGGTTTTTAAGGAGGGCCCTTGGGAGGAAGGAGGCGATGCAAACAGTATGTGGATGAGGATGGCGACTTGCATTCGGAAGATTGCTTCAGAGGAGTTTGGGGTGACCAGGGGAAGTAGAAGGGATGCTAAGGATACCTGGTGGTGGAACGTTGAGGTCCAGAAGGCTATTAAGGAGAAGAAGGACTGTTTCAGACGCCTATACCTGGACAGGAGCGCAACCAACATGGAGATATACAAGGGGGCAAAGAAGGCCGCAAAGCGAGCGGTGAGCGAGGCAAGGGGGCGGGCGTATGAGGACCTCTACCAGCGTCTAAGCACGAAGAAAGGCGAAAGAGACATCTATAAGATGGCAAAGACGAGAGAAAGGAAGACGAGGGATGTCAACCAAGTCAAATGCATAAAGGACGGAGCGGATCAACTCCTCGTGAAGGACGAAGAGATCAAGCGTAGATGGCGAGAGTACTTCGACGACCTGTTCAATGGAGAGAATGAGAGCTCTACCATTGAGCTAGACGATTCCTCCGATGATACCAGCCGACGCTTTGTGTGGCGTATCCAGGAGGCTGAGGTTAGGGAGACTTTGAAGAGGATGAAAGGAGGCAAGGCAATGGGCCCTGATGGTATCCCCATCGAGGTGTGGAGAGGCCTTGGAGACATAGCGATAGTATGGCTAACTAAACTTTTCAACCTCATTTTTCGGTCAAACAAGATGCCTGAAGAATGGAGGCGGAGTACATTAGTGCCAATCTTCAAGAACAAGGGGGGTGTTCAAAGTTGCACTAATTACCGTGGAATCAAGTTGATGAGCCATACAATAAAGCTATGGGAGAGAGTCATTGAGCACCGTTTAAGAAGATTGACAAGCGTGACCAAAAATCAATTTGGTTTCATGCCTGGGAGGTCTACCATGGAAGCCATCTTCTTGGTACGACAACTTATGGAGAGATACAGGGAGAAGAAGGATCTTCATATGGTGTTCATTGACTTGGAGAAGGCGTATGATAAGATACCACGGAATGTCATGTGGTGGGCCTTGGAGAAACACAAAGTCCCAACAAAGTACATTACCCTCATTAAGGATATGTATGATAATGTTGTGACAAGTGTTCGAACAAGTGATGGCGACACCGATGACTTTCCAATTAAAATAGGACTGCACCAAGGGTCAGCTTTGAGCCCTTATCTCTTTACTTTGGTGATGGATGATGTCACAGGGGATATACAAGGAGATATCCCATGGTGTATGCTCTTTGCGGATGATGTGGTGCTAATTGATGATAGTCGAGCGGGGGTTAATAGAAAGTTAGAGCTGTGGAGGCGGACTCTAGAATCGAAAGGTTTTAGGCTTAGTAGAACCAAAACTGAGTACATGAGGTGCAGTTTCAGTACTACTAGGCACGAGGAGGAAGAGGTTAGGCTTGATGGACAGGTGGTACCTGAGAAAGACACCTTCCGATATTTGGGGTCTATGCTCCAGAAGGATGGTGATATCGATGAAGATGTGAGTCATCGAATCAAAGCTGGTTGGATGAAGTGGCGCCAAGCTTCTGGCGTCCTCTGTGATAGGAAAGTGCCACAAAAGCTAAAAGGCAAGTTCTATAGGACGGCGATTCGACCTGCGATGTTGTATGGCGCAGAATGTTGGCCGACCAAGAGACGACATATCCAACAGTTAGGTGTAGCGGAGATGCGCATGTTGAGATGGATATGTGGCCACACAAGAAAGGACCGGGTTAGGAATGATTATATACGTGAGAGAGTTGGGGTAGCACCAATTGAAGAGAAGGTTGTCCAACACCGTCTAAAATGGTTTGGTCATATAGAACGTAGGCCTCCGGAAGCGCCATTGCATACCGGACGGATAAAGCGGGATGAGAATGTTAAGAGGGGTCGTGGTAGGCCAAACTTGACATGGGAGGAGTCTGTTAAGAGAGATCTGAAGGATTGGAATATCACCAAAGAACTAGCCATGGATAGGGCTGCGTGGAAGTTAGCTATCCATGTGCCAGAACCATGACCTGGTTTCGAGATCTTATGGGTTTCAACTCTAGCCTACCCCAACTTGTTTGGGAAAAAAGGCTTTGTTGTTGTTGTTGTATTAAGAAATAAATTGAAGTTGACATGATTAAATTCACAACCATTGTGGTTAAGACAAAAAATGAACTAATTTGCTCCTGGTAGGCGATAGCACATCACAACTAAGGATGTCAATTGTTGATCAGATATAGATCCTCTCCTAGTCATCTGCACTTCTTTGTGATGTCACCGGGGAAGATAATAATATTTAACCATGTTCCAGTAAAAGCAAAAGAATTTTTTCCCTGATTGCCGAGGGAACATAGATAGGACAAGCAAGAAAAACGCAACTGTTTCCATTTTGTCAAATTTTTACTGTTGATGTCTACAAATTAGCTTTTCAGCCTAATGGTTTAACATGGCTAAGAGGGATTGAACATGCAAACGAACAACTATTTATCACTATGTTGGTCAAGAATCAAGATCAATGCGATCAAAGTTGAAGCTGGTTTCATTTTGAAAATGAGGAATAGGAGGAATCCAAAACACATACAAAGAATTTTACTCCGTCCGTCCTATAATATAAGATGTTATTACAACCAATATAGGGGTATATTGGTTGTAATAACATTATATTATGGGAAGGGAGGAGTGGATGTTTCTGTTTTTTTTTTCTTTTTGAGAAGCAACTCTTACTTCCTTTAACTAAAGGAATCCCTGAGTGGTTTAGCTGCCAGCCCTAGCCTGGCTCGGCTCGGCTGGCTTCATCCTATGGCCCCACATGACAATTACCTTCCCATGTCAGCAACTTGATAAAAAGAATACAAAATCACATATTGTGTTCGCAATCTTCAATTTTTAGGAAACTCAAAATAGTCAGTAGTCTACTGACGACTTGTTGCCAATAAGTTCCTTAATAGCCAATCTGAAAAATCTTTCTTCGAGTTTAAAACGTATTTTCAAATCGTTGACGTGAAAAAATGATTCAAGACAAACTGAAATGCTATCCTTAGTTCGTAAAAAAGTATCAGATTATTACAAAACAATTATCATGTGATTTTCCTATATCTGATTACTTGAATAGCTGACATGACATGGTGCTGACGTGTATAAGTGATGCCATGTCAGCACAAAAACATTTTGGATAAGTGTTACAAGTAAACTGATTCAGTAGTTCAAGGTTAAAACATCTGGTTCCAGAGTTTAAGGTCGAAAAGCAATAGTACTAGATTGAAAGTTGAAACATCGACTTTTTCAATATATTCACCATTTTTAACATTGTACTACCTCCGTTCCGAAATATAAGATGTTTTAGCTTTTTTTTCTGATTCGGGTCTATCTAGACGTGTTTTTGTATAGATTCACTGTATCTAGTCCATGGATGATGAGACGCCACTCCTCGACTTGACGGTGCCTCAAATGGAGACAATGTACATGGAGGATGATGATGATGCCACCCCATGTGTACTTCAAGATGGACAAGTCGGCTACATGGAAGCCCCTACTACTTCAACACCTACTTCACATGAGCGGGACTACCAAGGTATATTGAAATAGCTAAAACATCTTATAATTTGTATATCAAAATGTACCGGTGCAGAGCCATTTAAAGTATGAGCACCCAGTCAAAATAGTGAGCAATGAACAAAAACACAAGTTACGCAACCCAGAGGAGTGGTTTATGAGGATGCAAGGCAAGTGCAACAAAGGATCCCATCTTATAATTTCACTACTCATACTGAATGCAAGCACAATCAAATACATAGAACATTGTCAACAGTCAGAAGTCTCTTCGGCAAATAATATGAATATTGATCTGCATTCAGTTGACGATACACAAAACATCATCCTATGCATAGTATAAGACGGGCATACTAAAGACTAGAAGAAAAGGTCAATAGACACATAATAGACTGACTAAACAACGGGTTAAAAGTTAAAACTTGTGCTTGGCTTTAATATTTGCGTGCACATGTTCTGCTACAGTCTAATTGCTTGGCTTTGCTTCACATTCTGACTGACTAAACGAGTTAAAACTTACAGGACGTAAAACATGATTTACTAAACTTGGAACATAACTTCGAACAGTTGTCTACGGAAGGTGGATTTATGTGATGAAATTAAGGGCTTAAGGCAATGGATGAAACGTTCTTCATGGCAGTTGATCAATGTTTAAACTTCTAATAACTGCCCTGAATTATCACTAGGCTTCACTAATTATGCAATTAGACTAGACTACACTCGTACATCAAACTTCACTTATCAATTCAGTTGTATCAGAACGATAAGATGTGGTGTCAATCTAATCAAGGACAACATAACGAAACAATAATTCAGTCGTTTGCTTTTGGATTAACTTCCTTGGAGACAACATAGTACTTAAATGTAAGAAAACACAGACTGATCTATTAGAGGTACTCACCGGCCGCATTGGAAGACCTAGAGGGCTCAGCATATAGTTGGACCTAGGTGTACTCAGGTATTGAGGATGATTGTATTTACATGTGGTTCCATATTTGCAGGTCCCCGTCTTCATGTAGTGGTTGCACTCAGGCTGCCCAGGCCGCTCTGGAAAGACAACTTCTTGTTTATTACTTGAAGGCCATGTTGAAGAAGACAACAGTGCATAATTACCGCCATAAGCAGCTGCAGATGGAGGCCCTTGGTGCGATAAGCCATACAATGACCCTGCCTGAACTGTTTGCTGTCCCCCAGCTGACGCAACTTGATGCATAGGTGACTAAGAATACAAAGAAGAATCAGGAGTTCATCAGGGCAGTTTCAAAAATTTCTGACCATGCATCACATGCTTCATAACACAACAAGTAAAGTCAAGTTTTGGAAGTTTGTGAATGAGACAGTAAATGTTGCATCCTTAATAAGAGATCTTATGAATTTATTTCTCAAACTTCTGTCCAGATAGAAAATTTTCATTTTATACAGAACACCCTTGCAAAATGACCTACTTCCTACAATTTTGGAGTACCAAGACCAAAAATGAAAAGTGATACTCTAATTGAAACCTACCATATAAGGGTTCCATCCCTGCATTGGCATGCCTGCAGATGGGTGCATCATTGGAGTATACGAGGCAGGAAAATATGATCCTGGCAGAACAGGAGGCCTCCCCATCTGCCAACTTGCAAGAGGTGGATATGGAAGAGAGGAAGAGATAGGCAATGGTTGCACTGGTGGGTACATGCTAGGAATCTCTGAAACAACACCAAGTTCTGGCCCTTCTGGGTGATGAAATTTACATGTAGATCCAAATTTGCAATGGCCAGTTTTGATATAGTAGGAACATTCTTTCTCACCCTGCATGATGAAAAGAAGCTTTTGTTAGAAATGAACAAAGAAGTGCCAAGACTATACCGAAACTTGGATTGAACAAACACCCACCGGACGCAGAGGGTATCCACCGGAATTCAACACAACTGGTTGTACAGAACCACCTTCTCTGGGGTGATTGTATTTGCAATTCGAGCCAAACTTACAACTCCCATTCTTCATGTAGTACTGCAAGAAATGTGAGGAATGTTAACTGTTGGGTGTCCACCACATGACATAGGAAGAACAGCTCATATATGATGCCTGAAACATCAGTTACCAGCTTATGTAGGAAAGGACTGGGATTAGTTCAATTACCTCACACAAACTTGTTCAAAAAAATTTTACCTCACACGAAGGCTGACCTGGTCGTTCTGGATACTCCACGGTGCGTGTGGTCCTTGCACCTCCATCAATCTGAATAACAGAGCACAAAACATGTCCATAACTTTAATTCAATCCCCTTGAACTCAATCTAGTGTCACCAATTCATAGCTACTGTACTCTGCATAAGGTTCGAACTTGTACAACCACTCACAGCAGACATGTAAACACAGCCATCTAGTTGAGCAATAAGTAAAAAAAAAGGTTTGACTCAGTCACTGACGAGGCTTACAGCATAAGCAAGTGGCATCGTGAGTAGAAAGTGGAACTCTGAATCGTCAAGAGTAAGCACGAGACTAAGACAACAAGGCCTATTAAACAATCAGGTTATCAACGACAGCAACCAACGAGTGCACAATCAGATTTCACTTCCATGGGCTCGTGATAGCAGCAGTCTCCTATCCTAGCTAGGCCATAACTAGAATCAATTCAATCACAGGAAAAGAGCTTCGGCCGGAAGCAGCTCCCCTCCGCACCAACCAGCTGTAATTCAACCTATCGGTCATTATCAGGGACTGGCGAGTCGCACTTGATACTAAGTTCCGGCTAGACTCACTGAAGTGAAGCAGAGCATGACGGGGAGGGGAAATAAAATCGGGCGAGGTCGGCTCACCGCGGCGGCGCGATCGCGAGGGTGGTTGTAGCGGCAGGTCTCCCCGTAGCCGCAGGCGCCGGTGCGGAGGTAGTAGACGCAGTTGGTCTCGCCCAGTGGCGGAACCAGGAAATACACATAGGGGGGGCCGAGACTGAGCACAACGCTAAAATGGAAAAAAAAAAATGTACATAGTATATAGATTTTACCTAGATTTGAACCTTCTGAAGCAAAATTAGACCATCATACGACATCAAATGTTGGACGCACCTAAATCTCAATCGATCGTGAATTAACATTGAGGGAAAAATAGCGGTGAACTTTTTAACACGGAGGAAAAAATAGCGGTGAACTAATTCTGGGGACTTGGTCGCTTGGGTGCTTTGCTTTGAATATTGAAGCATAGAGAGGGGAGAGAAATAACGGGAAAAACAAAAGCACATGCACATGTGCACCATGCAGACTCGTGACTCGTAACTGAGAGAAAAGTCAGCTTCTCATCTCTGAATGGATCTTCTGTGAGCAGCGTATCTACACTTTCGTGTTTTACGTATAGATTTAGAGTAGGACACATAGTTATTGCATAACTAATCGGGGTGTTGCAAATTTTTCTGCATGTTGGGGGGAGCCGTGGCCCCTGCTCGCCCCCCCTTGGTTCCGCCAGTGGTCTCGCCCGCCGCTCCGGCAGCCGCGCCGCCCCGGCCGCCGTCGTTTCCCTGCCACCCTGCCAGCCCCAGCCTCCACATCGACCCTGCGAGGAACACAAAAGGCAGCGACATTCTCGCGCATCAGGCCGCATCGAAGATCGAAAACCCTAGCAAGGAAGGAACGACGCAGAAACCCCTGCTTCTTTCCCCACCCCAAGAAAAAAAAAAACACGCGCAAACAATCACGGCCGGCCGGGGCCCCCAATTGTACGGCGGGGCGCGCATGGGGGCTGGAATTGGGCGGCGTACCTTCGAGGCCGGTGTCGGGGACGGCGCGGGCGGCCTCGCCTCCGCCGTCCTTGGGCGACGGCTCCATCATCAGCTCAGCTCCCCGAATGCTAGCTCCTCCCGGCTCGGCGATCGGGCGGGGATCGGGCTCGGCCGTCGTCGCCCAGCTGCCGCGCGAGCAGATGCTGGCTGGAGAAGCAAAATCTGTGGGTGTTGCTGCCTCCGGACTCCTCTTCTCTCTCTGCCTTCCCTCGCAGTCGCAGCCCCAGCTCGTCCCCGAACGCTCGCGCTGTGGCCTTTTCTGCGTGAGTGGGACTCACTCCCTCTGAGCTTTGGAGGGAGGGGGTGTCGTGTCGTGGCCCGGACAGCGCGTGGTGACGTCGCGTACGCGCGGGACCCGCGGCGGCGATAAGCGGGAACACGGAGGGCCGAAACGTAAAGAGCGAAAGTGGTGGGTCGGAGTGGGCAGCAGCAAGCCGCGGGCCGCATTGAATGCGCGGTCGTCCTGGAGGTCGGTCGCTGCTGCTGCGGCCCTGGGCCGGGTGGACGGGCCCCGCCGCGGCGGCACCAGCATCGTCACGTGCTGACCCAGCCTAGCCTACTGGCCTAGGATGCCTGCCCGGTCGACACTTTTGGTTTTGGTTTTGGGCGAGGACGATCCGATGATCGGTCTTCTTTTAAAAGCAACGTGGGGAATCTGGTGTTTATTCGGTGCAGCCATAGTAGATTGGTTGGTGACTTGCTTGGTACAGTGGTACTGGTCCGCTCCGGTGGATGGTGCTTCGGCGCTTGATCGTGTACTCCATGTTTCGATATATTTATTTATCTTTCACAACATTGATACAGTCTAAGATGTGTACTACTTCCACTTTTGTGATAAGTTTACTGCTATGATTGTCATGTTGTCAATAATGCTGATGTTTTATAAACTAAATTTAGGGCCTAAAACGGCAAACCAAGAGAAGGTAGACAAAATCTATCTATATATCAAAGCGGACGTCCTCAGCCTCCCCTGATCGTGCCCACGTCGCCCCCATTTCTGTGCCCTCCGATCGCGCGATCCAACGGCCAGGAGGCGGCCACGTCGCCCCAGCGCGCCTAGCTACAGTTTCGCACTTCTACAGTGCCTCAACGCCTCCGCGCCGTCGATCTTCCATCGGACGGCCAACGGACGGTCAGCGTGCCGTTTTTTTCAAAAAGCGTCCTTACTTCACTGTAAATTGCGGAGCGGTCCCATCCTTTGCACGCGGAAGGACCTATTTGAAAATTACGGAAACGGCAGGGACTTTCCTGCGAAACGGCGCCACATCACCCCCTTCTCCTTCCTCCCTCCCGCGCGGCGGCGAGCTCGCCGCGGCCGCCGACGCGCAGCCCCGCCGCTACGCCCCTCCCCTCTCAGATCGATGACCACGGCGGGATGCGCCGTCGTGTCCCCTCCCTCCTCGCCCAGCGCCGCTTGCCGAAACTCCGTCAGCGCGCCGGAATAAACGCCGCCGCGTGCGCTGGCCTCCGCCGCGTCCGCGCATCGCCGGCGACGTTCCGGCCACTAAAACGCGGCGGCGCCGCCCCTCCCAAGTACTCCGCGTCTCCGCGCGTCGGACGCGACCGCGCGTGCGTCCCAGAACGGCGTGCTGCGCCGCCGCCGTCGTCCTCGCCGCCGCGGCAGTGGAGACTCTCCCACTGCTGACGTCATGCCAACGTTGCATGGGCCCAGTCCGTCAGATATTTCCCCTTTCAGAAAAAAAAAAGATCAAAAAATGGTAAATTGATTTATACAAACTTCAGATAAATTCAAAACTATCCAGCGGCAAAAAATAATACAAAATATATCACAAATATCACAAAAAAAAATATCACTACTCATGTCATGCGATAGAATTACAAATTTCAATATTTTCAAAATTTAAAGGATTTTTACCTCCCACCATTTTATAAAGAACAAAAAATTCAAAGCTAACCAATTTCAAACCGTGCCATTTTTTTAAATTTCAATAATTTTCAAAGCTACAACGATTTCCCAGTACGAACATTCTCAAATTTGAACTATATCACACAACCGCGACGTACAAATTTTCATACTTAAAAAAATTAAATACCGTCCAAATCAAATCTACATAATTTCCAACTTCGAACAACTTTTCCAATTATATACAATCTTTTAGCCGTACACTTTCTTTCAATTTCATTAATTTCCAAACATTCAAAAAAAAACCGCATTTTCAAATTTGCATTTCACTCACACACGACTCAAACATATTATACCAACTCGAAAAAAAAATACAAATACTACAACTGCACTCACTCCAATTATGCAACTCAAATTAATGGATGTTCAACTTGAATTAAGCTCACCCCAAATGTTGGGGATATACCTACTAGGGGTATCACCAGCATGGATCAATCCGGCTAGTCCAGGGTGGCCCGCAGTGGTGGTAAAGGCTTTGCCTGCCGGGCGGCCCAGATAGCTGACGACCAAGGAAGGCGGATGCCGGCAAGGAGGAGGCCCAAGACTGAAGCCCATGAAGCCACCAAGACCAAGACGGAAGGCGGCATACTAGCCGGCTAGGTTTAGGACTCCATATACTTGCTGGATACGTAATCACCTTGTAACCCTAGGTCCAGCCGCCTATATAAGCTGGACCTCGGACGCCTTTTAGGGCATCTAGACGACTCAACACAACCAACTCATTGTAACCTGTTCACGGCGATATTGCCTTATAGTGAGTTATAGCAGCACGTAGGGCACCGCCACCGCCGTGGTGCCTGAAGCTGGGTAAACCGCCGTGTACAATCCCGACCTCGACGACGTCCACCTTCTTGCCCTACGTTCACCCTCGGCTAGCAGGACCCCGTCTCCTATCCAAGATGCCGATACGACGACAGTTGGCGCCCACCGTGGGGCCTAAGGCGTCAGGCGTCACGTTCCAGGCGGGAACCCTAGGCGACATCGGCGAAACAATCGCCGTCGGCCGCGCTGTTCGCTACGGCGACAACCACTACATCAGCTGCGACGAGTCCTACATCCCCGCAGACGACTACATTGTCGGATGCGGAGTTGTGCCGTTTGGCGGCGTCGATGTGTTCATCGGCTACACTTCTGAGGCGTATGGGTTGCCGCGAATTTATTCGCCATCCCACCCGCCTACAATCAAGACGGAACTGAGTTTGCCTCCTCCGCGGAGTCTGCAGATTCAGATCTACACTTTGTCGGCATGACGGGACTGGGATCAGACTCCCAGCCCAACAGTCAAGATCCCGAATCTATTCTTCCTGCGCTCCAGGATGATGTGATGTCGGATGCCGGATCCAGATCTACCGTTCACGCTAACGTAGATTCTGATTCCGAAGAAGATTCTGCCAGCATGTTTGAGCATCGGGTCAAGCAGTGTTTGTTACACCAGATCCTCTGCCTTCTGAGGTGGCTACGGGCTCCTCCGTCAACATGCAGTAGGTTTTGTGGCGGATGTCACCGGTGCAACTTCAGAAAAGGCAGCGGCAACTCACGCCGCCAACCTGGGACTCCGGCAACCGATCCACAATTCCCAGAGCCTCCTGGGGCTCCGAAGAAGAAGATTCGGGAGAAGGGCGAGCCCAGCAAGATAGGAAACATGGCGGCCATGGCGGAAGTTCTTCACACCCCGGTGACAGACAAAACCAACCCGGCTGATTTGGAGAAACTTCGAAACACCTTGGTGGAGCAAACTGAGTACCTCAAAAACAAACAAGCAGAGGTCCAGAGCCTCCTCGACGAAGCCAAGGAGGAAAACGCCAAGATAACCGCCAAGTGTGACCCCAAGCGCAATCTTTTCACCACCACTCCATTGCCCAAGCCGGCAGGACTTGGGGTAGAGAAGAAAAACAAGAAAGGCAGGGATCCTGACACCTTCAAATCCCCTGCCCAAAAGCTTGGTTTCGAGTGGGCTACAGCGCCGCAGCGTAAGGACAAGAACGGGGACGTCATCCTCGCAACCCCTGTCCTCAACACTGCAGCCGCCTTAGACATCCTCAATAATGATGACTATGACAAGGACGAGAAGATCTACTACGCATCGATCCTTGCTCACAAAGCTCTAGAGCAGCAGGCCCGTGCTGATTCTCGCGCCGACATGGCGGACGCAAGGGGAGGGAAGTTGGAATCCAAATCCAACGCTTGCAAAGCTGCGGCCGGCGGCAACCCCGAAGATCCGTCCGGCTCCAGTAGCCACGGAAAAGGGAAGGACAAGGACAAGGACCCGCGCAAGTCACCACCTCCCAAAAGGCAGCGTGACGAGGCGTCCAGAACCAGCAACAGGCGCAAGGCTTCACCCCCTCCGCCTAGGCGGGACGAAGGCGGAAGCAGGGGCAGCAAGCAGCCGCCAAGGAGTGGCGGCAATCGTGACAACGCCCCGCCGCCAAGAAGAAGCAGGGACCGCACACAGTCCCCACCACAAGTGCCCAGGCACGAAGGCGGAAGCCGGGGACACAACAACGAGCCTAGCATAGACGGGCAGCGCAGGACGAGCCTCACGCCGATAGATCTGGCAAACAGCTCAGTCCGCAAGACGCACGACATCGTCTCAATGACATCAAGGCTGGAAAGCAAGATGCCTATCTAGGACCTGAGTGCTTTGGCCCAGCCATCCGCGACGTTCAAGTACCTCGAGACATGACATCAGTGTCAAAAACTCATCAAAGGTATAATGGAGCGGACAAGCCAAACTCATGGTTGTCAGACTACGCGCTGGCAGTTGAAATTGCCGGAGGCAATGGCCTCGTAGCCGCACGCTTCCTTCCCCTCATGCTGGAGGGGACAGCCCGAAGCTGGATCGAAAACTTGCCGGAGAAAAGCATTCATAGTTGCTTTCTTACTTGGTAGACGCAAGAGACGGATACAAGAAGAAGCGAGGTCGCAAGCGCAAAAGGAAGGTTGACGACAAGTACGAAGAAACCAAGCGACCTTGGAACATTGAGCAGCTACGTCCTTTTTACACTTAGCAATTTCCACATTGTAATAAGTACTATATGATTATGAAATAAAAGTCTGTGGTTTGCTCATTCAGTTTTGGGATCATGCCATCTTTTGTCTTTTCTCGCAATCATATATCTGTTGTCATAAAAGTTACCAAACAAAATAAGTTTTTGCTCCGTGCTAAGGTTCAAACTTTTTGACATTTGCCGTCTGCCGGCTAAAAACGCAAACAATCTTTGCACCGCCTAATGTGCTTATCTGTCTGTTTGTGTGGGTCGCCTAGTAGTATGTCGTTGGCACCAACATGCTGGCTTTGGTCTCTGAGTCTAAATTAGTTGGTATTGCACCTGGTTGGCTCAGCTAAAGTAACTAAGATGAGGTTCCGCCAACATATGAAAAAGCTAAACATGCAAGCGAGATACATATTAAGGCGGGCCACTTAAATAAGCCTACCGCCAAGTGTAGCATAAAAGTTGGCCCATAATATTTACAACCCAAAATAAGTTTTATGCGTTAACAGATTAACGCAGTGTTTTGTGCTGCCTTTGCAGGAGGACAGTCAAGGGATTGCCGCCTTGGTAGAGCTGGTGGAGAGATCCTGGGGGCTGACGCCGGCATTCTTGGGGCTGGCTCCGCCATCCTTGGGGCTGCGCTTGTCGGCTCCGGCTTCGCCTTCTCCGCCTCGGCAGCTTCAGGATCCGCCAAGGAGGATCGGCTACGGCAATATGCGGGTCCGGGTGTTCCTTGTAGAACTTGCGGATGTCAACCATGTTGGCAACCCGGGTCGCATAGCCGCGAACAGACCGCAGCACGTCCTGCATCACGATGGCTTGGTTGTTTTCGTCTTCGGTGGGGAAGTACTCGGTGACTTGATGAATATCAGCCTCCGGGTACCACGCCGCCGTCATTGCCAATGCCAACTTGGCGCCGCCTCGTGCTGCTGAGCGTAGCGTGCTGTCGTGTTCGGCTGCCGCCTTCTCCAGCAGGTCCGGCAGAGCATCGAAGATGACGGGATCGCCGTCCTCCCCAGGGTAGAACTTGGCGGCAAATGCTTTGCCTGCGCCGACAATCTGGTTGACGATTTCGCCAACTTTCAAGATTCGGGCAAGGCGCGGCGTCGTAGCCAGGTCATCTCCCAAGCTAGCCGGCACTGCACAAACACAAAGTTACACACTGCAGCTTCAAGTTTCAAGAGCAAGGTGACAAAGATGAAGGATTGAGACATACCCAAGACATGATCGTGGATGGCGTTGACCTCATCCAGATGGTTCTCAAGCGTTTCTTGAGCTAGCTGGACCGCCTTTGACAGTTGGTCCTGCTGCTCCTTGGCGTTCTTGTTCACCTGGTCAAGGTTGTTGCTCATGGCCTCAAGTTGTCCCGTCAACTTGCTAACCTCGGCAGCATGGGCCAACGCACGCTCATCCAGCTCCTTGGCGTGATCCGCCTTCAGCTTTGGCCACCAGCCCGGCAAGATCTGCAGCTTCGTTCATCAAAGCTTGCATGTCAGTGGAGTTCTTGAGAATATCTTGCGCAGTGTTTAGTAATTCTACAAATAAAAAGAAAGACGACTAAAATACTTGTCGGAAAAGGAAAAGAAGTCGGACGAAAAGAAGGCAAAGAAAGCTTTGTCACCTTCATCCTTCTTGCGAGCTTCTTCCAAGCTCGCAATTTGGGCGTTCTTCAACTCCACGTCCTGCTGCAGTTGCTGGCATTCCTTGTTTTTCTTCTCTTGAGCACGAAATAGCTCAAGATTGGAAGCAAGAACGGCCTGCATGCACGAAAACAACATTATGGTTAGCACTATTTAGTCAACGAGACCACTTTGCCGGCTAAAATTTTTCAGCCGCCAAAGTGCTCGGGGGCTGGGACCATAGGCTATTTTACCTCAAGTTGTCCGTGCAGGGTTCGTGGAGTTCGTCCATGTGCGCGTACCAGTTGCGGGTACCGTCACGCATGGTCTTCAGTGTTTGCCGGGGGTCTTGCAACCCTTTGCCAGATTGGAGCCAGGATGGGAGGATGATCCGCCTTGTTCGCCGCCATCTGGTCATCCATCTCCTGCTTCATGGCAATAAATCGAGCGGCATCACTAGCCGAAGCTTCAGCCGTCTTGGAAGTGGTAGGTCCGGCAACTGATTTTTGCCCGCCGCTTCTCCGTAGCCGCCTCTGAGGTACCAGCAGCTGTGTACGTTCCCTGGCATACAACCACGGGAACGCCAACTGTGGGCGTTGTCGGCGCAGCGGCTGGAGAAGAGCGTGGTGGCTTGCCCCTGCCGGCAGCAATCTTCAAGTTGGAGCGGAGCTTGGGCATGGCAGGCTTGCCCCTGTAAGCAGAAAAGTGCAAGTTTGTCAGCACAAACATATCAAAATAGCTAAGTCAGGGAAAGCAAAAGTTTGCTACCGCTTGAAGGGGACATTCCCCACGGTCTCATCCTCTGCATCGACAGAGGTGGCCGCCTTCTTCCTCTTCTCCAAATCCTTGGTGGAGGAGCTCAGCTTGCGCTTCTTCGATTTGCTGGCACCGTGTCGTACCAGTTTGGAGCCAACTCTTCCTCCCCAAGGTTTGCAGCTGAAAAGGAAAAGACAATATTAATCCAGTACCCAGTGGGTAAGGATGTTAGTGAAATACAAAGTAGCTTTGACTTACCGCTGGGGCTGGGTTGTCATGGGTGAACATGGCGACGCCTTCAGCCGCCTTCACCGACAGAGGCTTGATAAGCTCTCTGAGCCGGTATTCTAAGGCATCCTGATCAAGGGTGCTGTTGCCGGCGTCATCCGCCTTGTACTCGCACATCTTCAGTGGGCGATGGCGGAGTGGCATTATCTTCCTCGACACCCAGCAGATGACGGTGTCAACTCCGTCAAGTGTGGAGCCATCATCGTCTTCGTCAAGAATCGATCCGCCTAACGGCAATTCGAAGTTCAGCCGACAAGCTGCTGAGCGGCACCTTTGCCGTCCAACAGGCCTTGTGGGTTGGCGGACCGTTGACAAGACAGGCATCCCTGTGTGCTGCCAGGTGTCGGGATGTCCTTGCAGTAGAAGAAAGTGCTGGTCCAGTGCTTCACCGACTCGATGTATGGTATCTTTGGGTACCAGTCGGGTTGGCGGCAGTTGAACGTGACACTACCGCAGGTTGCTAGGTGGCCGCCTGGTATGGTTTGCCGGCGGCACAGGAAGCAGTACTTGAATAGCTCTATGGACGCAGCTATGCCTAAGTACCCTTCGCACAAAGCCTGGAAGCCGGCTAGCACTAGAATACTATTGGGCGCTATGTTGTGCGGCTGCAGCCCATAAAAACTAAGTACCGCCAAGAAGAAGGCGGAAAGCGGCAGAGACATACCGCGAAGGCTGTGCGACGCCAACATGACGCGCTCGCCGTCTTGTGGGTCAGGCACCGCCTCGTCGCCTGGAACCCTCCAGGAGCATTCCGTCTTTGGCGGAATGTATCCGCCTTCCTCCAGCTCCTTCAGATAGGCTGACGTCATAACTGACGGCAGCCAGTACCTGGAGCCAAGGTCTCCAGTCTCTCCTCTTCCTCGGCGTCGTCATCGTCGTCGGCGGCAGATTCCGCCGCAGCCTCAGAGCTGGTCGCCGCAAGAGATGGGAGGGGAAAGGTCGGAGCAGCTGCTGCAGGCCGCCGGAGTTGGGGAAGAAGTGAAACCTCGCCCGCAGCCACGGTGGCAACGGGGAGGTCATCGCGCGCCCACGGGCACCGCCGCCGCCGCTGGGCAGATCCAGATCCAGCGGGGTCGTCGAGGCCGCGCAGCGCCGCCGCCGCGCCGATCTTGCTGAGCTCGCCATTTGGGGGAGAATGCTGCTCGTGCTCGCCGGAGTTGAGTACGGGAGGAGGAGAGCTCGGGAAGGTGAGGAGGCCACGGTGGGTGCGAATGAGAAGAAGGCCTGCATCGGTGTGCCCTTTGGGGTATTTATCCCCACGCGCCAAGATTCGTGCCCGAGATTGGGGGGACGCGTGATTTCCGCCACGTGCCCACGATTTGCACGTCGTGGCAACGGTGTCTGCGGCCCTCGCTCCGATTCTTGTGCGTAGTGGAGAAACATCATGACGCATGCCCAAGTCCAAACTGTCGTGGACTGCATGACGTCATCCGTCAACATTTGACAGACCAGTCAATTGACAAGACTGGTGCCGGGAAGATTCCTGACAATGGTCAGGCCGTCTTTCCCATGATGGCGGCAAATGTCCGACTACTTTAGGCGGACCGCCGCTTACTTTCAACTTTGGAATGCTTCAAGCTCTTCAGACGCTTACAAGACAAGGCGGACGTTGCCGACAAGAAGAAGACGGCGCCTGAAGAACTCGAACCCTTCCAGGGGCTAATGTTGGGGATATACCTACTAGGGGTATCACCAGCATGGATCAATCCGGCTAGTCCAGGGTGGCCCGCAGTGGTGGTAAAGGCTTTGCCTGCCGGGCGGCCCAGATAGCTGACGACCAAGGAAGGCGGATGCCGGCAAGGAGGAGGCCCAAGACTGAAGCCCATGAAGCCACCAAGACCAAGACGGAAGGCGGCATACTTGCCGGCTAGGTTTAGGACTCCGTATACTTGCTGGATACGTAATCACCTTGTAACCCTAGGTCCAGCCGCCTATATAAGCTGGACCTCGGGACGCCTTTAGGGCATCTAGACGACTCAACACAACCAACTCATTGTAACCTGTTCACGGCGATATTGCCTTATAGTGAGTTATAGCAGCACGTAGGGCACCGCCACCGCCGTGGTGCCTGAAGCTGGGTAAACCGCCGTGTACAATCCCGACCTCGACGACGTCCACCTTCTTGCCCTACGTTCACCCTCGGCTAGCAGGACCCCGTCTCCTATCCAAGATGCCGATACGACGACACCAAATATGTGAATAAATTTAAATAAATTGCAGCCATATACCAAAAATATCAAAACACGATTAAAATAAAAAATAAACTACATACGTCATACAATCAAAATTCAAATATGAATATTCCAACACTTCAAAAATTGCTAACTCTTCGCATTCCAACAGTTCTCAAATCTCCACAATTTTTAAACGTCGACATTTTCAAGTTTGCATTTTACCACACGGGTGCGGCGGCACCATGCTAACTGACATGGCTTTGAGGTGCGGGCGCAATAGAAAATGGTAAAATCATGAAATATTTTCAATTCGTTTTACTTTATACCGAACTTTCAGAAAAAGGATCATTTATTATCGTTTTTCACTCTCCACATGCATCATCTCAACCGATCAACCAGTCTAGCCCCCATAGCTCCCGCCCCCTACCCTAATCAAGAAAGCTACTACCTCCGATCCGAAATAATTGACGTTAAATGAGAGCTACGGTGGTACAAAGTTGTGTATGGCTGGCGACACTCAATTCGGATCGAGGGAGTAGTATTAATGAATTGACAATTGTTCGCCACAGTTCGGTCGAATAACTGCCTTTAGTGTTTTACGATAAATTACGACTTATTTTAACATTTTAAATCACAACGTCCACGGTGTGTTACTACGTGATGGAATAAAAAAATATACATCATATCTACTCAAACTCTTGCGCGATAATTTCCAACCTATGATATTTAACCGCATCAGAGACTTCCAATTTTTTTTAAACATTTCTTCAAAATATTAGGTTCCCGACATGTGCTACCATTTTACTTCCACAATTTCCAGAAAAAACAAAACCGTTTGCAAAATTTTATCTCCGTTTCAAATAAATCTGAACATTCTTTCTGCAGTACACACATATTTTTGAATCCGAAACACCATAAAAATTTCAACACTTCAAAATAGTGCAAACATTTTTTCGAATCCAAAACACCATCAAAATTTCAACACTTCAAAATTTTATAATTCCTTTAAACTTGATCATTCTACAAACGCGAAAACAATTCAAATCTTAATACATTTCTAATGTAACCAATTTTTAAAATCTAAACACCTCCAGAACATAATTTTCTTTTTCCAAATACAACAATTTCCAACTTTCAGCAACCTCTAAAATCCGACCGTTCTTACAACGACAGCCTTTTCGAATTCCAATAATTTCCAACCTTATACATTTTTACAATCCCCACGTCTTCAAATTCGAATTTCAACGCACAGGCGCAATGGATTTACCCAAATTTGAGCAAAATGATGCACCAATCACGGGATTGGAAATCAAATTTACAATTTCCCAGAACTTTTCAAATGCAACTCAAAAAAATTCAAACCAATTTAAAACCATTTGCACAAATCAAAATAACCACTTTACATTCTTCGAGACCTTTTCTTGAAATAATAGTCATTCCAACCAACTTCACAAAAAATACACCAAAAAAAAACACAATCATTTGCAATAATCATTTCAAACCAAAAAACATAAAATGGAAACATTTCCATAATTGATCATCCAAAAAAAAATACTAGACAATATCAAAATGACAGTCTTTCGAACATGACTATTTTACAAACGTGTAAACAATTCAACACGTAATAATTTCCTAACTTCATCAATTTTGAAATCTAAGCATTTGTAGCGAACAAAAGCTTCCTACGAATTCCAAACAATTTCCAATAATATAATAAAAAAAACAAACTTTCAAAGTTCTCACACAAAAGTTGCACAAATATGCCATCCTGAAAAAAAATGTAAATAATATGCCCAAAAAAGTTCGGACTTTAACAAATTTTAAGACTGTCCCCACAAAAAATACGCCAAAACTAATCAAATTCCAAATTTAGCTACTCCAAATTTTCAAAATATCTTCCAAATCTTCTGAACTAATTTCGACACCTAAACAAGTTTTAACCGCAAACTTTCTTTGCAATTCGACAATTTTCAAATCTACACACTTCAAAGACGTGGACATTTCCCAAAATTCAATTCTACCGCTATAACACTACAAACACATTTGAATATTTTAAAATTTCATTTGCCTTTCAATTCTAACCATTTTACTAACGTGAAAGTAATTAAAATGTAAAAAACTTTCCAATTCGACAAAATTTCGTAATCTAAACAATTTTCAAACACAAACTCTCTTTGCATTCGAATGATTCTCAAATATACATAAATTTTAAACGTCACCGATTTCAAATTTGAATTTTTCCACACGGGTGCGGCGGTGCCGCCGCACCAAATTTATCTAGTAGTAGCTAAGAGCTACCGGATAACTACTGCCCAGAAAATTCCAGCCGATATGCGGTTTGGCCTGTTTTTACGGTCTAAACAGGTACCGCATATTGGTCCGGCCTGAATAAATTTATCTGGGGAGCCGGATAAGTGGTAGCTCCGTCCCTATATCAACGGTACCAGGGGCATTTAGCCCTCCCCCCCCCCCCCCCCCCCCCCCCCCCCTTGCCGCCCCCCAAATGTGACATGTCTTGAGATGCATTTTTTCAGCGTGCGGAAATAGAGTGCTGGTCTGTCACGCCAGAAGTCGTGGGTCCCGTATCTTCAAGGTTGTTAAGATGATGCCGGTTCCAGGTAAAATCTGCACGGGAATTCACTGAGTCCTTCTACAAAACAAATTACCCAAATCTTACAGAAATTGCCGGTTCCCTCCGACGCGATTTCTTCCCCGCCGACACTAGCCATAGTTTGCTCCGACCAGCGATTGCTTGTAACATCTAGCTAATTCCCACCCCCGGTTCCTCTAGATCGATGGGGGGCTCGTCCATCCGTGGCAGTGGCGTGCGCCTACGGGCAATGAGGAGGAGGAGCGCCGCCGCCCGCCGCTCGGCCGCCTCGAGCAAGTGTGGCCGCCTTCGAGAGCGCAGGTGGCTAGGCTGCTCCCTCCATGCCACTCCTATGAGGAGGACGCGCACGACGCGGAGGCGGGTAGCTCGAGCGCGGTGCCAGTTGAGGTGTCGGACGAGTCGCTAGCGAAGGAGGTGACGATCTCCGTGGGCGGCGAGAGAACCGGGTCTTGCACCTTCGATGTGCTCTTCGAGGACATCTTGTTGTGCTTCGAGAGGACCCGCCTCGCCGACGACGAGCTGGAGCCGCTACAAAAGCGGTGGAGGAAGGCGCTTTCGGTGCTTCGGCCCGCCTCGAAGCCGTTGTGGAGGAGCGAGATTATCCAGGATCAGCTAGAGATGCTCTAATGGACAATGTTTGAGCTTCAAGTCACATTGCGTACATATCCTCGAAATAGTTAAGCATTGTGCCCAAGGAATGGATAATTTGGATTCAAGCTTGGTTAATCTTTAGTACTGTATGGAAATAGCCTAATAATGGTTATACTTGTTCTGGTTGCGCAAATGTAGACTTCTGACTCCATATTACCTACTTTGGGATGGTACTTGGCTTGGCAAGTCTTCTTTCCATCACCTCCAGCACAGTCGCGCGCTCACTCGGTCAGATTGGTGTAAACAGAGAAACGCTTTAATCAGGGACGCGGCAACGAACCATTTCTTGGTGGACAAGTGGAACGCCCAACTGTTCCTCTTATTACAAGCGTGTGGAAGGCTTGCTGGGCCCATTCCCCAATTATGAATGACCACTGTGTCCTACAGCACAATTAACTAAAAATAAAAGTAACTTGGTTTACAATAACAGCATTCATTTATCTGAACGCCATGTCTGAGCACAACCTAATACCAGCAGCTTGCAGTTAGTCATTTCAAAGCAGCAAAGAACTAGACAATTCAGTATTCTGTGAACAGAAGCTTCAGTCTGAAACTGAGGGGTATGACAGTGATATTTCATTAAATTATAAACGTTCAGTGTTCATTACAATGTGCCTTGCTCCCACTATGGACACATATATATGTACTTATGTAGTTTCAGGTCTCAAGTCTGTTGATGATGATATATATAATATATATGACAATATACAGAACAAAAAGAAAATGACTTGGGAAGGGCAGGACCAAAACCCAGTAATTTCTGCATGTGGAGATTTCCTTGCCCGAGAATTATTTACCCAAGGGAATGGATATACGTCTATCCGCACTGACCGCGAGCTATCCAACCTGATATCCAAAAACCTTGCTTTTCCCGTCTCAGAGATGAACAGAAGAACGCAAAAATTGCAAGTGAATCGAGCTTGCTTGCTTGCTTGTAACCTATCAATGCTTTTTATTGAGATGGCAGAGAAAACCACCCTCGCCGAGCCTTCTCTACAGAGGCCGCAGCTTTTTATTCACATCGCAGGGGCCTAGGAGAACTGATTTGGACAGAGTAAGATATAATGCTTTATCAGTAGCAGCAGAATATATATACAAGGGGGGAAATCAAGGAGGGTTCAAATCTACCTGTGTCAAATGATTGGAAAATTGTTCGGAGAGATGAGAGATCTCTCCACTCAGCTCAGAAAAATCAGCGACCACCACCAGGGCTTGAACCGCCAGCTGTCGTGTTAGTCTGAGCACGCATCACGCTGTCTGGCGGGAAACCCCCCTTCGGCAAGATTGTTCCAACAGGCTCAGATGCTGCCACTGGCGATCCTACTTGGTTGACTGATGGGTCTTTAGCTGAAATATTTTCTTGCCTTAGATCTAGGGAAGATGAAGATGGAGCCAATGTGGCAATAGAGAATCCAAGAGGATAGGGAGCAATTGGCATGTCAGAGAGGGGAAAAGGAGATGAACTGTAGCCGAGCGTACCCATTAGGTGATCATACTTGCATGCAACTCCATATCTGCAATACCCGTTTTGGGCATAGTATGAACAAGGCTGAGCACCCTGAAAATTGAGATGACATAAAGCAGCCTGGTAAGAAACTGCATATGCTTAAAAAGAATAAATACATAGTCGGTCTAAGGCCACAACATTTTTTCTAGCATATTAAAACAAATTTTGCATCATACGTGATTTATGCCCAACATTATATTCCACACAAAGCATGTGATGCGCCTAACACAAAATTCAGAGAGCTGTAAACCTTATAGATACTGCGCAATAATTCAGGATATCACGCTAATAATAGCTAGTTCACAACTATCATGGAACTGAGACTAAGTAGGAGATCTCGGAAGATCCCAAACTAAAGAAAAAGAGATTTTTTGCTATAAATACATAATTACACGATTGATGGGACATTTTACACTGACGCTATACAAGAAAGTTCAATCAACAAAAAACATTTAAGGAAAACGGATTAAGCTCCCCGAAAGTCTTTGACTTTGCTGATCTGGTGGGTTCAATTAGAAAGAGCAAACAGCATTGGCAAGCAAATTCCATACGTAGACACTTTTTGCACATCAATTACTGTTATAAAGATCCACGTGCCAAGAATTATAACAACTACCCTAGCTTCTGATAGACCATGCCAAGAATTTCTTTGACACAGAATAGTGACTAATCAACGTGTTCAAACTCGAAGATTAGATTTTTAAGAAACATTTTGCATGAAACTCAAATGATTGATCTGCAGCAACTCATCGACAAAGTAATGAACATCACACCTGGGTACCCAAGACAGCTACTAATAGGCAGAGTTGCGACTCAATAATGTGGTTTGAGTGCATGTCAGGAAACAAAGTTATATTCTTCTGAGTACAAACTCTAACCAACCTCATGACTTCTGAAGAACTTATTTATGAAATCATTAACTGGGAGCCACTGTCTGAACTATCATGGTGGCTTCATTCAATCATGATAAATATTACAACTTACGGACTAGGAGGTATGTCCAACCGAGCATTTTATTTGATAGGTTCAGTTCCAACCAGGCCTTCTTATATTTTTTTAAAATTAAAAAGAAAGGATACTAACCAACAAAATTAAGCTATGCAAGTTACAGGGCAATCGTGTGGTGAAGTGACCAAATATGTCTAAGCATGGTAAGGAGCACTCAGTAGCAGAGCCAGAAATAGAGTTGAAGGTGGTCAAATAAATCATTGCAAAACTATTAAGAGGAGCCAAAGTAATACAAAAAAATTCTTTGCAATTTGAAGAACTACAAGATGATACGCATGCATTTAGTAGAGCATAGGGAGAGCCCTGGCCACAAATGGTTCTCAATTCATGACTAGATTTTCTGACGAACTTTAAAGTCCACCTACCTAGCATATTTAATAGGTGAACTTTGCTACTCACCAAGGTTGTTCGTTTTGTAGAAAGACCATTTTGTTTTTTGACCTTTCTAAAATGCTGAGTATTAATTAATGACGGAGAAGGAATTAAATAGGGTTATTAGTATCGATGGTCACTCTTCTGGATGATTATCAGTGACGTAGATTGACTCTTGTAGATAACAGGCTACAACAAGTAGCGGATACTGGATACGACTATCCCTTCGATTCTTTTTTGGTTAAAAAGAATATGAATGCAGCTTTGTTTGCTTCTGTAGTGATGAGAAAGCATGGCTGGCTTGTTTCTTTTGTTCAACCTGAACTTTGGTTTACTTTTTTCGAATTCCAATAAACTACAGAAGCTCTAGCTTGCTTGCAGGAGATTAAAACGATCATATACACAAGTAACACTAGTTCCTACAACATATTTAAGATGTGTTCAGGATACTCACTGGACGAAGTGGAAGGCAAAAAGGGCTGAACATATAATTAGATTTGGGTGAACTCCAGTCTCGAGGATGATGATATTTACATGTCGCACCAAATTTACAATCTCCTGTCCTCATGTAATACTGACACTCGGGCTGCCCTGGCCGTTCAGGGAATCCATGTTCTTGTTGATTATTGGATTGAATAGTTGAGGAAGAATAAGGCATGTAAGGACCACCATAAGCAATTGTACAGGAAGATCCATGGTGCCCTATGCCATACACAGGTCCAGCTTGAACACTTTGTTGCGCGCCACCTGATGCCACAGGGTTTACTGAAGCCTGCATCAAACAGAAGAGTTTTTTACTTGGAGAAAAAGATTTATCTTGTTGCATGCGTTCTTAGGTTACAGAATATTTTTCTTTGTTTGCTTTCTATGATCGCATATGTCAATTACTTGCCCCATTTTTTTTCTCTTAACATTGGACACGGCTTTCAGATAACATGTCAGTGAATGTCTTCTAATTCTTGCCCAGGAGACAATGAACTCATTTTCCATCTTTCAGTCTAACATAGAAATTATAAAGTTTCGAATCATTGCTTCACATCTTTACACAAGTCCTCTGTTATGAGCTATGACCCCTCAGTTAAATTTGCATTTGAGACCTGTAATATATTTCTCCAAACTTGTTCTTAAAATCAAGTTAGTTACCGGGTAAGGGCTCCATCCTTGCATGGGGATCATTCCAGACGATAGCATCATTGGAGCATATGAGCCTGGCATATATGATCCAGGAACTACAGGTGGCCTCCCCATTTGCCAATTTGTAAGAGGAGCGTACGGATGAGGCGAAGGTACAGATGATGACTGAAATGGTGGATAAATTCCAGGAGTCACTGGAACACCACCAAATTCTGGATGATGAAATTTACATGTAGAACCAAACTTGCATTGCCCAGTCTTCATGTAGTAGGAGCAGTCTTTCTCACCCTGCACTTTGTTGGTATCAATAATTTTGCATTAAAATATTAGGGTCCTGATTTAACTAAAGAAGCCATGTTTCGAGAGAATTTACACACCTGACGTAGAGGGAAACCGTTATTGTTTAGTAATACAGGTTGCACAGATCCATCTTGCTTAGGATGGTGATATTTGCAATTGGAACCAAATTTGCAAGTCCCGGTCTTCATGTAATACTGCAAAAAATACAAAAGAGTAAGTCCAAACAATTAACAAGTCATCTGACATAACTTAAAATCGGCAGTGTGCTCTCTGCCAGTGATTACTACGTTTTCAGTTGTCCACTCTGCATCCTAGTCAACAAGCAGCAAGTACGTGGCCAACTGGGTGCATACAAATAGTGTGCAGGAGTTGGTGCATGCATGCTCAAGAGCGTGACTGATGCTTCTTATGGAAGGTAATTAAATTTGAGCCTGAAATAGTAAAGTTTATGTACCTCACATACTGGTTGACCCAAGCGCTCTGGGTAATCCAATGCTACTTCACTCTTTGCACCTCCACCAAACTACATTTTGACATAATTGGAAAAGAGTGATTAATCGAATGGTCACCTATTTGAAAATTGTAAATATGATTCCTATAATTCAGTTTAGGGAGATAAACTCTTGATTATATACTAGGTTCAACTGAAGATTTACTGCCCAAATAGTATAGCAGAAACAAAACAAAAAATTCAGGCTCCCAGACCAAAAACATATCCCCTAGCGAAAACAAAGAACAAGTCTGGAAGCAATCATAAATCATTTATGAAAACCATCACCATGATGGAAACAGCTTTATTAATGTCCAATTGCTAAATTTTTAACTGCTAATGGTAAGCAGTATAGAGTTGTATCTTTTGCATGTTAAGCAAGTCATAAAGCATCTAAGCCACCAATCTAATATATATAAAATAGTAAATTGCAAGGTACTTACAATTGTTGGCCAGATATATATATATATATATATATATATATATATATGGACGCGGATTTCCTAACAAGGGTGCTAGCTACACACGCACTTAGAGCCGTCGGATATTGTCCAGTGATTTGTGTTGCCGTTTGCTGCAGTTCACGCCGTCCACGAAAAAAAAAACTGTTCACGGCTCCTGAGCCATTGCCCGTAACTGGCTGGAAAACAGTTCCCGTGTCGGTCGTGCTCGGCTCCAACCCCAGACACCCCGCCGCGCCGGAGGTGCTGGAATCGGCCGCCGCACCGGCCCTAACTCCCGCGGCGTACCGATTCTAGGCCCGTACCTCCCAAGATTCCGCCTCCGCCTCGTCGATTTATGCGCGCTGCCGTCGTTTCACATCACCTCCCACACCGGTTCCGTCTGAAACACCGCCGCCAGCGTGAGGCCTGGCCCTTTCCTTCTCTCCGCTTCCGGTACCAGGGCAGGAGCAGCAGCCCGACGCAGTGGTTGGCGGCCCGATGCGGTCCTGGTGCAGGGCATTGAGGATCTCCCGGCGGCGCGCTGGAGGAGTCTGTCGCCATCGAATGGTGGTGGGGATCACCGCCCCTACTGGCAAAGCGCCACCACGGCCCGCTCGCCCGCCGTCAGCGCCCTGCGAAACCACCGCACGCAGCTGTCCCCTGCTCAGGTACCCAACGAGGCGAAGGAAAACTCGCCGTTGACCTCTGCGAGTGGATCCGGCAGATACTTTTGCAAATTAGCAGCAACCACAATTAGCTACCCTGAATTAGAGAGAGAACTAGCAAAATTAGAAAGAGAACTAGCAAAGCGGCACAGCAGCGACCACAACTAGCTAGCAACTCTGAATTCATCTAGCAAGCGTCATTTTTCAAGATGAAATCGAGTGGAACAGGCTGACGAGCTAGCTAGCATCATCTGTTCAACATGCTCAGAAGCAAACGCGTACTAGTACGCCAGCGAGCCGGCCTCGTCGAGCCGCCCGGCCGCACTTCCATACTCTGGCGCTCAGGTAGGACCCGCTGGTCCGCCGCCGCCGCTGCACCACACCCGAGAGCAGCCGTCGACTACCACGTCCGGAGCAGGACCTGACAGCGGTTCAGAACACAGGAGACGACGCGGAGAGTACCCATGTCAGCAGCTCTGCGGAACGCGGCGGCAGCGCGTGGGTCCCACAGGAGGTCGACCGACTTGGTCTCCCGGCGGCGTGTGGAGGAGGTAGAGCCCGTCGCCGCCGGTAGAAACGGTGGGCGTCAAGTTGGGGAAGAGACGCTTGCGGGGATGGGTGTGGTACAATTTCTTGCGGTGGTGGCATGGTGGGATACCGTGCCGATTTCCGTGCGCATACAAGCTCTGTAGCCGGTAGGAGAGCACCCGCCGCCTGCTGGGCCGATTTCTGCGCGCCGCCGGGCTCCGTAGCCGGTAGGGACGAGCAGCGCCGCCTGCCGGGCACGTAGTGGAAGAAGGAGTCCGACGCGGCCCGCTGTGGCTGGCGGGGTGCGGAGCGCAGAGGTCGCGGAACGGGCGCGGCCGACGGAGGAGAATCGGGCGCGTCCATCGTACGTCGGAGACCTGCTGAGGGGACCCGGTGGTGGAACAGGGGGAGGAGCTGACGCCGACAGCTCGCCGATACGGGCTCCTCCAGCGCGCCCCAAAAATCCTCCGGCGCACAGCCCTAAGCTTCTCCGGCACGCGTACGCATCTCCCGCATCCTTCGGGTCTCCCGCCATCGCCGGCTTCACTTGCCGTTGACACGAGCCATGGGAGGCCAGCAGCAGCCCGCCACCGTCCCCCACCTCTGGTTATCGAAGAAAGAGAAACCAGCAGCAACCTAGATGGCCGGGGACGCGGTCCGTCGGGGCGAGGCGGGGCGGAAGTTGTGCCGGCCGGCGCGGTTCCGTCGGGAGGGGAGAAGCTGCGCGCAGCGAGGATCCAGCGGTGAGGTGGGTGGAGTGGGGAAAGATACGACCGTGCGGGAGGAAAGAAAAGCAAAATGGCCCTCGGACTGTTAACGGCCGTTAACTCAATCTGCGGTGGAAAATGCTCTATAGAGCCAATCAATGGTTGGATGCCCATGCACAGGTATCACCCGTGTTATGCCACTATTTTCGATATATATATATATATATATATAGGTACAGCAAAAACTTTATGAACCGAAGAAAACTTTTAAGTACAACTCTCCATGATCAATGATCATACATGTATACATGTCCGCGCTTTACATACAGCTCTAAGTACATATGACAACCAGGGGGCGGGTAACCATTAATGTTATCATGGCATGATATATAAGTTATACTAAGTGGAGAATGCAGAAGTGGGTAAATGCATGTGGTGACAGCTACTAGTAGTAAACTTAGGAGCCCATAAAGCCAAACTAGTAGGCTTTAAACAGATAACAAAGTGAAAGAATTGGCATAGCGACCCCACGATAAAGCGAAATAACCATGAAATGGAGGCACTCTGCAGAGCATCCATGAGCTTCTGCTTCCAAACAGGATATCCTAGAGGGCGCCTAAGTTACAGCCTACCCGCCACAATCCAAATTATGATGCTGCCGCCTGACCACGGGCAAGTGCTCGAGCGGCAGATGCAGTTCAGCTAGAGAGGAACTACATTACCCATATATCACCAGTAGTAACTCGTGTGATCCGATTATCACCGTGGATTACCGTGCCGCTACGCTACATCGATCACATGGCAAACCGCTGCCTGATCGACCCAACGATAACGCGCGCGTCCATACACAAGAGCGGGCCGAATCGTGCAGAGCCAGATCAGGAAAGCGCGCGAAGGGAAGGGGAACGGCTTTCTCACCTGAGTGCCTCCGCGATCGCGGGGGTGGTTGTAGCGGCATCGGTCCCCGAAGCCGCAGGCGCCCGTGCGGAGGTAGTAGATGCAGTCCGCCTCGCCCGGGCGCTCCGGCAGCCGCGCCCCGTCCCCCTCCCCACCGCCGTCCCCGCCCAGCCCCATCCTCCACATAGCCCCTGCAAACCACGACGCATTCCATCCCGTTATTACGCCAATCCATGTAGATCCGCGCGCCGTACGGACGGGCGCGGAGATCTAAGCATAATTAGAAATGAGAATTGCCAGAGAGATTAAGAAATTCGTGGTACCTTCTAGGCCGGTGTCGGGGTCCGCGCCACGGCCGCCCTCTCCTTTCCTCCTCCTCCGGCTCCGGCTGCAGCAGCTGCGGCGTGAGGCTCCATGGGCTTCGGGGCGCGGCAATCGGAAGGAAGGATCGGAGTGGGAGTAGGAGGACGAGGAGATCGGCGGGTTTCTCTCTTCTCTCTCTTCCTCTCGCGTTTCCTTTCCTTCCACCACCACTATGGTGTGGCTACTGCTCTCTCTCTCTCCCCTGTGATGTCTTGTTCTTTTTCCCACCACAGTCGCGTGCACCTGTCCGCTTCAGCGCTTCTTACAGTGCCACGGGGACTACGGGAGGTTAGGTTGGTGTTTGTTTCTCTCGCGATTTTTTTTTAAAATGATTTATGGCTGCAAAAGGGGACCACGCGTGGTCGATCTAATGGTGATTTCTCCGTTGAATAAATGTTGGCGGTAACGGTTGGAGTTAAGCTCGTTATTATGGCAATCGACCGAGTTATGTGGCGCCATGGTCCTGGTTTTAGTAGTTTCACACTGACTTACAATACTTCACTCGAAATATAGATAGTGCGTTTTAATTTCGGTTTAAATTAACTTTATAAAATGGCCAGATTTATATAAAAGTCATCTTACATTTGTAATACCACTCGAACTACCATAGAATATATTTTCATCGGCTTGGGGTCACTCGAAACATTTATACCATATGTCGCTAAGACTCACACACATTCTATCCTTGCGTCGATATATTGGCTAAATGTGGCTGTGCATGCTACCCGCTCGGGTTCGAGTCTGGTGGGCGATCTCAAATTAAAAATGCCAGCCAAGAGCTAATCCGGACAAGTCCCATTTTAAAAAAATGAGCATGTGTCGGCAACGGTAGTTGACAAAGAGATGACGCCTACTGACAAGATTGCCTCGCAAGAGGCAACTTTAGGTGACTTTGGTCCTCTAGCACGAGAGAGGTGTTTTGGAATCTGAGCTCCATGTAGCTCGTTTTTTGTAAAATTCAAAATTTGCATTTTTATGTTTCCAAAAATTGCGAAAAAATACCAGCTCTAGATAGTTTTGAGATCTACACACGTGCCAAATTTCAACTCGAAACACGTTGTATTGTGGGCTGGGGAAAATTGACAAATGAGTGGATCTAGGTGATGAATAGTACACAGATTCAAAAGATTGAAATTTTGCCAGATTTGTCTTTTTTGTGTAGCCTCGAATACAACGAATTTTGCGTCGAAATTTGGCATGAGTGTAGATCTCGACATTATCTACATCTGTGATTTGTTTCGCGATTTTTGGAAACTAAAAAGTGCCGATTTCGAATTTTGAAAAAAAACGGGTTACATGGAGCTCGGGCTCCATTTCAACTTTCTGCCTCTAGCACCATCATCACTCCAGAGCAAGTTAATAAGACATATATGTGAAAGGTCGCCTCCGACTCTTGGGTGCCCTAGGCTACTATGACTCCACGGCGGCGCCTCCTCAAGCCATATGTATAGAAAGGGAGTGTCTAATTGTCAGTCGTCTGATTTTGATTTCGCCGTTAGTCAAATTTTTTAACCAATATCACGTCGACATGTCATCTTCTTCTACCTCCCATCTTCTTCTACCTCCGGCTACACCCTCTCCTCCGGCTCACCTTCCTCTCCTCCGGCGAGGAAGGTACCTAATCCGAGCGGCGGTCACCACGATATGCCCCCCCACCCGCACTTGTTAACCCTGTTCCCTCGCCTCCACCGGCGACGTCGCTGCTCGCTGCCGCTCGCGGTGTCGTCCCCGCCTCCGGCGAGGTCCTGTCCGAGGCCTTGCCGGCGTCGCCGCGCCTCGCTGCCGCTCGCCATGGCGCCCCCGTCTGCGCCCTCGGGCTTCGCCTCTCCTCCGGCTGCGACGCCGCCTTCCTCTCCTCCACTGCCTTCTTCTTCTCCGTGCTTCCCTCCCTAGAATCGATTGGCGACGAAATCGAAATCAGTCGATTGCAAAACAGTAAATCCCTATAGAAATGGTTCCATACATGGGCAACAAGGAGCAAAGCGCGGACACCATCGCCACCACCATTACTTCTGTTGCGGCCACCTCCGAGTGACCACCATGTGCGTCCACCTTTGAGTTGTTGGACAACTTTTGCCATGATGAAGACACTAACATGTGGCGAGTTTGGTATCATACACCAAGGTGGCACTGAGTGGCATGCTTGCCTATTTCCCATATGGCACAGTTGTGTGCACTCGTCGACGTGTATGGCGTCGAAAAGTGGTACATTGTGTAGCACGCAAGGCCTTGTGAGGGTCATGGTCGCCTTGTTGCGGACAACGTTGACGGTCTTCACTTCATATCCTCCCCTTCTTGTCTCGGGTCATTGCTCTCTGGGGTTTTGTGTTGGTGAAGGGTCCAACAAGCATAGATCATGTATTATGTTTGTCGAGGCAGGGTCTTATCGGTTGTGAAGGGGCTTCCCAACATGGTGGTGCCATATCATGCGAGAAGATCTATGTTCAGGATGAACTTGGTCGGCTCCGCACGAGATCGACGAGGTTATGAGGATACATGGATGATGACCATGTTTCATAAGTCATCGTCATGGTAATGCCAATCCAATAGTATTGACTTTAGTAAAAAGAGTTTATCAAGTCGGACATGCCCACTATGAGATGCAACGAGGTACTTAGGATTGTGACCCAAGTATGATGTATATGTCATGTCCTTAAACCCAGGGTCCTCGCATGACCCGAGTTGTGAGTCGTCTTACTTAGGGTTTGTTAAAACGCTACTTCGTAAGTAGGTAGTTGTAATGGTAGATTTTGGTTAGTCGGGGAAAACAAGCTCTGTGCCACGATTCACCAAGATGGACTTGCCCCTTCAATCGGAGAGATATTTTCTAGGGCCTCTGAAGTGATCAAATTCAAAAGAAATGGTCATGGGACTTGAGTTAAGAATTTACTTGGTTTAAGTGAATATGCGGGTTTGAGAAGAGAGGTCAAGCTACCATCAAGGATGACAAACACTCAGGTTTAAACTTGACACCCGTGAGGCTAAGGAATAAACATATTGACCACTGTCAAGGTTCCCTGGATTGACTTTACATCACTCGGAGTTGACACATTCTGCTAGGAGCCACTACCAACTATGGACTCAAGAGAGAAATGTGCGATGGTAAGTTAAGTTGATGAGGACATCTCTAATTCATCTCATCTATCATCTTGTCCACGAGATGAATCTACACCACTACAAGTTGAAACTTCTATAAAGAAGACACATTTGGGTCCCATGACAAGGAGTTGTGCTAAACAAATGCAACAATAGGTGAATTCTCTCCTAGATGATTCTAATATTGATATCAATGAGAGTTACGTACTGCCTAAGTATTATGTGTCTCTTTTGTTCAGGTTTTTACCTAAAGAGATGACTCAAACTAATGAGGAAAATTGCAATGAACAAGACTTCATCAACGGTGTGCATTGCCCAAGGACCTCACCCTATGCCCATGGATCCAGCGGGACAAGAAGAAGTTGGAGGATTACATCAAGGAGGCTAGCAAGCTGCTCCGGTCACCAAACATCACAAGCGCAACTCCAGAATTCATCTCTGATCTTACTGCACCATGACACATGAATATGTATGTGTCCAACACATACAAAGGGTCACACTTGTGAAGAAATCAGGTTTGCATTCCAGCAAAACAAACGGTGCAACATTTGAAGATCTGGAGTCTAAAAATATGCGAGTTCTCAGGCAAGATGTCAACAAGGCCATTAATTTGTTGTTGCGCAAGGCTACAAATTTATTCTCCCCAACCTCCCATACTACCACTAATTTGAAGCTTCTTTTTGGACTGGTTTCACACTAAGTTAGGAGGGTTGTTCCTAGTATAAATACCCATCCTTCTCTTATTTCAGCTAGAACTCTTCGGCAATTTGATTTCAGAATAGGTTAGCAAATGTAACAGGAATCTTATTTGAGAGTACAATTACTCCTTAGCTCTTGTAAACTTGCCTTGTGAGAGGGTAAAATCACTTTGTGATTTACAACAATGTCCGTTCAGGTAGCAACCAGTTCGTGGTTCCAACTTTGTGCGTGATTATGTAGATTGGAAATTGAGAGTGTGGTTGAGCGAATACCTGTTGTTGGTCATTACCTTTGCAGTAGTTAGCTTCGGTCACATCAGGTTGCACTAATTATCCTTTACCAGACAACATTCTGGGTTAGGATTGAGATTTTCCATCGTACCCCTTCAGGTGGCGTTGATTCGTTCATCAAGCAGATCCTTTGTGAAGATTGGGCAGCCGCCGCATCATAAGTCGTGTCAGAGTGGTCGTGAACTTACAGGGTTACACACTTAAGGGAAAGAAAACAGTCTGATACGATCCTACATTCCTACTGATACAGACTGATCGGGTTATACCCACGTAGTATTGGGATAAGATACATAATCGGATGTGATCTGAACAAACTCGAATTAGGGTCCAACCAGGACACACGTACTGTATGCCCAAGCATATGCCTGTATAAGGTGGACTAGTGGAGGCGACACAACCGAAAGGTTATAGGAGTGATTGATGTCTACGCACGCTTCTATTCTTGTAGACAGTGTTGGGCCTCCAAGTGCAGAGGTTTGTAGAACAGCAGCAAGTTTCCCTTAAGTGAATCACCCAAGGTTTATCGAACTCAGGGAGGTAGAGGTCAAAGATATCCCTCTCAAGCAACCCTGCAATTAAGATACAAGAAGTCTCTTGTGTCCCCAACACACCTAATACACTTGTCAGATGTATAGGTGCACTAGTTCGGCGAAGAGATATTAAAATACAAGTGATATGGATGATTATAAGTGGTAATTGCAATCTGAAATAAAAATGGCAGCAAGCAAACATGTAGCAGAACTGGTTGTAAACGGTGTTTCAATGCTTAGAAACAAGCCCTAGGGATCATACTTTCACTAGTGGACACTCTCAACAATAATAATATAATTGAATACATATATATTTCCTCTTCACTATGCTACTCTGAATTATTCTCTCGTTGGATAACTAACACCAATCAACTGCGTAGGGCTATAAAAGCACACCTTAAAGTCGCATTCCACATCTAGAGAACCCCACACTGTCAACTTGAGCACCCTAAAATAGTACTAGACAAACACCACAATTTCATAGAGACATCCAACACAAATAATAACTCATGATAAGTATTCCTGTAATCTTTAGCCTAAGAGCCACACACGGTGCGCACACTGTCAACTTCGCACCGTGGGACAAAGGTGACTCCGGAGTTTACATTAATAAAACCACTCAAGTAGCATATAAGATAATGAAGAGTAACATCTATGGATTCAACTAGATTACAAAGCTCATGATCACATAAAGATCACACCATGGGAGAGAGAGATAAACCACATAGCTACCGGTAGAGCCCTCAGCCCCGATGAAGAACTACTCCCTCCTCATCATGGGAGGCAGCAACGGCGATGAAGATGGTGGTGGCGTCGATGGAGATGGCTCCGGGGGCAATTCCCCGTCCCGGCAGGGTGCCGAAACAGAGACTTCTGTCCCCCGAATTAGGGTTTTTGGTGGCGGCGGAGCTACGGAACTCTTCTGGAGAAATCGTCGATTGTTTTAGGGTTTGCACCGCGGAGGCAATATATAGTCCAAAGGGCGTCGCGAGGCGGTGACCGAGGCGGCCACACCACACCACGGCGCGGCCCCTCCCTCTGGCCGCGCGGACCCATGGTGTGGGCTGTGGGCCTCCCCCAGACTTGTCCTTCTGGCTCCCGGAGTCTTCTGGCGTTTTAGAATTTCTGTAATTTTTTCAGATTTTTCTGAGCACTTTCATTTTTGGACCTTTTCTGCAATGCACAGACAAAATAAACAGAAACTGGCACTGTGGCATCTTGTTAATATGTTAGTCCAATAAATGCATAAAAATAATATGAAGTGTATATAAAACATGTAACAATTGGTATAATATCAACATGGAACATCAGAAATTATAGATACGTTTGAGACGTATCAAGCATCCCCAAACTTAGTTCTACTCGTCCTCGAGTAGGTAAAACGATAAAAACAAAATAATTTCTAAGGTGACATGCTACCAACATAAACTTGATCAAATAGTATTGTAAAGCACATGTTATGAATGAAGTGATCCAGGTCAATGGTTGATACGTCCAAAACTGCATCGAAAACAATGAACCCGATATATTCGGTAATTAATCTTGGACAAAGCCATCACAATTATCACCACTTTTCCACACTCATGGTACTGTTAGTTTATGGTTACTTAGTGTACTTTATTGCTGCGGCACTAACATTTACTTTTCTTGTATTTATTATCTCGCAAAGCTATCCCTCATACCCGTATTGTTACTCTAGTATTATTTACTAGATAAAGTAAACGTTTAGTGTGCGTAGAGTTGTATCAGTGGTTGATAGAACTTGAGAGAATACTTATTCTACCTTTAGCTCCTCGTTGGGTTCGACACTTTACTTATCGAAATGGCTACACGCGATCCCCTATACTTGTGGGTTATCAAGACCTTTTCTGGCGCCGTTGCCGGGGAGCCATAGCGTAGGTGAATATTCTTGTGTGCACTTGTTTGCTTTATCTCTAAGTAATTTTTATTTTCAGTTTTAAGTTGTTCTTTATCTTAGTATGGATAGAGAATGTGAATTATAAAAAAAATTAGTTGTAGTTGTTATCTAAAAACGTTTTCAAAAAGAAGTGATTGGAAAGATGAGTAATGGTTAAGTGGGGGTCGACCTTGAACACTTGTGTTCATGCCTATGAAACCAAAACAAATCTTTCCATGGAAGCTTTCATCAAAAACATGTAAATATTGTGTATATCTCTGTACATAAAAATAAAATGCTAATTGTAGTCTCTAGTTATAAGAAAGTTGATAGTTTTGCTTTGCTGTCCAGAAACAGATTTTCTGTGCTCCACCGTATAAAATGTTTAAAATCACCAGAACGTGATATTGATCTGAAATTTCTTGAGCGCAAAGTGCTTTTATCTTTCTTTATTAGACTAACTTTTTGTGATTTGAGTTACGTAGCTGTCTCGAAAAATTCGATCTTCACCGACTGTTCAATTTAGACAGATTCTGTGCTTCACTGTAAAAAATCGTGATAAATCTCAGAATAGTATTTTGACCTGAAATTTTTTGTGCGTAAAACTGAGATTATGATCTGCCTTTCATTAGTTAAAAGTTTTTCGATTTGAGCTACTTAACTATCTCGTTGAATGCCATCTTTACGGACTGTTCAGTTTTGACAGATTTCTTTGTTTATTCAATATTGTACTTGGTGTTGTTAGTTTCATTAGTTTTTCGACGGACAACGGAAATCATGAACACCTTAGTATATACAGTGGCTAATGTTGAGTAAAGATTATAAAACTTGTCAATGCTTGAACATGAGTGGATTTTATTTAATGAGTACTAACCCTACTAATGAGTTTTGTGAAGTTTTATGTGGATGTAGCCTATAAGATCTAATCAATATGGTGATATAAGATGAACAAGAAGACGCAAGAGCTCAAGCTTGGGATGTGTAGGTGCATCCCAAGAACATATTCAAGAAGATACAATCATCTAAGCTTGGGGATGCCCGAGTCATCCCCCTATTCATCAACTAACATGAGGTTGTCTCGTTCATACTCTATATTACCCGTCCACATGATATGTATTGTCTTAACTTGTATTATAATTGTTTTTATATGTCTTGGTTTTTCTTTAGTTTTATTAGGATCTTTATTTGGTTTTTATTGCTTCTTTACTTTCACTTATAAATTCAAAACAACAAAAATATTTTCTTTTCTTTTGTTTCTTTATTTGGTTCTTTCTTTGTATTCTAATAGGTTTTACTTTCGATTTTTATTTAGATTTTTCATTGATGTAGCTAGCATGTTTAGGTCTTGCTTAGCCTCTGGTCTTTAGTTTATCAAAAATAATGTACCAAGTTTTACCCTTTTAGCTTAGTTGATGCATATGTAAAAAGTGATTTTCTGTTTTCGGTATCTACTGCTCATTGCGCGATTTTTCATATTTTACTGGAAGCTCTAAAAATCACGAAAAATTACTGATGTTGTATCACCGAATCCTCTGCATGCACAAAAATTGGCTAAAATTTCGGACATGTTTTAGAGCACCTAAAAATTACGTTTGCCAGCTGCTTTTTTTGGACAGATTCTGACTTTTGTTGCAAGAGTGGCCTCTTTGCGTTTTCATTTGATTATTAATGGTTCTTACCTTTCATTTAGAAGTTGGCCATTTAAGCAACCTTTCTGTAACTTAAAAACAAAATTTGATTTGGTTTAATAGCAGCACTTTGGAAATATTATGTATTGCAATAAGTGCCTAGCTAAAAGCGTTAAAGAAAAGCGCTTATGGGAGGCAACCCATTATTTTTATTTCTGCAATTTTTCTTTTCTTGAGTCAAGGAGTTTGTTTACTTCTGTAGCAACTCCTTTGTATCTTTACTTTCATGCATTGTTGTGCCAAGAGTAGTCTCTAATGATAAGATGTTGCTAAAATTTTGATTGCTGCGCAGGAACAGATTTCTGCTGTTCACTGTACGAAATTCATAAAATCACCAGATTGTGAATTAAATCTGAAATTTTTGTGCGTAATCCTGATATATGTATGCATCTTTCGTTAGTTCAAAGTTTTTCGATCTGAGTAACGTAAGTGCCTCGAAAAAATTCGTCTTTGCGGACTGTTCTGTTTTAGACAGATTATGTCATTTATTTTGCATTCTCTCTTTTACTAGTGTTGAGTGGAATTCTTTTTTGGGTGGAAGAGCTTCACGTAACATCAGTGGCTGTAGCTAATGTTTAAAGTAACGGTCATATTGCGTCCTTACAGAACATGTGAGTTTTTGATTGTGCACTAACCCTCTAATGAGATTTACTTTGAGTTTGGTGTGGCGGAAGTTTTCAAGGGTCAAGAGAGAAGAGTGATATAATAGGATTAAGAAGGTGAAGAGCTTAAGCTTGGGGAGGCTCCCATGGATCTCCCCAGCATATTTCAAGAAGACTCAAGCGTCTAAGCTTGGGGATGCCCAAGGCATCCCCTTCTTCATCGTCAAAATTATCAGGTCATCTCTAGTGAAACTATATTTTAATTCTTTCACATCATATGTGCTGTTCTTGGAGCGTCTGTATCTTATTATTTATTTATCTTAGCATCAAACACCGGTTACATTAATAAGTTGATCGTCACATATTTTATTTATCCTCTGTTTTCAATGTTTACTTGGTTAATGGATTATTTGTTGAAACTTAAAAATGATGTGTGAATAATACTGTTTAGTAGTTTATGTTTTCTTATGGTTAGTCTCAACTAGCTAATAGTGCATATTATGTTATTTTGATATTAACATGCATTGTTGTTCATAGATGGTATGGAATTGTGGTATCCTCCTCTGAATGATTTACTTGAATCGACTTGGCACATGCTCACACATGTTCATGACTGAAAAATAAAAGTCAATTAAGCCTTGATGATCTATTTTGCCTCAGAGTTTTAGTATCATTTTTATGCCTCCGTTAATTTTATTCTGTCGCAAGTATGATTATGACGGTTATTGCTCTCTTGATTGTCGCTTCCCAGTCTATTGCTAGCCTTCACTGTACTGAGCGGAATGCTGCTCGTGCATCCAAAATCCTTAAAACCAAGTTATCCCAAAGAGTCCACCATAAATTCCTATGCATGGTATTTCAAACCATTCCAAGTAAATTTTCATGTGCTACCTTTAAAACCTTCAAAATACTTCTCATTTTGTGACACTGTTTTTAGCTCATGAGGACGTAGTAGTTGGGTTTGTTATCTTCCATACTAAATTAAGTCCCCGACTTGCATGCTTCATCTGCTCGTCACTAATTTTGCAAAGAGCTGGTTAGACCATTATAACATCTAAAAAGTAAAATAAAATAGGCACTCCTCCATGGTATGAGATTGTTGGCAGGCACCCGAGGATTCGGTTAGCCATGGTTTGTGAAAGCAAAGGTTGGGAGGAGTGTCATACTATATAAAAGTGCATGCTATAAATGCCTAATATCAATAACTCGGAACCGCTCTCAACTTGTTTAGTATGGAAGATAACAAGAACTCTATTACTGATTCGTTGACAGGAACAACCACCTCCCAAAACAATTTTTATTTCTGTTTTAAAAATAAAAAGCTCTAGCACATGTTAATCCCTGCTTCCCTCTGCGAAGGGCCAATCTTTTATTTTTAATGTTGAGTCATCATCCTTTCTTTGAGCACTTCCTCGAGAGCATAACTGTCATTCTTAGTGTAATGTGCTTGTCCCAGAATACGGTTATCTGCGGTATAACTATGATGCTTTTACCTTTGATATCTTTACATCTAGTCTTCACTTGAACTTCAGAGGTGCCTTGGCATTTATGTTTTGCTCCACAATTAAGGGCAAGCGAGATACCACTCTACCATGCTTTATTATGATCATTACAATCTTGTTGATGTTTATAAATTTCATGTTATGAGCTCTTAGTTCGTTGATACTTTTCATTAGGTAACATGATTGCTAAGTTTTATTATCCATACATCATGCAATTGTTAAAGACCTGATCATAACATTTACAATCAAAAATTATTTTGTTATCATTTACCTACTCGAGGACGAGCAGGAATTAAGCTTGGGGATGTTGATACGTCCAAAACGTATCTATAATTTTTGATTGTTTCATGTTAATATTATGCCTTTGGCACTTGTTTTTATATTAAGTTTATGATTTATTTGGACTAACCTATTAATAGTTGCAAAAGTGCACAATGTTCTTGTTTTACACTTTGATGTGTAGGAATTATCAAGAAAACAAGAGGAAACCTTGTTGGAGTCGAATTGGGACTTTCCTGAAATCTGTCTGAGAACTTTTTACGAAGATTGTCACTTTGACCCTCGAAGACGACGTCAACTGGAAAACTCAATAAATAGAAGTTGCGGGAATTTTCTCCTAATGGATCTGGACATAAAATTCGGCCCAATCCGAGTCCAGATGGCCGAGATATCGCCGTCCCACTGCAACCCTAGATGGGATGACGGAATCGAGAGTCCATATAAAGGAGGAAACCTAGGTCGTGGAGGACACCCCATACCACGAATTTGCAGCCACCAAAGCCACGTTTTTGCCTCCCCCATGGATCTCATCTCCATGGGGGAGGGCTCCCAAGAAGCCATGAAGGAGGGAGGCTAAGGGGCGGCGCTCCCCCATGATGCGGCGCGGGGAAGGAGCTCCCCGCGCCGCCGGCGCCGCCGCCGCACTGCGCCACCGCGCTGCCTCTCCGCCGTCTTCACCGCCATCTCCATCACCAACTCCTCCTTGTATTCAGTGGTTCATCCTCCCACAAACCTCTGCACCGTCCTATGTAAACATGTTGTTTGATGCTATAATATTTATCCTATGATCTATATCATGTTTGTGTAGTTTATTTGTCTTTTGATTGCTTGGTTGAATGTCTTTGGTTCATTAGAGTTGTATGTTGATATGTACTGTCCTTTGGTGTCCATTATACTTGTGCGCACATGGATCAAACATCACGGGGTTGGTAGTATTTGTAAGCGAAGGGGGGAGTCCTGCCGGATGACAGAAACCTAAGGGCGCGAACCGGTTAGTTACACGTATGGGAGTAAGAGGACCATAAACTTAAGTCTATGGTTGGGGAAACCTTAATGCATTGTTAGTATTCGCGGATGCTTTCTAAAATCCAATCATATAGTACTTGTATTCCCAATTAGTGGAGTGCATGTATATTTAGCCTCTCCCACATAGAAAACTGCATCGAAAACAATGAACCCGATATATTCGGTAATTAATCTTGGACAAAGCCATCACAATTATCACCACTTTTCCACACTCATGGTACTGTTAGTTTATGGTTACTTAGTGTACTTTATTGCTGCGGCACTAACATTTACTTTCTTGTATTTATTATCTCACAAAACTATCCCTCATACCCGTATTGTTACTCTAGTATTATTTCCTAGATAAAGTAAACGTTTAGTGTGCGTAGAGTTGTATCAGTGGTTGATAGAACTTGAGAGAATACTTATCCTACCTTTAGCTCCTCGTTGGGTTCGACACTCTTACTTATCGAAAAGGCTACACGCGATCCCCTATACTTGTGGGTTATGAAGACCTTTTCTGGCGCCGTTGCCGGGGAGCCATAGCATAGGTGAATATTCTTGTGTGCACTTGTTTGCTTTATCTCTAAGTAATTTTTATTTTCAGTTTTAAGTTGTTCTTTATCTTAGTATGGATAGAGAATGCGAATTATAAAAAAAATTAGTTGTAGTTGTTATCTAAAAACGTTTTCAAAAAGAAAAAGTGATTGGAAAGATGAGTAATGGTTAAGTGGGGGTCGACCTTGAACACTCGTGTTCATGCCTATGAAACCAAAACAAATCTTTCCATGAAAGCTTTTCATCAAAAACATGTAAATATTTTGTATATATATCTGTACATAAATAATGGTTAAGAGTTTTGCATAAGAGTTAACTCATAAAGCAATAGATTCTAAGTAAAATGTATTTAACCAACACAAAGGAAGATTTAAGCTTCAACAATTGCTTTCAACTTTCAACATATATATCTCATGGATATTTGTCAACACAAAGCAATATAATAAGTACAATATACAAGCATATAAAAATTGTTGCACCAAAGTTGACACTAGTGTTTGCTTTTGAGATAAAAAGAAGTAGGAAAACTGACTCAACATAAAAGTAAAAGAAAGGCCCTTCGCAGAGGGAAGCAGGGATTAAATCATGTGCTAGAGCTTTTTAAGTTTTTGAAATCATATAGAGAGTAAAAATAAGTTTTGGGAGGTGTTTGTTAATTGTCAACGAATCAGAAAATGGAACCCTTTTACTAGACTTTTAAGAGCGGCTCCCATGAAGGACGTTATTTCTACCAGCAAGGCAGATCATCCCTCTTCTCTTTAGTTTACACATGCAGATATTTCACTGTTTGTCATTGCTTGACTGATAAATCAGGGCAAAATTGTGAAGAGAATTAAGCGGTTAAAGTTGTAATTAATTGGGACTGGGCACCCCATTTTCCAGCTCTTTTTGCAAAATTAATGGATAAGCGAATGTATATGCCGCTAGTCCGGTGGTAAAGTTTGTTTGACAGGACATAAAGACATCCACCCCGTCCTCATGAGCTTGGTAAACATTGAAACAAAATAGGAGTAATAATTTTTGAATATTTTGAAGGTAGCACATGAAAAATTTACTTGGAATGGCAAGAAAATACCACATATAGGTAGTTATGGTGGACACAGATGGCATGGATTTTGGCTCAAGGTTTTGGATGCACGAGAAGCATTCCTTCTCAGTACAGAGTTTAGGCTAGCAAGGTTATTTGAAGCAAACACAGGATATCAACCGACACAGCAAGACTTATATGAAAACATATTGCAAGCATTATAAGACTCTACACTGTCTTCCTTGTTAACCAAACTCTTTTACTAGAAAATATCTAGACCTTAGAGATACCAATCATGCAAACCAAATTTCAACGAGCTTTACGGTAGTTCTTCACTAATGGGTTTTAACTACATGATACAAAAGCTTAAACATGAACTACTTGATAACTCAAAACAATTGACAAGTATCAAATTATCCAAGACAGTGATCTACAAGAATATGTAAGTCTTTTCCATTATACCATCTACCACATGCAGCATTTTCTGTTCCAACCAAACACCAATCAACTTATTTCAACATAAACTCTCCAAACAATTATAAGTGAAGCAAGAGAGTACTTTCTTTAAAAGAACTAACAGCTCTGAATAATAGATGCATGCAAAACAGGAGCTAAAAGCATAGCAATAGCTATATAAGAACACTCAACAAGTGTAAGTGAAGAATATGAGTATTCATATGAAAAAGCGGAGTGTGTCTCTCTCCCAATCAAGAATGCTAGGGTCCAATCAAGTTGACCATAAGAAAAATAAAATACTGAAAATAAAAGCACACAGACGCTCCAAGTAAAGCACATATGATGTGAAAGAATTAAAATATAGTTTCACTAGAGATAACCTGATAAGTTGCTGATGAAGAAGGGGATTCCTTGGGCATCCCCAAGCTTAGACGCTTGAGTCTTCTTGAAATATGCTGGGGTGATCCATGGGAGCATCCCCAAGCTTAAGCTCTTCACTCTTCTTGATCACATTATATCATCCTTCTCTTTTGACCCTTGAAAACTTCCGTCACACCAAACTCAGAGTAATTCTCAGTAGAGGGTTAGTGCACAATAAAAAACTCACATGTTCTATAAGGACACAAACATGACCATTACTTTTAAACATTAGCTACTGCCACTGATGTTATGTGAAGCTCTTCCACCCAAAAAAGAATTTCACTCAACAATAGTAAAAGAGAGAATGCGAAAAAATAAAAGACAGAATCTGTCTAAACAGAACAGTCCGTAAAGACGAATTTTTTCGAGACACTTATGTAGCTCAGATCGAAAAACTCAAAACTAATGAAAAATGCGTACATATCTGAGGATCACGCACAAAAATTTGCAGATTTAAATAATTGTTCTGTGATTTTACAGAAGTAATACGGTGAACAGCAGAAATCTGTTCCTGCGCAGAAACCCAAATCTAGCATCATCTTTCTATTAGAGGTTCTACTTGGCACAACAATGCGAAAAAGTAAAGATACAAAGGGGTTGTTACAGAAGTAAACAACTCCTTGACTCAAAAAGAAAAGAAAAATTGCAGAAATAAAATAATGGGTTGTCTCCCATAAACGCTTTTCTTTAAAGCCTTTTAGCTAGGCATGATAATTTTGATGATGCTCTCATATGTATAAGAGTTGAATATAAGAGAGCATAAAAAGAAAATGCCAAACACATTTAAGTCTAACCCACTTCCTATGCAAAGGAATCTTGTAAGAAAACAAATTATTGAAGCATGAAGCCAATGGCATAGGAAGGCAAAGCAAGTGCAACTTCAAAATTTCAACAAAAAGAGAGGAGACTTAATATTATTGTGACTAGCAAAGTGCCCGTGCGTTGCAACGGGAGAATAAAAAATATCAGCTTTTGGATAGAAAACATCGGCACGACCCAAATTTTGCTTAAGCCTACCCTTAGTTTGCCCTTTCTGATTTATCTCATGGAGGTGATAGCAAAGTCCATGAAAAGCATCAAAGTTGGCTATATATGTCAACTTGGATAGTTTTCTGTAAAAAAACTCCATGTTCGGGTTGCCCTGTCACTTTGATGGACACTTGATTTCTCACTCTCAAAATTTCATACGTGTAAATATAGGATATTTTGTTCATATGTTTACAAAACCACAACACTGAAATTCTTTTAACAACCATATTAATCTTATTTCACATAGCACGTGCTTAACCAATGTAAATAAGAACGAGTTAGTTGGGAGCCTTTCATTTTAATTTCATAATACATATACATGTTGATGGCTTTTGTACATGTTCCAAAAATACTCTGAAACGATCTCACTTTACATACAAAATGTAAACCTCAAGTGCCAGCTGGTTTCAGTAGACAACAAACAACAAAATCCATTTACTTTGTGTATTTAAGCATGCAGCAGCATATAATTTATGCAGAGTACGATCATGGTATGCTAGTTTGATATTCTACTACAAAACGAAATAATCTTCAATCAGATTTATAGCTATTCAAAAATCAACATCTATGGATTAAATTCACCTGAAGAACATGAAGATCTGATCCGATGCGTTCTTTTTTGTGGCTAAATCCAATGAGATCTGATCTGATGCATATTTGATTTTCACTTGTCTTGGCCAAATGCAGTGCGTGGTAGGAAGTTCACCCAGATGGAGTGAAATAGTAATCCTATTGGACTCGATGCAAGTCGAGGTGTTTGGGGCTTGGCCCATATGCATCTGCGCTCGTGGATCGTTAAGTTACGCGCTCGTGGATCGTTTAGTTAGGGCTGATTTGTGCACCAAGGATCGATCGGACGAAACAAAGCCCACACGCTACGAAGGCCACACCCAGCGATCGCAAACCATCGCCGCGACCGAGCGCGTGGGCTGTGCGTGCGACGTACGAAGCAAAACGGACGACCGCCACGGTTACTTGTATTATATAGTAGAGATATGTGAAGCCATGTCTCCCTCTCTCATAATGACCAATAGGTTTTAAAGTAACCATCAAATAAAAGCAAATCAAAAGAAAACTCAAAACCTTCGTCATAAAGAGAGGTGTTTTAGTAATATGAAATTTGTACAACCATATTTTCCTCTCTCATAATAATTTTCAGTAGAATCATGAACAAAATTAACAATATAGCTATGACATAAAGCATTCTTATCATGATCCACATGCACAAAAGTATCATTACTCTCCACATAAGCATAATCAATTTTATTAGTAATAGTGGGAGTAAAACTATCACAACCATCATTGTAATCATCATAAATTACAGGCATAGTATAATCATAATAAACTTTATCCTCCATAGTAGGTGGCACCAAAATACCACTATCATTATAATCATCATAAATTGGAGGCAAAGTATCATCAAAGAAAATTTTCTCCTCAAAACTTGGGGGACTGAAAATATTATATTCATCAAAACCAGCTTCCCCAAGCTTAGACTTTTCCATAGCATTAGCAATAATGGTGTTCAAAGAAATTATAGTAATAACATTGTTACCACTATTATGCAAACAAATTTCCATAGGTTTTTTAATTTTCTCTTCAAACACATCATGTCCCAACTCAAGATAAATTTCATAAAGCTCACTAATTTTTTTTTCCATTAAGCCTAACTAGTGAAATAAAAACAAGAAACAAAAAGATAAAACTGCAGGATCTAAAGGAAATACCTTCGAGCACTCACACGGCGGCAACAGTGCTAGAAAATAGCTTAGTAGCCAGAGGATGTGAGTACCGTTTACCTTACCTCCCCGGCAATGGCGCCAGAAAATAGTTTCATGTCTACGCACGCTTCTATTCTTGTAGACAGTGTTGGGCCTCCAAGTGCAGAGGTTTGTAGAACAGCAGCAAGTTTCCGTTAAGTGAATCACCCAAGGTTTATCGAACTCAGGGAGGTAGAGGTCAAAGATATCCCTCTCAAGCAAACCTGCAATTAGGATACAAGAAGTCTCTTGTGTCCCCAACACACCTAATACACTTGTCAGATGTATAGGTGCACTAGTTCGGCAAAGAGATATTAAAATACAAGTGATATGGATGATTATAAGTGGTAATTGCAATCTGAAATAAAAATGGCAGCAAGCAAACATGTAGCAGAACTGGTTGTAAACGGTGTTTCAATGCTTAGAAACAAGGCCTAGGGATCATACTTTCACTAGTGGGCACTCTCAACAATAATAATATAATTGAATACATATATATTTCCTCTTCACTATGCTACTCTGAATTATTCTCTCGTTGGATAACGAACACCAATCCACTGCGTAGGGCTATAAAATCACACATTAAAGTCGCATTCCACATCTAGGGAACCCCACACTATCAACTTGAGCGTCCTAAAATAGTACTAGACAAACACCATAATTTCATAGAGACATCCAACACAAATAATAACTCGTGATAAGTATTCCTGTAATCTTTAGCCTAAGAGCCACACACGGTGCGCACACTGTCAACTTCGCACCGTGGGACAAAGGTGACTCCGGAGTTTACATTAATAAAACCACTTTTGTAGCATATAAGATAATGAAGAGTAACATCTATAGATTCAACTAGATTACAAAGCTCATGATCACATAAATATCACACCATGGGAGAGAGAGATAAACCACATAGCTACCGGTAGAGCCCTCAGCCCCGATGAAGAACTACTCCCTCCTCATCATGGGAGGCAGCAACGGCGATGAAGATGGCGGTGGCGTCGATGGAGATGGCTCCGGGGGCAATTCCCTGTCCCGGCAGGGTGCCGAAACAGAGACTTTGTCCCCCGAATTAGGGTTTTTGGTGGCGGCGGAGCTACGGAACTCTTCTGAAGAAATCGTCGATTGTTTTAGGGTTTGCACCGCAGAGGCAATATATAGTCCAAAGGGCGTCGCGAGGAGGTGACCGAGGCGGCCACACCACACCACGGCGCGGCCCCCCTCTGGCCGCACGGGCCCATGGTGTGGGGGCTGTGGGCCTCCCCCAGACTTGTCCTTCTGGCTCCCGGAGTCTTCTGGCGCTTTAGAATTTCTGTAATTGTTTCAGATTTTTCTGAGCACTTTCATTTTTGGACCTTTTCTGCAATGCGAAGACAAAATAAACAGAAACTGGCACTGTGGAATCTTGTTAATAGGTTAGTCCAATAAATGCATAAAAATGCTATGAAGTGTATATAAAACATGTAACAATTGGTATAATATCAACATGGGACATCAGAAATTATAGATACGTTTGAGACGTATCAGTGATCCCAAGTTTTGGAAACCCTTACGCCCCAAGGTGTGCAAACGGATCTAGCCGATGGATGTTTCGTCTAGAACCTGTGGATACTATATAGGCGTTGCACATGTGACACTAGATGAAAAATTTATGGGATTCGCAAGTTGTTCGAAAGATTGGACAAGTTGGATTGCACTGTCCCAACGCGCTACATCAAATTCGACACACGCGTCTAGTGACAAATCTGTGACCTAATCCCGAAGTATAGATACCGATGATGCATTGGTGGTAAATTTAATTTTATGTAAGTATTGCATATCGCGTATCGCAATATGGAGGCGATTATACCCCAAGACTACGATGGAATAGACACTAGTAGAAAATGGGCCTTCCGTCCTGAGCATTAGTCCCGACCGTGTTTGGGTCTGGGACTAATGTGAGCATTAGTCCCGGTTCCAACGGCTAGGACGCCGCACGGGCATAGTCCCGGGTCAAACGGAACCTTTAGTCTCGGTTGGAGACACCAACCGGGACTAAAAGGCACCAACCGGGACTAAAAGGGTTGCGGCATGTGCGAGCCCTTTTAGTCCCGGTTGGTGTCTCAACCGGGACTAACTAAAGTCTTTCCAACATATATCCTTCTTCCTGCCCGAGCTCGAGTTCATCCCCATTTTTCTCCTTGTTTCCTCTCCGAGCTCGAGTTCATCCCCATTTTTTTTCCACGATTTGTCAAGATTCGCGGCGCCCCAAGGGTTCTAAAAGGTTAACAACTTCATCCTCTCATCCGTCATTGCTAGTTTAGCTCATTTCATGCTCTAGAAGTAGAGTGATTTGTGGGTTTTAGTTTGGGAGTAATTATGTGGGAGTCCTCGCCGCCGTCGTCGATCGCCCGCCGTCCCCATCCCCGTCCTCGCCGCCGTCGATCGCCCGCGCCGTCGCGTCGCCGGAACCACCTTGGTAAGCCTCTTGTTCTTATCTTTTAAAAAAAAAATCTTACTTGTATGATTTAGATAGTTACTTGTATAATTTTCTTACTTGTATGATTGTTTGTTATATATAGTGCCATGGTTTTGATATCCATCCCCGTCGGCCCTCGTCCCGTCTATGATTCGGATATGGTATATTATCTTTTATAACTATTTGTTTCATTTCGTGTTTATGACAATTATGCTGACCAACTTGACATAGATATTTTTATCTAGGAGGTATGTGAACCGGAAATTCCAACCGACCCTCTTGTCGAGAAGTTAAATTTAGTTGAAAAAGAAAACGATGATTTCAAAGAAAAAATGAAAAGAATTGAATAAGAGAAGATGAAATTGGAGTTGTATGTTGCCGATGTCGTCGATGATCACAAGATCAAGATGGATGCAATGCGGTTGAAGATTAGAAAGATTAGAAAATATGCCATTAATAAAGAGGCTTTGGTATCATTATGATGTTGGATCAATTATTAACTTAGTTGCGATTTTGATCGCATTTGCTGTTGCATTTAAATGCTTTAGATAATTGTATGTTAGTTTCAATGTTGTTTTATGAGAACTATGTATGAACTCTATGTATATATTGTTGCAATAATAACATTTGGTCACTACTCTACTTTGGTTTTAATGTGATGAACTTGTATTAATTTTATCACTTCTCTATTCATGATGTTGTGTAATGGTTTTTGATATACTTATATAATGCAGCTGAGCCGGCAATGGATGTACGCGACCGACGCTCTCACGAGTTCATTAATGGCCTGCATTCTTTTATCCGTGTGGCTGAGGCAAACAAGCGGAATGGTTTTATGTGTTGTCCATGTGATGTCTGTAAGAATAAGAAGGATTGCTCTTTCTCAAAAACCCTTCACATCCACCTGTTTCGGTCCGGTTTCATGTCCGGTTATAATTGTTTGACCAAGCACGGAGAAATAGGGGTTATAATGGAAGATAATGAAGAAGAAGAGGATGATGACAACTATCCTAGGTTCCCTGAATACGCCCAAGAAAATAAAGATGATCTTGGTCGGGCCATTCTTGATGCACAGATAAACTGCGAAAGTGAAAAGGAGGGTTGAAGTTGGAGCGCATGTTAGAGGATCACAAAAAATTGTTGTACCCAAATTGCGAAGATGGCCAGAAAAAGCTGGGTACCACACTGGAATTGCTGCAATGAAAGGCAGAGAATGGTGTATCTGACAAAAGATTTGAAAAGTTGCTGAAAATGACAAAAAAGATGCTTCCAAAGGATAACGAATTGTCCGCTAGTACGTACAAAGCAAAGAAGGTTGTCTGCCCTCTAGGATTAGAGGTGAAGAAGATACATGCATGCATTAATGACTGCATCCTCTACCGCGGTGAGGAGTACGAGAATTTGAATGCATGCCCGGTATGCGCTGCATTGCGGTATAAGATCAGCCGAGATGACCCTGCTGATGTTGAGGGCGAACGCCCCAGGAGGAGGGTTCCTGCCAAGGTGATGTGGTATGCTCCTATAATACCACGGTTGAAACGTCTGTTCCAAAACAAAGAGCATGCCAAGTTATTGCGATGGCACAAAGAAGACCGTAAGAAAGACGTGATGTTGAGACACCCCGCTGATGGGTCGCAGTGGAGAAAAATTGAGAGAGAGTTCCCGACCTTTGCAGATGACGCAAAGAACTTAAGGTTTGGTCTAAGTACAGATGACATGAATCCTTTTGGGGAGCAGAGCTGCAGTCATAGCACCTGGCCTGTGACTCTATGTATCTATAACCTTCCTCCTTGCTTGTGCATGAAGCGGAAGTTCATTATGATGCCAGTGATCATCCAAGGCCCGAAGCAACCCGGCAACGACATTGATGTGTACCTGAGGCCATTATTTGAAAAACTTTTACAGTTCTGGCGTGAAGACGGTGTACGTGTGTGGGATGAGCACAAACAGGAGGAATTTGACCTACGAGCGTTGTGTTTGTAACCATCAATGATTGGCCTGCTCTTAGTAACCTTTCAGGATAGACAAATAAGGGATACAATGCATGCATGCACTGTTTAGGTGAGACTGAAAGTATATATTTATCATAAATGTAAGAAGAATGTGTACCTTGGGCATCGTCGATTTCTTCCGATCAGGCATCTCTTAAAAAAGAAAGGCAAACATTTCAAAGGTGAGGCAGATCACCGGAGGAAGCCTACCCGTCATACTGGTGATGATATATATGGTATGGTTAAGGATTTAAAAGTAATCTTTGGAAAGGGTCCTAGCGGACAATCTGTTCCGACTGACGCTAACGGACATGCACCCATGTGAAAGAAGAAATCTATATTTTGGGAGCTACTCTATTGGAAAGTCCTAGAGGTCCGCTCTGCAATCGACATGATGCACGTGACGAAGAATCTATGGGTGAACTTGCTAGGCTTCTTGGGCATGTATGGGAAGACAAAACATACACCGGAAGCACGGTACCACCAGCAACGTATGAACGAACGAGACAGCCTGCATCCAGAGCAGTATCAAGGTCCTGCCAGCTACGCTCTTACCAAAAAAGAGAAGGAAATCTTTTTTGAATGCCTGAGCAGTATGAAGGTCCCGTCTGGCTTCTCGTCGAATATAAAGGGAATAATAAATATGGCAGAGAAAAAGTTCCAAAACCTAAAGTCTCATGACTGCCACGTGATTATGACACAATTACTTTCGGTTGCATTGAGGGGGCTTCTACCGGAAAATGTTCGAGTACCCATTGTGAAGCTATGTGCATTCCTCAATTCAATTTCTCAGAAGGTAATCGATCCAGAAATTCTACAAAGGTTACAGAATGATGTGGTCCAATGTCTTGTCAGTTTCGAGTTGGTGTTCCCACCATCCTTCTTCAATATTATGACGCACCTCCTAGTTCACCTAGTCGAAGAGATTACCATTCTCGGTCCTGTATTTCTACACAATATGTTCACCTTTGAGAGGTTCATGGGAGTCTTAAAAAATATTTTCATAACCGTGCTAGGCCAGAAGGAAGCATCTCCAAGGGCAATGGAACAGAGGAGGTCATTGAGTTTTGTGTTGACTTTATTCCTGACCTTAAGACGATTGGAGTTCCTCAATTGCGGCATGAGGGGAGACTGAGTGGAAAAGGCACGCTAGGAAAGAAAGCAATAATAAGTATGGACGGGCATTCTTTCACTCAAGCACACTACACAGTTCTACAAAATTCCACCTTGGTCGCTCCGTATATCGAGGAACACATGAATATTGTATGCTCCGAAAATCCGGAGCAGTCTGACTCCTGGATTAAACATTCACACATGGAGACTTTCGGCGGTTGGTTGCAAACACATCTCATGGATAACACCACTATTGGAGATCAGCTGTACTTGTTGGCAAAATCACCATCTTCGACTATATTAACTTTTCAAGGATACGAGATAAATGGGAATACATTTTACACGACCGTCCAAGATAAAAAAAGCACCAACCAAAACAGTGGTGTCCGCTTTGATGCAACAAACAAAAATGGGCAAAAGGACACATATTATGGTTACATAGAGGAGACATGGGAACTTGACTATGGACCTTCTTTTAAGGTCTCTTTGTTTCGGTGCAAATGGGTCAAGCTGACATGCGGGGTAAAGGTAAACCAGCAGTACGAAATGACAACAGTGGATCTCAACAATCTTGGGTACAAAGACAACCATTCGTGCTAGCCAATGATGTGGCTCAGGTTTTCTATGTGAAGGATATGTCTACCAAACCGAAAAAAGAAAAGATAAGCAAGCGAATACATCATACGATGAGCCAAAGCGCCACATAGTTCTTTCAAGGAAAAGAAACATCGTGGGAGTGGAGGACAAGACAGACATGTCAGAAGATTACAATAAGTTTGATAAAATTCCGCCCTTCACAGTGAACACTGACCCAAGCCTCCCGTTAAATAATGAAAATTCTCCATGGTTACGGCGCAATCATAAGAAAGGGTCGACATACGCGAAGAAAAAGTTTTATACCCCAACACTAGATAGGGATGTTGGTGATGTGTAATAATGTATTAAACCTTTTATATAACTGTGTTCTGAAAACTCAAACACTGATTTTTGGTTCTGGTTCTATGAGACAGAGGACTCCATTTGCAACCAAGTGCAACAAAAATATTGGATGTTCCAAAAATTGTTGAGGATGTTTTCAAATATAGATATGATTTACAAATTTTAAGAAAATAATTTGACTTGATTTGGATAATTAAATCAATAGATGTAAAAGAAATCAGAAAAAAGAAAAAGGAATGAGAACAAAAAAACTATTCCAAAAGCCCATTTAGATATCAGAAAATAGAAAAAGGAACGAGAACAAAAAAACTATTCCAAAAGCCCATTTAGACATCAGAAAATAGAAAAAGGAACGAGAACAAAAAAACTATTCAAAAGTCCATTTAGACCCAGTTGGCAATGCCAACCGAGACTAAAGGTAGGCTTCGCGCGCGCAATTTTCGCGGTCGGCCCCAAAACCCCTTTAGTCCCGGGCGGTACCACGAACCGGGACTAAAGGCAGACCTTTAGTCTCGGTTGGTGGTACAACCCGGTACTAAGGACCTTTAGTCCCAGTTCGTGGTTGGAACCGGGACTAAAGGTGTTTTGTATAAATAACTGCGATCGCTCCCCTCCTTTCTTCTAGTTCCAGTACTTGGCGAAACTCGATCGACCCCGCGCGCTCCGCTTTTCGTCGCCCTGTCCGTGCTCGCCGCCACCGTCGCCCGCCCGTGCTCGCCGTCGCCCGCCCGCAGCACCCCGTCCCCTCCATCTCCGGCGACCACGACGCCGGTGAGGTAAACCCTAGCTAGCTAGGTCCTGTGTACTGAATCCTATCCATTTTGCTTGATCTTGAGTAGCAGTAGGTGAAAAAAATTGGTAGTTTAAATTGATAATTGTCAAAATTGGTAGTCATATTCTAAATTGTTTTATCTTTCTTCTGGATTGGATAAGCTATGGACGACCACGGCAGAGACGAGGAAGAGGCAATATATGATATAATTTTAACCGAAAGAGATGACGGCTCACAATATCTGAACGAGTCCTGTGAGGGAATTGAGCTAGAAACAAGCAATGATGGCACAGAAAATGTTGGACACTTCACGGAGTCCGGCGAGGTATATTAAGCCTCTCGTGATCACTAGATGCATTTTCTGATTTGTATATATATATTAATGAATCTTTCTTCTTTTAGCCCTCCGGATCGAGCCAAACTGCTAGAAGGCAACGAGGCCCGACCAAAAAGTTGGGCGATCATCAAAGGTTCTCGATCGACGAAGTTGCTGAAGATGGCGAACCGAAGGCTCCCATAGAGAACGTACGTAAATTTGTAAATCAATGTGGAGTTATTGTTAGGGACCACATCTTGATCACCACTCGAGAATGGAATAAGCCAAAGGTAGATGGAGTTAGTTATGTCGACCAAAGATCCAAAGATTTGCTTTGGAATACGCTCTTGTCAAATTTCAACCTACCGCCAGGTCTCACAGAGCGTGATCAAGAAAAAGTCAAGGAGTGGGCTCTTAATAAGATGGCCACACAAATCCACACCTTCAAGAAAAAATTATATAGTGAATATATCAAGAAAAAAAGAAATCCAACATTCACTGGAGCACTAGAGAAGATAAAAGATCATTGGGACGCATTTGTGGAGTACAAGGATTCGCTGAAGCTGTGGCAATGTCGGAAAAAAAAAGGAAAATAATGCGAAAATGAAATATCACCATACTATGGGGACAGGTGGCTACAAGACTGCCGTGCCTAAGTGGGAAAAAAATGACGCTGACCTGATTGCTAAAGGGATCACTCCAGCTACAGCAGAATGGCCCGAGAGGTCCAAGCACTGGTTATACGGGCATGGGGGATCGTTGGACCCACAGACAGGGCAGATTATTGCAAAGGAAAAAAATTCAAACAGTCTCCAAAGATCATGTTAAAGCAATAGAAAATGTTCGAAAGGGAATGTTCTAGCCTGAGAGAGAGAACGCCGAGTTGACACTCGCCCTCGGGAATGATGAACACCTAGGACAAACATGAGGCAAAGGCGCCGATGTTCCGTGGAGGGCTGGGTTTTCGGAGTGCAATGACACTTATAGAAGCTGTCATAAAAAAAGAAGCAGGAGTTATACCGGTTTCAGAAGCTAGAAAAAAACCACGAGGAATTGGAACGCATGTTCAGGCGGCAGCAGGAGCAACTGGACACAATTAGCCAGCAAAGGGCATCTCAGCGGCAATCAAAGATCCTGCATTCGATAGTATCGTCCCATCAGCGTGGGTTCCACGGCGGTCCTGGCTGCTCATGATGCACTGATGGATGATGAACCGGTGGCTCGCTACCCCGTGGATGATATCACAGAGAGGAAAAATTGTGAGCTACATCAGTCAATGAAGAACATATCATTCAAGGTGGCGGTCGGCTTTGCTTTACCAAATGAACCTGGAGCATGCTACCATGGCTGTCAGATTCCAGCTGGCTATGCTCGTGTAGGGGTGGATGAAATTATGAAGGGATATGAGACACTGGAGCTTGACATGGCTGGAGGTGAAGGGGAGACGACACTGGGAGAAGTCACGCATGGTTTCATTCTATCGAAAAGAAATACATCGTGTTTGCAGACTCGGCGCCAAGGCCACCGATTCCTCCGAATAGCAATCCACCTCTAAGTCCACCCTTCCTCGAGAGGGAGCCCAGCGCGAGTCCATGTCGATCTCCGGCGCGTCAGCCGACTCCGCCCACTAAGTGGCTATAGCGGAAGGCCACCGGTACGTCGACTAGTACTAATCGGAAGAATGGTGCAAAGAAGAAAACCAAGGACGACGTGGCACCTCCCAAGTTACCTTACGAAATGACTGATGAGGAAACCAGAGAGATCGTGGCTGCCGAAGTGAAAAGACATTTTGCACCACCGCATCCCCAGCCAAAGGAGAAAATACCTGAGAAAGTTGTTCAGCACTTTGTGGAACTTCTTGAGCGACCATCGTCACATGTGGCTAATATGCCATCAGACTATGAGCGCTGTATTAAGAAGTCATATAAGGAACAAATGCAGCAGACGAGAAGTAGTAGTGCAAGTGGGAAAAAAGTTCCCCAGCTCGGAGAACAGGCAATATAATCGACCCCCCCCCCCCCCCCCCCCGCTCAAGGTGTTTCCTGATAAGGACGTACATGACGACACTGGTCTAAGTATTGCTCAACTCATAGGCGACATTGGTCTCCCCATGGCCGATCTAGCATGGAAATATGTCCACGGGCAGCCTCTGGTCAGACCGAGGAGGTCAAGCATCTACCAACACAAATGCGATGATTACATGAGTGGTACATGGAAGTCGCAAAGGAAGGGCGAACCATGTTTTATGTGGCAGTTAAGAAAGAGCATTACTTCGCTGAAAACGAGATATGTATTGACCTTGAAGAAAATTTTCAGTTATTCAATCAAGACGGCCTCGACAAAGCTATCGTCGGTTCCTATTGTCTGTAAGTGATTTATTTCTGTAATTTAAGTCTCTAACTCGGCTCGTTCATTGCCTGTAATTATCCTCACTATATTCTTTTGTATGCTATTATGCATAATGAAGATTCTCGAATGCAGAAGAAGGAGAATCTATGACATTGGGTTCATTGACCCGTATAACGTTAATGAATATACCATATGAAATCATGCCACGGACACAGAGGCCAACTTGCTAATGTTTTTAAAGGAACAAAATCACTGCGCAGAAATACTATGGCCTTACAACTTCAGGTGAGTGTTACTGACTTGTGAAAGGACAAGGATGTCGCCTAGAGGGGGGGTGAATAGGCGATTAAAACTTTTCTGGTTTAGGCTTGATAAATGCGGAATAAAACTAGGTGTTTTAATTTTTCAAGCATACAAACTAAATATACTAGGTTCACCTATGTGCACCAACAAATTATGCTAAGCAAGACAAGTAACAAGGTAATAGCAAGATATAATACTTCAAGCACGAAGACTATCACAATGTAAAGTGCATAAGTAAAGAGCTTGGGTATAGAAATAACCGAGGCACGCGGAGACGATGATGTATTACCGAGTTCCTCCTTTTTAGGTGAGTACGTCTCATTGGAGGGGTGTGAGTTTCAAACTCAAACGCCACAAATGGCCCCACCCTATTCTCCGTTGAACCTGCCCAAAAGCTCGGTTCACCTTCCACTATCGGAAACCTTCAAGGAAGAATCCGGAGCCTTTACAACAATCTTGAGGCACAACCCACAAAAGGATTGGGAGCTCGCAAGTGACCACAAAAGGTCCCAACTAGCCACAAAAGGCCTCAAGAATACCGTCTAGGGTCCAACAACCCAAGAGTAACAAGCTCACGAACTTTCACTTCCACGAAACCCCATGGAGAGAGCAAACCGATGCAACAAAATGCATGGTAAGAACACAAGAAGTGCTCAAGTCCTTCACTCTCAAATTCCAACAAAGCAACAAATGCTTATAGGGGAATAAGAGAGGAAGAACAATGGAGGAGAAACACCAAGAACTCCAAGATCAAGATCTACTATGTTCCTCTCACTTAGAGGAGAGATGGATTGGTGAAATTTTAGATCTAGATCTCCTCTCACTTTTCCTCAAAGATATGCAAGAATCATGGGAGGGATTGAGAGATAGGCAAGCTTTTCCAAATGTCAACAATGGAGGAGAGAGAGGGGGAAAACGAGCTCAAGAAGTTGGGGAACCATTGGGGGAAGAAAACCCTTAAATAGGTCCCCTTTAAAATCTGCCCGTTGGCAGTTTTCGCGAGTGCCGGCCTTGGGGCCCGGCCAGGCCGGCCTTAAAAGGCAGGAGGCTGGCTGACCTCCAGAGACGCCCGGCCTTGGGCCTGACCTAGGAGCCCGGCCAGTCCGGCCTAAAAAAGAAGGAGGCCGGCTGACCACCCGAGGGGCCCAGCCTTGGGCCCGGCCTAGGCCGGCCAACCAGAAACAGAGAGAGAACTTCTTTAACCTCTAACTTTTGCAAGGAAATCCGAATGGGATGAAACTAATTTTGTTGGAAATATTAAGAACCATAAATAGAGTAAAGTTACCACACATGGGAAGGTGTGAAACTTTTCCTCACGCATAAACCGAAAATATTTCCAAACCCGAAACACAACAAGTTGTTCATCCGGACTCCATTTTTTATGAACTAGAGCTTGATATGGAGAAGAACACAAGTTCTAAATTCTCACATGGATAAAAGTCAAATAAGAACCAAGAAATATGATATGCCAAGAATGCAAAGGTTTGAGCTCTCCACAAAGATGCGATCAAGCTACTCACTTGAGAGCCCCTCTTGATAGTACGGTGTCTATCCTATAAACCCGGTCTCCCACTAACACCATGAGACCGGTAAAATAGAAACCCTATCAAGATCATGCCTTTGCCTTGCGCATTCCACTTGAGCTAGATGATGACGATCTTGATCTCTTCAAGTGGACCACCTTTCTTGATTACGCTTCGCTTGATGAAGATTCACATGTTGGTCCCCCATACTCCAATGTGGGAGAGCCTCTCATAGGCACATATTCACTTGACCAATATCTCCAAATGGGTGGCAAGCTTCAAGCATAGGATTTCTTTGAGATGCTTCTCTTGCAATTGCACTTCATCTTCTTCTCTATTTTCACAAAGATGATGTCTTGAAACCTTCAAGACATATTTGCAATATGCTCAACTCTACACATGACCATTCTTCATATAAACCCTTGAATAGAGCATTGATCATCATGTAATCTTCTAGAGTCCAACACATGAACTCCAATGTTTTCCTATGGACAAGATTTACAAGAATATCTCAATGCAAACATTAGTCCATAAGGATTGTCATTAATTACCAAAACCACATATGGGGTCACCATGCACTTTCATCTTGTACACATTCTACTTTGTTTACTCGATGTTAAGTGTAAGATGAGCTATGCATGCCTGCGTATATAAACGTGTGCAGCTTTCACTGGATTCTGCTAATCATTAGAGTTGACGATGAAATCGTTGAAGTCATGGACTCATTAAAAAAAGCCTGAAGACTACAAAAGCGTGGTTTTAATGCTTGAGAAGTAATTTCAATCATTATCGCACTATATCGGTCTCTTTCGATCATTTCCTGATATCAAGTAATTAATAACTCCTTTATTCATTTTCTTTGCCGGGCAGGTGTTGGAAACAGTTCATCAAGGAGGTTGTCGGTGAATGGAAACCGGAGCTGCGTTTTCGACGGATCCCGGTAAGTAGTACTAGCTAGGTCCGCGCATCTCTTTAATTCTAGTTTCAATACCATTATCATGTTTGATTATTATTTGATTGAATTCTATTCTCGTAAAGTCCATGAGGCAGGAATAAGTGACTAATTTATGTGCATACTACGTTTGCGAGTTCATTCGCATGATGATCAGTGAGCGGAAAAGAGATGTAAGACAACTTCAAGTACGTAAATACTATTCGTAATTTTATTATATTACCATCAGTTGTGTTCAGTTCTATTCATAATTTCTTTTATGTGATTTGATATATATACACACAACTCACATATTCATATTGATCTGGATGGAAGAGATGCGGGAGAAGCTCCTACCAAAGAACCGCCTAAAAGCAATTCAAGAGGAATTGGCGGGATTTTTTCTTACGGAGGTCATATCTGAAAGGGGAGAACTCCATTGCCGCTAATGCCTCCATGTAATTTAATGATCTCCATATAATTAAATAGATATATATATACCAAATTGTATATATATGTATGCTCGTAAGAGAAATTATATTATATATGCTTCAACGTGTACAGTATGTAGTAGCATAGAATATGTATACGAAAACTTGTTTGAAATGAAAAAGAATTGAATGGAAAACACAAAATAATTGAATGAAAAATACAAAACCCTAAACCCACCCTGAACCCTAAATCCTGAAAAATAATTGAATAGAAAACACAAAAAACACAAATCTCCCGGACGCTCGGCCGTGGCCACGTGGAGCGCCTTTAGTCACGGTTCGTGGCCAACCGGGATTAAAGGACGGGGCCTTTAATCCCGATTTGGTAGTCCTGTTGGAAAACCGGGACTAGAGCCCCTTACCGACCGGGACTAGAGGACGTTTTTCTACTAGTGAGATACCCAACTTTATTTAAGCGGCACACGACGTTCATTAACTTTGTCGGTCTTAAAACTCTGTGAATACAGAGTTTAATGAACACTTCATGAGTCCGTCAATGTGTTAACTTTTTTGAGAGAGTGTATCAATACGTTTGTGTACGCACATGTATGACTCTATGTCGTATTATTTGATGTTTCTAACAAGACCTGTTTATCAATGCTCTTTGGAAAATCAGGGGATATCACTGCTCTCGGCCATGCTGCGCTGCATCAAAAGATGCACGCTCGCCTCAGTTGGAAGCGGACACCGAAGAAAGTCAACTAATCCCATCATGAAATTGCCCCTTAGCAAAGGCGAGCAACCACCGTCGACAACAGAATCTGGAAGAGCTTGACGTGAGAAAGAAGAAACACGCGAACGCGCGAGAGAGAGCAGCAGCACGGCATTTTCAGCGTGATGCACGTGTACGCTCTGCCTTTTCTGACCGTTTGTGTAACCACCATACCCAACGGACAATTTGTCCTGCTCATGGTAGCCAAATTTCCTAGTGACTGTATAATCTAACTCGACTGACCTCTCTTAACTTCTCCTTTTGGTTAACAAAATGATTTATCTCGCTATCTAGAGGCTGCTATCTAGAGGCTCTGTTGTAGACATGATGTCCCCTGCCCTTTGCGGTTGGGGTTTGGAGTCGGTGACCTTTGTCGATGGGTAGGTGGGGTCGGGCCGAGCGAAAGCTCAAATCGTCGGTTGACGCGGTGTCGGGACACCCGTGGTGCCATTTTTTCTCTTGGCGGCGACGCTGTGGCTCCACCTCACCTCCCTCGTTTATGCTCTGGGTCAAAACCTTTGTCTGTCTGACCGGACGGTGGCGGCTCTATTGTGTCGTGACATCCTTTGAGCCACCGTCTTAGAGCACGGGTTTCCTTTTTTCGACATGGCTGTTTGAGTGCAAATGTGGTGTCTTTTTGCAGCCGGTGACCTGAAGTGATGTTTTCTTGTTCTTCTGCTTTGGTGGAGGCACACCCTACGTGGCGTCACAGTCCTCGGTGCTTCCCGTTGAGTGACGATGGTCCGATCCTGCCCCTCTTGGTGGGCTGGCCGTGTTACGCAAGGGTTTGGTGCTCGCCGGTGTCGGTGTTGCGGTGGGCTGGGGTTCGTCCCCACACGGGCATGTCTGAGGGCGTCGTCACCATCGGTTTCGGGCAGGGGTTCGACCGTGGCCTTGGCTGTCGGCTTCCACTCGACGTTGTTATATTCGACATCCTCTTCTTTGTGCTCGCGGTTTCTGGAGGCTCTGGCCGTTTTACGCAAGGGTGCGGTGCTCGGCGTAGTGTAGCCCTTTGTTTTTGCTTGACCTTTTTCTGCTTTGTAAGAGGTTCTTCTCAACACCTTGTATCGTGTGGCCATTGACTTTATTAATTTAAACCTGAACTTCATAGCCTTTTATCTAAAAAAATTGTACCTAAATATTACCCGTTGAGAATCTCAGTACAACAATAAACACATTACGCCAATTCGCATATATTTCACTTTTTTGCTTCATACTTTCCTTGACATAAGCATATTGAATGAAGTCATATTTGACTACTGCTCAACAGAACAATTACTCCAACATGAGACCACTGATCTTGAAACTTACGAGCGTCGCAAACTAGGTTTGTATCATGACATCGCATCCAATCCTCGATCATATCTAGATATTAATCGTGAAATAGTATCGGAAAATAAGATGTGCCGCCATCTTCGGCTCCCTTTTGCACAATTGGCATAGGCGGCCGTTCGGTCCGATCAACCCGTCGCTCCAAGCCAAGCAATCCTCAGTCCACACACTCTGTGCTAGGCGACATGCCAAGAAACAAAAGCAGCTTTAGAGGCGCCCAACATTTTCAAGCCAACTGAAGCATTTCAGAGCTGATAATTCCGGGCGAATTGCATCATGTAGACTGAAGCGGCTGCGAGTAAGACCCGCTTGCAGTGAATTTCCATTTAACGTGTGGCTGGGCGCCCTCTCGGCCTCTACCTCCATTAGAAGTAGTACATGTTGAAGTTTAGAGTACATGGAGAAAAATCCTGAATATGAAGAACAGAGATGCCATTTTGCAAGTCTATTTGCTTGATCCGATCGTTATTGTGTATGGATTTCTTCGATTCCTAAGATTGGAAATGCTTTGGACCTTTTTAAGAAGATATTCATAAGACCAAACTATTAGTCATTGATTGGCCAGAAGAAGAAAAACCGTGTGGAGCTGTTGCGTGCCCTTGACTACGGGCAAGCTAGTTAGGTTTCCCGCTGGATCTAATTATTTCTGGCAGGTGAGAACCGTCGTAGTACTTCGTATTGTCCTCCTCAGGAAAGAAAGGGAAGGAAGCGCAGTAAGACGGTACCGCTAAGCACAGTGCTATATCGCTCTCCCACTGGCAGCTCCATGGGAATCGAACGACCAGTGGCCAATTGCATTTGCCCAGGTTCATCGGTTCATGGCACGACAAAGGCGACAGCGAAAGCACGAGTGGCGCAGGGCCCGCTCCCTCACACTCACACCGTCACACGGCACGAGTACGTCGTAGTAGGAGTCTATGTTCGATCTTGATGCGCGTATCTCTTATCAGCCTATCCCTCTCCAAGCATATGGAGAGGCGAAGACCAGCCAAAAGCAGCAAAGATACCACATCTTAAAGGAAGTGCCTGCAGTGACGGCCAGGTGCTCGATCAAATCGACAACGGTATTATGAAATCTTATACTCCCCCATTCCTAAGTATAAATAAGATGTTTTAGCTATTTCAATGTTGACTACATACTAAATGAAATGTGCCATCATACGCACTAAAACGTGTCTAGATACATACAGATCCCAGAAAAACTAAAACATTTTATATTTAAAAAGGGAGGGAGTATGTGCTTTCTTCCTCTTAAATTACTGAAGACATTTACTGAGCATCGCCTTAACGAATTTACGTGGTTTGGTTATCTATGGTGTTTTTTTTTCATTTACTTACTAGTATCTTTTAGGATCTCGGATTCCGAACCTGTTTTTCTGTTTTTTCATTTACTTAGTATCTTTTAGGATCTTGGATTCCAAATGTTGGTTATCTATGGTGATCCTTGTGTTATCTTATTACCTTACTTAGGATCCTAGACTCACTTTTTTTAGCCTAACTAGGATCCTATGTTGTAATGTGAACCTAGACGCTCCATGCAGAGAGTACGACACATGACATGACGCAAGAATCTCAATAGGGATCAAGATAACATCCAGCCATCGACAAATTATCTTTGGACCCTACTAGTGATTAATCGCTTAGCCTAACAAATTCAAATTATGACATCAACGAAATATTTTCTAATTTTTATTTTTTAATTATCTCTCAGACTAACAACCTGACAGACGCATTGTTCATTAGCTTAGTCACGATGAGATCTTCCAAACTAGATCCATTTTGACATGTTTCGAACTTTTTCCCGTTAGTAATTGACAGATTGTCACCGCTAACTTTTTTTATATTGTACACATCGTAGTTATCACTGATACTTTTCCCTTTTTTTTCTTTCTCTCAGGTAAACAACTATTACAAATTAATTTAACAATGGATTGTAGTGTCCGATTAACACCTACAAACACGATGTAACAATGGATAGTAGAGAATAAATGGAGTAGTTTGTTCCATCAGTTTCAGTGTGCAGTTCTTGATATACCTGCATGGTGATTTTAGCTCTGGTAACCACTGTAATATCTGCACTTGTGTTTGATCATCTCGAGTTTGGATGATCTTCCTTATTCCACTATCTCCACACCGGCGAGCAAGGAGCACCCCCGAAGGGGCTGGAAGCATACATTAATTCCAAGCGGTGGATGTACATAACATTACAAAAAAACACCGGCGAGCACAGTTAGCCTTGTCCAGCACACTAGGTTGACAATACTACTTGTCTCACACTATTCCTAAGTTCAGTCTCTTCAGTTCAGCATCACACCACCAGGCACCAGCCGTTCCCCTGAACCCATCTTCTGTACCTGGAGATGGGATCCCTTGCTGTTCGTCGATGCTCGATCTCACCAGTCGGGCCCGTACTTGGTTGAATCGTCGGATGTCGAGTGATGCCCGACTCGGCAGGTCATTACCTGAAAGCCTTCAGCTTAGTACTCTTAAGCAAACATATATTCTTAAATTTGTTGAACTATCGTTCACCTCGATCAAAATATGAAAATAGGCCTTCCTTCCGTTATGGCCAATAGCAGGCCGTCTGAACTGCACTGTACACAGCAAGAGTATCGCTGCCGTCTACACGGATACTGCAGATTCCGTAAGCCTGACCGCGGGTAACAACTCCATCAACCAAGGCGCACTTCCTACTTCTGAAGTGTTCGGTAGTTAAGGCGCTGATTGCCCTGCCATTGTTGCGGCGGAAGAAGATTACTGGAGCTTCCGTGACAGCAGCAAAGTTGAGAGCAGCGTGGAAGTCTCGTTGTACGTTTTTCAGTTGTCAGAAAGGCCTGGTTACAAGATTTTAAGTAGTAGGTGATTAGTGATTGGTCATCTACCTCGCTCGTGCCACCATCGCCGAAATACATCCTTCTTGTCCATCTTCAGAGCGTAGGCAGCTCCAATAGCTTGAGGGAGCTGTGTGCTGATCCATTTGCCAAGAATGATAAGTCTGTCCTTCACATGCATAATATTTGTGACACTGGAGGAAGTATTTCATACTTGAGATAGGTGATGAGACCGTGATATAATAAACGGTTTGATCCGTAATGTATTGGCATCTGCCTCCCTTTACCGTAATCGAGCTTATTCCCAAACAACTGGTTTGCAAATTCTTGCAGTGTGAGGCCACGCCATAAAAGAACACCAGGCTCCCTGTACTTCATTCGGCTCGACAATTTTCAGCCAAGAAAAGCACAGTAACTTTGTTATATACTACTACCTCGGTTCCAAAATATAAGACGTTTTGGTGGACTATTTTAACCTACCAAAACGTCTTACGCATCGCAACTTTGGGTCAACTGAAATTCACCTCAGGTAGTACAATGTCATCAGCACTAAGCGCGGCAGCAATGGCTATGTTGACTGCTTCTTCACCATTGGAAGTAAAATAGAGTAAGACTCTTACCTGCCTCTGAGCTTCACACAAGATTGTATCCATTATCTGGAGAGTGACCATGGTACTGTACATCTTCAGAGCCAACTCCTTGCTGACTGACAGCAGTAAGAGACATGGTTCAGAACAAAATTATTGTTCGCCGACATGTTTGCACGACCAGCATTAATCAATCATGGAGCCTCTAATCAGTGTTACACCTCTTGGAATCTACTGCTGCACATAGTCCCGTTGTCGTCGTCAAGAACACGGTAACACTTGATCCTTTCCCTTTGCAACTCTGGCACGAAATTCATTTCACCAACGAAGGAAAGCTTCCCTCCACGGAAATCTACTACCTGCGACAGTAACAGAGAAGGCAATGTTTTTTCTTTTGGTTGGCAGACTACCGGACGAGTTCTTTCGGTTGGCAGACTACCGGACGAGAACTCTGCGAAATCAGCGTCATTTAGGACGGTTGGAAACTTGGAATGAAAACCCGCCTTGATGACCGTGTTGACATTTCAGATCACTCTATTACTCTAGCAGAGTCCATAAAAAAATTATAACCACTATAAGAAAGGTCTATAAAAAAAGTTCCAGGCTACTAAGGATTTTTTCTTACTAAGGATGGCTACAGGATTCCTTCTCTTTTAATAGCATTGTAAGATTACTCTCCGACTAATCTCAGTTAGAAAGACTCGTGCTAGAAATGTCCATACAGATCCATATTAAGTGGCATTCTCCAATCATTTGACCTCTACTTCCAAAGCATAAACTATGGGTAAAGAGGGAGAACATTGCATCAAATACAGTCTTAATTCCTTTAATAGACCTGAAAACCCCAAGCATATGCAATTACAGTGACATAATGGTGATCCTTAAGCGAGATCAGCACAGCTATCAGCCAATACTGGAGAAAATAAACAGAAGACCATGGAACCATGGCAAATTCTATAGAGCTCAAAGTAGAATTCAAAGGTCAGACACTGAAATAGTCTGCGCGAACATGCAGCAGTTGCCAATCGCGTGCAAACACTGAGGCTATCATGCCTACACACACTAAGCCCCATTGAGCTTTACTAGCCATTCAAAGTTTGTCGAACACATAAGTATAGTGTCCAATCAACTTAAGCATGAAAATATCACAAAGATGCTGACTTTCTTGACCAGTGACTTGACAGCTCACAAGTATCCATCAGCATGTTGTGGAAGTGTAAGCCTCTGCCGGTTTGGATCTTATATAGCCTAAGCTTCTCAGCTTCTCTACAAGTTTCCTCTCCGCAGCGGCCTGAAAAACATCCTGTCAGATACAAACTTGCAAATTCTTAAAACAAAGCCAAGTCAGTTAGTACCTCGAGCATGGGGCTGTCTTTAGGAATGTTGCATGCTAGTACTATATTTAGACCTGTCTTCAGCACTGAAACATGAGGTGACGATAAGATTGCTATTTTTCATACTAATATGATGAAGATGGGTCAATTACAGCAGATATAGTAGTACCTAAGCGGCCGGCCATGCTTGATCCAGTATTATCAGATGTTCCTCCAAGTACAGATGTGACACTCACTCCATCACCCTGCAACGAACATGAAGTGCACATGGTGCAGTGATCACACTCAAGAGAAATGCCAGTTCTCAAGGACATAATGATTGCTTGTTACCGGACGAGTGCTTGCAGCAGCATATAAATGGCCAAACTTTGCTGAGTTGCATCCTACCCATGCATAGATCTGTATGAAAAAAAAGGCTCAAAATCGATAACACACAAATGTTTGACAAAGAACACAATGGAAATTATATAACAATGAATAAATATGGGTGCAAAACAAAATGTTCATCCAAAATAACATAGGGTATACGGTATACCATCATATTCCAAGTTTCGTGTAGAAATGGAGTTAGTGCCATAAGCCTTTCTCACATAATTTATCGTAAGACGAAACTGTCTGAAGCTTCACTCGGTGGAGATAATGACAAACTCTTAAATTAGCATGCTTTATGTAATAACATTATAAAGAGTAAGATAAGTTCATAACTTTGATATTCAAAATTACTTCCTTTACTAACTGAAACTGAACACGGAGATTTCTATATTGTCTTTGTAAAGCTACAAGATTATTAGTTCCATATCTCTTGTACAAATACTACTCCAGATGTCTTTGCTTGAGTGACATTTTGATGCAAAATTTGGTCCAAGGCCAAAGTCCGGAAGTGAGGGCACAAACCGAACCATGTCCAAGTTACGCCAATATTTATGAGCATGCCACAAACAATGCAGTTTTTTATCGGAACGACCGAACAACCCTAAAACTGTAGACAAAAGTCGCCACCAAACACCAGTCTAGTTTGCTTGGGAGTCAATGAGTCATTAGACGTTGTGACTTGCGAGTATCTTGGCAAAAAAGTTACAAAGGAGATCTCGTCCATACCTGTTTAGAGAGCCTTATGATCTGAAAATGGAGCGTGACGTCGTGCAGGTCCTCTGTGAAGCAAGTGACCTGTGTGCCACCCTCAGATGACGGATCAACCGAAGAACCGATTTGGCTGGCCGTTGGAGATCGCGAACCCAAAGACAAATCTGACAAGCTTGCTCTCAGCTCCTCTGAAGACATGATGCAGCGGCGGGTCTAGATGCAACCACAAGATTTGAGGAGGTCAATTAGATTAGGTCTATTAATCGCTGAATGAGTAAAATCCCATACCACAAAAACCAAGAGAGGATTACCACAATACGACTAGGCTCTGTTTGAGGAAGTAGATATTCAGCTCACATAATTGAAATGAGGGTCAAATACCAAAACTTGAATTGTGAATTTTCAAGAGTTTGATTGAAAAGTGTGGTATATGTATGACAAAGAATTTGCACAAAAGTACAGATGTATGTAATGATCATGTATTACTTTACAATCAAAATAATGAAAAATATTAGAAAATATGCATAACGGCCACAATGTCCATACCAGCCGCAATATTATAACATAAGTGAACACTATTTGAAAATGTGCATAACAGAAATCAAAGCAAAGAGCCATTGCTTCATCAAGGTCACTGGGGGCTCCATAAGAACCTCAATTTGGCAACACTGCTGTAGTCCAAAAAAAACTGCAGTGACACGGCAAACTTCGGTTCAGTCTTGGGGAAGAAAAAAGAGAAGAGTATTCTAGCAGCTGCGGAGATCGAACTGTAATACTACATCCTTTGCGAACTGCACTGCAGGGGTTAAAGAACAAATATCTTAATTCAGTTGGGGGATTAGGGTTCCTCTGCCATGTGGTGCAGGGGTGCAGCAGGATGCTCCATATGGCGCAGGCGGAGGAGGGAGCGAGCGGGCCTTCCATGGGCGCAGGCGGAGGAGGGCGGCCTCCATCGGAGCTATTGTGCGCGGCACCGGAGGCGAGAGGGTAGCTGGGGGTGAGGCGCAGTAGCCGGGAGGAGAGCCAAACGGAGAGAGAGGAGATGGGTGGAGGATTGACGGAGAGAGAGAGAGAGAGAGAGAGAGAGTAGGAGGAGGATGGCCGGAGATGACTCACATGTGCGCCGCCGTCGAGGAGGAGGATAGCCAGCACGTTTGTTTTTGGGACTGTGAGACGCGGGGTGGCAAATCTGGCACAATACGGCGGTCGCGGGGCCGAAATTCGTGGAGGGTGTGGGCAGTACTCCTCCATCCCGTTTGGTATCGGGTTCAATTTCCAAAGCCGAATTGTAACCATTCAGACGGCCATATGAATATCTCCATTTTTCTTTTTCGATAAAGGGAAAGGGAGTTTTACTACTTAAATTTTTTTAAGCATTACGCTCAGCCTCTGCATAACTATGATGCACACAGCCGACTAGTTCAGTAGTACGAAACACAAAGAAAAAGGCAAATTACATATCATGATGAGAAAATGTAAAAACGACTAAGGTGTTGAAGGGCCGATCCGTAAATTATGCTGCCATCCATGTTGGGATAAAAAATCTCTCGCCGTATACTCCAGTCTTGTACACACCTCCGTAAACAGGTCCCGATGCTCCGCACGTTGCAATTGAGACCATAAACAGAGCGTAGTGTACTCCTGTAGATAACCTGCATGAGAAAACAATTTTTATCATTAAAAACCTTGTCATTTCTACGCAGCCAAATCGACCATATAATGGCAAGCGCTGCCACCCGAATAAGTTGTTTAAACCTATTATCCACACCATTCAGCCAATTGCCAAAAATATTAGCAATGCTTCTTGGTGGGTATAAGGTAGAACCTATCTGGATGATTGACCATATAGAACCAGCAAATTTACACTCGAAGAATAAGTGTTTGATAGTCTCGTCCTTATGACAGAAGAAGACACACTTTTTACTTCCATGCCAATTGCGTTTTGCAAGATTATCTTTAGTAAGAATTACTCCTCGACGGAGATACCACGCAAAGACCTTGTTTTTGAGTGGAATCTTCATCTTTCAGATTTTCTTATTATCTACTGGCACATCCGGTTGGATTAAAGCTTTGTATATTGAGTCCACTGAGAATTTACCACTCTTGTGCAAATTGCATCGAAACTCGTCAGTCCCCTGCGTCAGATTGACGGAAGCTAGGCGTTGTAGCAATTCATGCCAGGTTGCTAGCCTGGGACCAACAAATCTCTTCTGAACGTCACATTTGGAGAAGTATCCTCCAACACTTGAGAGCGAGTGTATCGCTCTTGTGACGTCCAAGTACAATGTTGTATAAAGCTGGATATTGTTCTCGAAGCGAGGTAGTGCCTAGCCACCTATCCTTCCAGAACCTTATCTCTAAACCGTCCTTAATGGAGAAAGAACCATATGGGAAGAAGAATTTCTTCGTCGCCATTATGTCAGCCCAAAATGGGAATCACCTGGTTTCCAAGAAACCTGCAATACCGCACTTGAGCCAATATACTTTCTCCTTAGAAGAGTTTGCCATACCCCATCTTCGGTAAGAAGCTTAAACAACCATTTAACAAGAAGGGTTGTATTCTTGATCTGAAGGTCATGAATCCCCAAACCACCATGATCTTTGGGGCGGCATACTACATCCCATTTAGCCAGCCGATATTTCTTTTTCTCATTGTCCCCTTGCCAAAAGAATCTTGATCGTAAATAATCCAATCGATGTAAGACTCCCTTTGGTAATTGGAAGAAGGAAATCATATAAAGTATTATGTTACTTAGTAATGAATTTATGAGAACCAATCTACCACCTAGGGACAGTAATTTTTCTTTCCAACTACTCAACCTCATTTGTAGCCTTTACCCGACATGCTTCCATTGAGCAATCGTAAGCCTCCTAAAATGAATCGGAATGCCTAGATATCTTATTGGAAACTGACCTTGCCCACAACCAAATAACTCAGCATAATGGGTGGCATCGTCCTGAGCCTCGCCGAAACAAAACAATTCACTTTTATGGAAATTAATCTTTAGACCGAAAAGTTGCTCAAACGCTGATAAAATTAATTTCAGGTTTCTCGCCTTTTCCAAGTCATGTTCCATAAAGAGAATCGTATTGTCAGCATACTGAAGAATAGATAACCCACCATCCACTAGATGCGGGACTACACCTTCAATTTTCCCATCCAATTTTGCACGCTCAATGATTATGGCTAGCATGCATATCAACAACTATATTAAATAATATATGTCATAATTGATCGCCTTGTCGTAATCCTTTTTTCGTTTGGAAGTATCTACCAATGTCATCATTGACTTTGATGGCAACACTTCCTCCGAAAACAAAATTATGGATCATAGCGCGCCACTCATCATAAAAACTTTTCATTCTGAGTGTTTGTTGGAGGAAAGACCACTTGATTTTATCATAAGCCTTTTCGAAGTCTATCTTTAATATAACACCATTCAGCTTTTTCCGATGCAACTCGTGAACTGTTTCATGTAAGATCACAACCCCATCAAGGATATTGCGACCTTGCATAAAAGTCGTCTGAGTCGGGCGCACAACATGACCAGTCACTGAATTAAGCCTAATAGTAGCGGTTTTAATGAATATTTTGAAGCTAACGTTTAGAAGACAGATAGGTCTATATTGTTGGATTCTTTCTGCTTCATTAACCTTTGGCAACAAAATTATCTCACCAAAATTTACGCGAAATAGTTCGAGTTGTCCAGCATGCAAAGCATGAAACATCTCGAGTAAGTCCGTTTTGATTATCTCTCAGAAGTTCTGATAAAACTCAGCTGAGAAACCATCCGGACCCGGGGCTTTGTTATGTTCCATTTGGAATACCGCCTTCTTTACCTCCTCCTCAGAATAAGGGGCTGTAAGGTGGGCGTTCTCCTCATCGGAAACTTGCGGAATGTCATCTGTTCGGGTTTCGTCCATCGAGAAGTTACCCTCGTCTGGCTCTCCGAACAGATTCATATAGTACTTTGTGATGTACTATTTGAGTTGCTCATGGCCTTCAATCGTACCCTCATCTTGGGTAAGAGAATGAATGAGTTTCTTCCGATGTCTGCCATTAGCCAGACTATGAAAGTATCTCGTATTCGAATCTCCCTCCAAAATAAATTGGGCTTTTGATCGTTGATACCATTTGAGCTCCTCTTCACGAAGAAGACTCGCCATCTCCACATTGGATTGGTTTTTTTATTTCAATCTCGTGCGTGGACATCGGTCTCACCTCAGCAAAAGCCTCTAATTCATCAATAATAGATGACAAACGAAGCTTTTCCTTTTTTAATTGGCCTACCATATGTCTAGCCCAACCACCCAGGTGTTTGCGCAAAGCGCGTATTTTATTATTCCACCTTTGGATTGGATCATGACCAGACACCGGTCTTTCACACACCATCTTAACCATTTCAAAGAAACCCTCCCTATGTAACCAGCCCAGTTCTTCGTGAGTGAGGATTCCATTTTTGTACACCTTGTATTCAAATACAAAATTCTAAATTGTGTACTAATATTGGGGAGCTCCTCTATTTTCTTTAAAGCACTCTTTTGCTCAAATCATAATATCTTTTGTTCACTTGTTTTGTTGGATCTTTTGGTTGCTTCCTTTTATTTGGAGAATTGTAAAAGGTTTACCATATCATTTTTTTGCAATCTTTAGATCCTCAATATAGTGTGATCTCCCTCCAACTATTCTTCATTGGATAGGTGTATTTGATTTCACTCACATTTTGAGAAATGCACATATTATGGGGGAGCTCTTACTATATTGACCTTCTACCTTTTTTTTTGCCCATTTTGGAAATGGATGCCAATGGGGGAGAAGTTTTAGAGGGTTTAAGGGAATGTGGTTTTATGCTTTTGATTTGTTCTTTAGCATTTTCCTGTCATACTCATGCATCCTTGCTTGTTTCATTGCATGGTTGCTTAAAATTCATTATACTTGTAGTGTATGGGGGAGATTGTCATCAATTACCAAAATGGGGGAGATTGAAAGGGCATGGCGCCCCCATGTGTGTTTTTGGTAATTAATGACAATCCCTATGGACTAATGGTTGCATTGAGTTATACTTGTAGTGTTTGTCCATTAGCAATGCTTGAACTCCATATGATTGGATTCAAGGATGATGCCATGAATATATTGATATAATGAAGTATTTGGCATCAAGATCATCGAGGTGTATGGATATATATTTGATATGATCAAGAAGAAGAGCATGTGATGACCAAGTTGTTACTCGAGGAGTTATCCGATGATTGGTCATATGTGAGTTGAGCATATTGCAAGTATGTATTGAAGAAAAGGATTATGTGATCATTCATGGTTATCTTCAAGACATCATCTATTGAAAAGAGAAGAAAAGATACAAGGTTGATCAAGATATTGATCAACACATAAAGCTACAAGATGTACCAAGTGGGATCATGTATCTCTTGGTATGGTAAGCATTTGTCCATATAGCTTTATGAACTAACCCATGCTATGTGTGTGGCATTTCTATGTGGGGTTAGGTATCTTTATATGGGCTTGCATCAAATGAAGATTTCATATAGCCCATGAAGGATGACGTCAAGTGGTGATCGTCATCAAGCTTGAGAAGTGCAAGTGTTCAAGAGAAGTATCTTGAAGATATCATATGCTTGATGCTTGCCACCCTCTTGGAGATAATGGTCAAGTGAATATGTGCATATGAGAGGCTTTCCCATAGTGGATTATGGGGGAGCAATATGTGAGACTTCACCAAGCGAAGCGCAATCAAGAAAGGTGGTCCACTTGAAGAGATCAAGGTCGACATCATCTAGCTCAAGTGGAATGCGCAAAGGCAAAGGTATGATCTTGATAGGGTTTCTATTTTACCGGTCACATGGTGCTAGGTGGGAGACCGGGTTATAGGATAGATACCGTACTATCAAGAGGGGCTCTCATTGAGCTTTAGCGTATCAGTTGGGAGAGCTCAAACCTTTGCATACTTGCCTTCATCATCTTTCTTGGTTCTTATTTGGCTTTTCTCTGTGTGGGATTTTGGAGCTTGTTGTGATCTTCGTAACAAGCTCAAGTTCATCAAAAACGGACTTCGTATGAAAAACTTGTTGAGTTTTTGATGTTGGAGGTTTGACCGGTTGTTCATTTATAGAGAGGCTTTACCTTTCTACATTTGGTTTTATCCTACCATGTTGGACTGTGATGTTTCTCTGCATGATCTTGTAATGCTCGTTGCGGTGATTCCAACGAGTCCAAGAACATCGAAAACGGAGTTCGTATGTAAAAGATATCACGTTTTTCGTATGTGTGTTTCTGGAAATCCGGGTGACTCGGAATATTCCGAACTCATTCCGAACTGATTCCAGGACAGCTCGATTCGGTACTGCATCGGTTCAGAATCAGATTGGTAGACGTCCGAAATATTCTGGACGGTTCGGAATTCCGGGTGAAAAACAGATCCATTCCGGACTGCACGTTTTCTGTCCAAAACGGCTAGTTTTTCAGGGACCTATAAAATGGGGCCTTCTTCCCCAAAGGTTCCCTATCCCTTGAGCACGGTTTTGCCCTCCATGTTTGGCTCTTTGAAGCTTTGCTTTCTCTCTATTCCTACATGTTTCTTGCCTCCAATTAGAGGGAAAAGAGAGAGGAGATCTAGATCTACCAATCCACCAATCAATCTCTCCTCTAAGTGAGGGGAAGCTTTTGGATCTTGATCTTGGAGGGATTTTGTGTTCTTTCTTGTTCTTCCTCTCTTCTCCCCCATAAGCAATAGTTGCTTTGGTGGGATTTGAGAGAGAAGGACTTGAGCACTTCTTGTGTTCTTGCCCATTGCATCGGTTTGAGTTCTCCACGGTGATACGTGGTAAGTGAAGTTGAGTAGCTTGTTACTCTTGGGTACTTCGGGTGCCCTAGAGCTTGTCCTATAGGGTACTTGGGTGCCCTAGACGGTCCTTATTGATCTCGGAGTTTTGGTGGCTCCCAGGATTAGTTGAGAGCCTCCAATTGAGTTGTGGAGTGTGCCTCAACCTTGTGATTCTTGTGGCTTTGGGAGCCGTGGGAATTCGGTGGGAGTCTCCAATTAAGTTGTGGAGTGTGCCTTATCCTTGTACGGGTTCGGTGACCACCCTAGAGTGTCCCATAGTGGTTCGTGGTACTCTACATTGGTAGAGGCACGAAGGAGATTACGGTGTGCCATTTGACGGCAATTCGGGGATCACTTTGTGACTCCGCACCGCTCCAACGGAGACGTAGCTTCCATTGGGAAGTGAACTTCGGGATAAATCATCGTCTCCAAGTGCCTCGGTATTTCTATACCCGAGCTTCTTACTTATGCAATTTACTTTGTGATAGCCATCGAGCTTGAAGTAATATATCTTGCTATCACATAGTTGCGTATCTTGATTAGAATAAGTTGTTGGTGCACATAGGTAAACCTAGCTTTGTTTAGGTTTCGTGCTTGATAAATTAACCGCTAGTTTTATTCCGCATTTATTCAAGCCTAAACCGTAAAGAATTTATTCACATCCGTGTCCTTTCACCTTTCCTTCCTGACCATCTAATACAAAGCCATCTGGCTGTTGCATGTAGCTTTCCTCGTCTAGCTCTCCGTTCAGGAAAGCCGTCTTAACATCCATCTGGTGGACGAGAAGACCACGCGAGGCCGCCAAAGAGAGTAATACTCGTATGGTGGTCAGTCTGGCTACAGGTGAATAAGTATCGAAGAAATCTTCCTCTTCTTTCTGTGAATAACCCTTGGCCACAAGCCTAGCCTTGTACTTTTCAATCATACCATCGGGCCTAAGCTTCTTTTTGAACACCCACTTACATCTCAATGGTTTACAGCCATAGGGACGTTCAGTAATTTTCCATGTCCCGTTAGCCATGATGGAGTCCATCTCGCTACGGACCGCTTCTTTCCAGTAATCAGCATCCGGAGACGCATAAGCCTCTGAAATAGAAGTGGGAGTATCATCCACAAGGTACACAAGGAAATCATCACCAAAGGACTTTGCAGTCCTCTGTCTCTTGCCCCTACCAAGGGTTTCCTTGTCATCCTCCTCAGGATTTTCATCATGTGTTTGTTCATAATATTCCATCGGAATGGCAGGTTCAGTAGTCTCATCAGATTCCAGTCTAGAAGTGCTTTGCATATCTCTCATAGGAAAAATATCCTCAAAAAATGTAGCATCTTTAGACTCCATAATTGTACTGACTTTCACGTCAGGTACCTCAGATTTCACTACTAGAAATCTATAGCCGACACTATTCTTAGCGTAGCCCAAATTAACACAGTCCACGGTCTTTGGTCCAAGCTTACGCTTTTTGGGAATCGACACGTTGACTTTCGCCAAGCAACCCCAAGTACTCAAGTATGAGAGTGTCGTTCTTCTCTTCTCCCATTGCTCATAGGGAGTGATCTCATTGTCTTTTGTCGGAACTTTATTCAGGACATGACATGACGTCAATATAGCCTCCCCCCACCATGCCTTGGAGAAACCCGATGTATCTAACATGGCGTTAACCAAATCTGTTAGAGTACGGTTTTTCCATTCAGCAACCCCATTTGACTAGGGTGAATAGGGAGGCGTCCTCTCATGAATAATGTCGTGTTCCGCACAGAAAGAATCAAACTCTGTGGAGAAGTACTCTCCACCACGATCTGACCGGATTTGTTTAATTTTCTTTTCAAGTTGATTCTCAACTTCTGCCTTATAGATTTTAAAGTAGTGTAGAGCCTCATCTTTAGTGCTTAACAAATATACATAGCAATATCTAGCGGAATCATCTATGAGTGTCATGGAGTATCTTTTACCACCTTTAGTCAACACACCATTCATCTCACAAAGATCAGAATGTATGAGTTCTAACGGTGCCAAGTGTCTCTCCATCGCAGCTTTATGGGGCTTGCGAGGTTGCTTTGCTTGCACACACGAATGGCACTTAAAACCTTTGGCTAAAGTGAAAGTCGGGATTAAATTCAATTTTGCTAAACGCGTCATACAACCAAAACCAATGTGACAAAGACGTGAATGGCAAACTTCTGTTTCATTAACATTCGAATGAATATTGTTCACGACTTTATTTAAAAAATCCGCGAGGGAAAAATGGAACAGACCTCCGCATTCATAACTTTTTTCAACAAATAGTCCATATTTCGTAACAACTACTTTATTAGACTGAAATACCAATTTAAACCCTTTTCTACATAGAAGGGAGCCACTAACGAGATTCTTCTTGATGGCGGGAACATGCTGCACGTTCTTGAGCTGCACGATCTGTCGCAGCAATGGAACATGGGGTTCCCCTAGTACGGCCAAAGTGGGTCCACCCCATGTGGGCCCAAGATGAAGATGGACAAGACCAAGACTCAAGTCAAGCTGGCGGGTTCACCGTCAAGACACGCATGGCCTACGTCGACTAAGGGCTCCGGTCCTGGGGACCTTCCGGGTCCCCGAACCAAGCAAGAAGGCCAGGAAGGACCCGAGAGCCCGAGTTCCCGGCAGGAGGCCAGGCTCCCTCTCGGGTACTTCCCCACGTCCCTGTGGATAAGCACTCCACCTCACCGCGGAAGACTTGGGAAGCAAGGCGAAGGCAGCGCGGGCGGGAAGCACGTCCCGTGGTGGTGTCAGCTCCTGTCCACCCCAAGGCGGACGCTCCCACCTAACCCAAAGGAGACGCTAGGCTGAGGAGAGGCCACGTCTCCTCCTAAACTAGATGAGGAGGGTCCTTCACCCCGAAGGTCCCTCATGCCCCTCACGTGACCCTGTGGCAACCCCTTAGCCTATAAAAGGAGGACCAAGGCACGGAGGAGAAAAAGGTCGAAGCAAGGACGAACACAAGGTAGAACCAGAGCAAGACTAGACTAGGGCTGCGAAGGTAGAGAGGAAGGTGATCTCCTCCGGGTCAGGATCTGTCCTTCTTCTACCTCCAGCCAAAACCCTTCCGGGTACCCCATCCGGGAGGTTCCATTGTAAGCCACACTATGAAGAACCCATCAATCCAGACATGCAGGAGTAGGGCTTTTAGCCTCCGGGCGGCCTGAACCTGGGTAGCTCCTTGTGTCCCTTTGGTTGCATGCTTTGATCGTGGAGAGGAGAGCTTGATCTAGACTCCGCCCAAGAAGACGATTCTCAGCCTCCTTCGCGCCCCGTGCCGAACCTAAAAGGGGGTATCCTATACTCCCGGTGTCCGTGCAACGAGACACGACATCTGGCGCGCCAGGTAGGGGGCGCAAGCTGGATTCGTCTTCTTCTTCATCGACCTCAAGTTCATCGTCAAGTTCATCGTCAAGTTCTGCGTCGAGCTTTCAGTCCGTGTCAAGATCTGCTCCAAGCCCCCAGCGCCTTCGGAGCAGCGTTAGTTTCGGCTCTCGCGAAGAGAGGTACCGAATCCGACGTCCAAGATGACAAAGAAGAGAAAGGGAAAGGCAGCCTTGAGTTCCTGCGGTACCCCGGCCTCGGTTTCGTTCTTGACGAGTCCTCGCCAGCACCTGCCGCTAAAGATCGCGCCTTCGGAGTCCACTTCGTCCCTCCAGCCGCTTATGTCAGCTCTCTGGTCAGCAAGGGAAGACCTGAGGAAGGTGCCACGAACATTGATGTCCCTCTTTCCCCATGGACGCATGGAGCGAAGGAGGAACTCTGTTCCGACGCGCCGACCACAGTGCCGCTTCCGGAGGAGGAAAACCTCGACCAAGACACAAAAGGCGAGCCTCGGCAAGAAGATCCTCTCATCTACGTGCCCCAAGAGCTCAAGATTCCTCTGCGCAAAGATGGCCAGCCTGGAGTGTGGTGCATGTACCACAGATCTGACCGGCACAGTCTGGAAGATTGCCGACAGTTCAACGACATCCAGATACGCCAGAAGAACGGTGATTGCTATTCATGCGGAGAACCAGGACATATCAGCCGAGATTGCCCTCTCAACAAGAAGCCCAAGAAAGCCAAGGGAGTGCCACAGCTGGGGTTCCTCAAAAGGGAAGATCTTTCCGGACCTTTGCCAATGCATCCACTCAGACTGAAGAGCCCCGGAACCTTGCTCACTACCGGCGCCCCCACAGACACAAAGCAGTCAAGGGCAAGCTGCAGCTAGCTGGGATCAAACCTTCATCTGCGGAGATTTGGCCCACGGAGAATGGGATCTCCCGGGTCACATCGTCACAATACAGCCAGGACCAAGTGGACCCCTCAGAAGTACCGGATTGCTAAGTGGCTAGCATCAGGATCCCGCGAGTAAAGCAGCTTCAGGGTCTCCGGACCGGCACGAGCCAGCAAGATTGACGGGTCACCAAACAAGGAACATCCGGGTCCAGGAAAGCTAAGACAACCGTGGGGTCTCCGGACCGGCGTCTCTGATACGCCAGCAAGTCGCCGGATCACCAGTTGGGTGGTCTCCGGGTAACTCGAGCAAGTAACACAATGGTCTCCGGACCGGCGCAAGCCAGCCAGTCATGCCCTTAGTCGGCATTGGAGGCTATCTCGGTTGGAACCTTGTCCCCGCCAAGAATTGCTGGGCAAGGCAGAATTATGTCTGAAACACGGCATAGAAGACCCGCCTTGGCGGCAGCGCGACAGAACGATTACCGAGGTAGCCAGAAGGAGTCAAAACGCGAGCTAAGTATAAACGTGCTTGCACGGGCTTGTTCCCGGGTACATCTGTTTTATGTGCTTTGGCTAAGGCGAAAGCGGGCGTTCTCCTGGGGCAGCGCCTTCGCGATGACACTGTCAGTTTCCCTCGGGCAGTGGAGTCGTGGGCTGAGGTCCGTGCGGTCAGGAAACGGTGGGTCCTTTGGGGGGTTGCGCCCTGTGTCAGCACTTCAGATCAGTCTGAGTGCCCACGGCTGGTTAGCGCTCACACCTTTGGATCCTTCCCGAGAGCGTAAAGCCCCCACGAGTACGATAAAACTTATATACTTTGGGAAGAAGTTATTTACATTCAAAAGCATGAGTTCATAAGCCAGTTGGCAATATCAGTACAAAAGCATGGTTCACGGCCCCTGGTATTGTCCTTTTCAGGACTTCACAGGTTCACGGGTCGTCTTCTCGGGAAAGGCGCTTCAAGATCTCCTCCACCTGGCGGGTTACGTCTGGAGGAAGCGGCGTCCCGGGTTCAGGCGCCTCCAGCTCGGACAGCAAGGAGAGCTGCGGGTGTCGTTGGCGAAGCGCTGTGACAAACCGGGTCGTCACCTGCCTCACTGCCTGTTCCCCAGCAAGGCGAGTGGCTCTGCTAGCCTGCTCCTTGATACCCTTGATGAGCGAGGCCACGTACTTCAAGAACCCGGGATAGCGGGAAGGAAGTGGAATGGTCGGCCATGAGGACAGGCGGAGAAGGCACTCCCAAGTTCGTGAACTCCTTCACGATATCCAAGGACCCGTGGTTCATCTGGAGCAAGATGTTGTGGTCATCGCGGCGGTGGTGAGCGAATCGTCGTGTTCTTTCTCAAGTGCACCCTTTGCTTCCGCCAGCTCGACCTGCACTCCCTTCAGCTGGTTGGACACCTGCTCGTGTTGATGCCACGCAATCTGAGCTTGAGATTTGGACGCTTCCATCGCCGCACGCCCGTCAGCCAGCTCCTTTGCTTCTTTCTTGCGAAGGACGGTCATGCGCGCATCTTTGTCCTTCCAGAAGTCATTCGCATCGCCCAGATCCCGGATCTTTCTTTCCATGGCGACGCGGCCAGCCGTGGCCTCTTGCTTGAACTTCTCAGCTGCTTTGAGGGCCTGCTTCTGCGCCTCGATCGTGGCCGTCATCGTCTCGACCCGGGCGGACAAGCTGTCTCTTTCGCCCCTAGCTCTCTGGAAATCCGAGAAGGCCTGTTCTCGCCTCTCCCTCTCGCTCTTGAGCTCGCTCTGGAGTTTGGAGACCTGCTTGCCTAGTGACGAAGCGGCTCTGCTTTTGGCTCGAAGGTCATTTTCGACCTCGCTGCGAGCCCAGCTAGCCACGTTCTCCAGGCCCTGCTCAAAGCGGTCCTCGTCCCGCTCCATTCTGATCTGGAGCTCCTCAATGGTGCCAAGGTAGTGGCGCTCTTCATCTTCCAGCTCGGCCTCTCCGCTCCAGCTCCTTCTCGCGGCTGGCCACTCTCTGTTCCCAAGCGTAGAGCAGCTCTTCGTCCGCCGCCAGCTTCAGTTCACGGGCGCTAAGAGCTTCCTCCCCAGAGGGAAGCCGCAGCTCGCGAGCCTGCGAGTGCTCCCCGCTGCCGGAGGCCGAGGGCACCAGCCGCGCCAGTTCGGCACGGGCAGAGGACAAGAACTCCGAGACATTGGAGAATGTCTTGGAGAACCCGGGGCCTTCCTCAACTCTCCCGGGTTCATGGCAGGGGTCAGCGTTCCCGAGGGCCGAGCCCCTGGGGATGAACCCGCCTGCTTCGAGTCTACGCGGTCCGAGGTCGCCTGGGGATCCACGTCGCGCCTCTCCCCAGGGCCTTCCGCGCCAACAGCTTCCGCCTCGTCTGCGACGACTGGAGCCACCTCCCTGGTCCTTGGGGCGGACCGGGGGCTCGGGGGCTCGGAGTTGCCTCCATCGGAGGTGCCGGTGGAGCTCGACGCTTCGACATCTTCGCCTCTCCGGGGTCGTTTGCTTGGCCACTCCGGTGTCGGGCTCCTGTGCAAGAAATCAGAGCAAGAAGTCAGGACGGCGGCAAAAGGGAAGCAACTCCACATTCAAGGACAGTTGCCAGCAAAGCTTACCGGCGGGCTCTCTTCGAACCGGAGAAGCTCCATCTCTTCTTCACCAAGTCGCCAAAGAGGTCAGGCAAGGACAGGCTCTCCTCCCCTACCTCCATGTCTGCAAGGGGAGGAGGGATAGCCTCCGACGCCTGGTCAGATTCCTGCATCGACGGCGAGCTCGGCGGCACTGGCTGCTCCGGAAGTTCGTCACCCGGCGGGTTTGTCGCCGCCCCGGAAGGAGCGCCGGGGCCTCCGCCCCGCAAGGTACTCCCGGAGGAGTCGCTTCGTCGCTTTCATCATCCGAAGTCCCAGGTTCTTCAGGGGAAACGTCCCCGCGGGCAAGGCTTTGCCCCCTTGGCCTCTTCCTTGAGGGCTGCGTGCTTTGGGTGCCGGCGGGGGCTCAATCTTGGTAGTACCCGCCACCCCGTACTCATTGCACTCTGGCATCGAAGATCGGATACCGTCGGCGGCTGGATCCTCGAACAGCGGCAAGATCTCATCCTGGAATTCGAAGGGTACCCATGGCAATATGTAGCCCATGGTCAGAGCCCAGGTAGTCTCTGTCAAGTGGAACCTGGACTATGGAAGGCTGCCACCCACCTGAGCAAGTTCCCAGAGCGGGCGGCTCCGGAACTGCAAAGGGGCAATCCCCCTGCGAAGGAAGTCTGCCAGGATCATGGCGCCTGTCACTCCCCTTGCATGAAGCGCAGCCAGCCTGTTGATGACCGGAACCAGGGCTTCCCCTTGAGAGCTTCTTTCCTTGGAGTGTGCCAATCGCTCCGCTGGATAATATGGAGTCATCAGATGGGGATTTGTCCCGTCAGCTTCGACAAAGTATCAGTTGTGCCTCTGTTCTCCAACCGAGGCCTTAGTGAATGTTTCCGGGTACTGGTGCGCTGCATCACTCCGGAGGCAGAAAGAGACACCGCCAGCGATCCACTTGGACTTCCTCAGGCGTGGAACGAAGAAGTGGCGGAATAAGGCCACCGAGGGCATGACGCCCGTGAGTGCCTCACAGGCATAGGCAAAGGTAGCAAGCATCATCACGGCATTGGGGTGCAAGTGCAGCATGTGCAGTCCATAAGCCTCCAAGATTGCCGCGAAGAACTCGGAGAACGGAGGAATGTAACACCCCGATTTTCACTAACCGGTTTTCCTGAAAAAGGGGTGAAATAAAAATTTGCGAAAACCTTTTAATTTGGATTTCTCTGGGTTTTATCAAAACTCATTTGAACTTTTGGTGATGGATGTATCTCTATTTGTCCCTGCCCCGGGAATATTCTCTGAATATTTCTGATCACCTTTGATTCTGTCCCTCGAGGTTTTCCTTATAAAACCCTAATGCCTTTCTTTAGAAAACAAAAACCCGATATACCGCCTCTCCAAAGCAACTCTCCTTTATCTTGCTTAGAAAATTCCGCCAAAAATCCCAGAGACACCTATCATCATGTATATCCCATATATGCATGAACTTAGCCATGACCTATGCAACTTTTCAGATTGAAGAAATTACCAAATCTGCCACTACCGGGCCATTTAATCCAAAACCCTACTTCCACTCCACCATAAATCTTGTCCACCTAAGGAAGTGTTTAATATCCCCTTATAAGCCACCCCAAGAAATTTGGGATCATTTGGACCAAATTTTTCTTGTAGGACACCCATCGAACACCTTCTGCCCTTTTCGAAACCCAAAAATGTTTACACATGAAACTTTCTCCAAATTGAGTGATACTTGACCACATTGGTCACATACCAGTAGAACACCACCAGGAAAAATCCTAGCTCCATTGGGATAGAGGAAGTCCCTTTTCTTTGCATCGAACACCTTGAGGGCATTTGAATTTTTCAAAACTTTGTACTGGCCTATTGTTCCTATTTGATGTTTGGCTTGCTGTGTGTTGTGTGTAATGTTAGCGCAACCCAGGGACGCGACCCGTTTCCTTTTTGGTGCCCTGAATCGCCGGGAACGCGATGATGCCGATCACGGCGTGCTCTGGACATGCCACTGTCGGCATGAGCCGAACCCAAACCCTAGCCCCTGCCTTATCCTCTGCACCAGTGCACCCACGTGCTCCACTGTGCCTCCAGCACGGCTCCCTCATCCCCTCCCCTCCCTTATCCCTCCCCTGTGGCCGGAGAACGTGAGCCATGACCTCATCGATGAAATTTAATGGCCACCACGGCAAGCACCTAATTCTCCTCCTCTCCCTCCTTATAAGGCCACCTCCGAGCAGCCCAGCAAACCCTAGCCAGTCCACACCCTCTCCCTTCCCTCTGCACCCCTTGTTCAGTGCACAAGATCCACAAAAAAATCGCCACAATTTCGGCCACCATGGCCGTGCACCGCGAGCTCGGGCGAGCTCGGGGGAGGCGACCCCCGCCTCGGCCCTGCCTTCACCAACCGCGGCGTGCCCCCGCAGGACCGTCCCCACCGCCGGCCGGCCCCCGGCGCCCTCCTCGGCCGTCCCTGGCCGTCCCCTGCTCGCTCCCGTGCGAGTCCAGGGAAGAAGACGACCAGGGGATCGATCCTCTGTTTTTTTTCTTTTTTTTCCGCTGAACCGTTTTCTGGCCCAGCCAGGCGCAGCAGCCTCGCGGCCCGCCAGCGGCCCAGCGCGCGGCAGGCGGCCAGCGCACGGCGCGCAGCGCGCAGCACGGCCCATTTACGGCCCGTTCCGTTTTTTTTCCCGCGGAACTTTTTCTTTTTCCTCAGGACAGATTTTCAAACGTCAATATCTTTTGAACCGTAACTCCGTTTTCGGTGATTCAAATTTCTAAATTCCTATCTTAGCGAGATCGATCCACTGGTATAAGTTTCACACCCTTCTAGTAAAGTTTTGGGGTAGCCCATTTTATGTGTGATACCCTCCCGGTGGCACGGTGTAGGGCTACCGGTGCCCGATTCCGCGACGTCTTCACTTCACCGACGAACCCGAGCACAACCACGTGACCCGAGGCAAGCTAACCACTTGCTATGAGCCCAGTCTATTTTATCTCGCTATGTTTTGCTTGCTAGTCAATATTGATGTTGGTTCCTATGATTTCATATGTATACTTGCCTGCTATGTTTGTTTCGAGCGTAGATAGCAATGCCTTGTTTATTTTTCCGAGCATAGCTAGCGTTACCTTGTTGCTTTTTAAATTGTCGCATTACTATATAATTGCTTATCTGTGCCTCACCCCCATTCCCGAGGCGATGGGCTGGAGGAACCGCCACAGTCAAGGGAATGGGAAATAATACAACTGTGCGCCTCGCACTTGCGTGGCTTTGTTTGCTTCTTCTTCTTCGCCGAGGTGAGGAGCGGACGAATGTCGTCTAATGATCCTCGGAGTTGGGGGCATTTGCCAAAAGAGTTATTTGCTTCTTCTCCCTCCGTCAAACGTGGTTGGCGTAAGCCCGCCTGGACTGCGACGCTTGGGACATTTGCTTTCCATTTGGTTCTTTTTGCCAAGATTGCTGACACCACGTCGGGTTAATCCTTGAGTGGAATGGATGCTTTCTTTCTTATGAGTGCTTTTCGGTTCATTTTGGAGACTACATGCCCTACCAACTTTGGTAGTTGATCTGTGATGGCGCTGGTCGGTGGTATCGCCGCCGTAGTCACCCGATCGACGCCAACAACCTGTGTTATATTTTGTATTGATCTGTGATGGCGCTGGTCGGTGGTATCGCCGCCGTAGTCACCCGGTCAATACAAACAAACTATTGCTTGAAATATCATGTTGCTAATGTATTATTGTTTGATGATATATCATTATGATGTTGTGATTGTTGTGTTGGACTAATCCTCTGTTGTTTGGACTTGTTATGATGAAACTGGATTAAATGAAACACCCCTCCAAACTTCGATAGGGTCAGTCCATAGTGCCACTAATCTGAACATCGAAAGCACTGCCACTGTCGCTCATATGGGCGGGCCTTGACCTACGTAACCTATTGAGCCTCCTTTGATGCTACCATTTTGGCAAGACGAGTCGGTTACCTTTGTGGTCGGGGCTAGTCTTGTGAAGGTTCCGGAGCCAGGCGTCGCTCATCTGTTGGGGGCGTGCCGGATTCACTTCGTCATAAGACATAGAGTTGTGTCGGTAGCTATACAGGGAGTGTCTTGGTAGCGTGAACGGTCGGGTGAGTGTATCTTGCTGAGTTCGCCTTAAGGATGATATCCTAAAGTACAGGCTGAGTGTGGTGCACTTAGATGGGTGGTATCTGCAACCTCTCGAGAGTGTCAAATCTAGATGTCTAGCCTCATTCCAAGGTTATGGAACAACAGTTCAGTGTCGGTCACACTATTGTCTTTGTCGAGTCTGGAGGTTAAACATAAGTTCGGTTTGAAAGAAAGTTGAACAACCTGATTTCACTAAATGAACAATAAGATGATGCAGGGAATGTTACTTGAGCTGTGGATGGTTACCGTGTTTAGGGATGGCGGTGTGATCGTTGGGAGCCTAGAGTTAGGCCTGAGCCAACATCACTCGTGCATGCCCAAGTGAAAGGATGAGGCCAGTGGGCCTAGCAGTGTTGACAGATGGAATAAGGCCAGTGGGCCTACCAGGGATGATAAATATTGTTATGTTACTTGGTACCAAATGGTACACCCGTTTACTCGTCACAGGTAAGCCCTTTGTATGATTGCCGATACACGATCCAACCCCACCTGGCTTGGACTCTGTACTGGTGATACCCCCGTTGTCTGCTTACGACATGTTTGGTTGTCAATGCCATGCTACTTTTATGTCATGTATCTTGAATACACTTGACATGTTGTAGGAGTTTATTTCCAATGTATATCTTGTTGCATGCTTGTTGTATTGTTTGTAGTGAGTGGCGATTCTTGCTGAGTGCCTACAAATGTACTCACGGGCCTTGTGATTGTGGCCAGATTTTGGCGAGGACTCAACTCCCCCCCTTAGCAAGGACAAGGAGCAGAAGCGTGCTAGGATCAGTAGCCCAGCCAGATACCTGTGGAGTGGAGCCGCTCCAAGCCGTTGCCTTAGCCGTCTTCCGCTGCCAGTTAAACTCTGTCCTGAGCCATACTTGGCAAGATATTTTTGTAATGCCTCGAAGGCCTTGTAAACCTTTTGTAGCACTTTGTGCCTGATTGTGTAATGATTTCTGCTATGTTGCATTGTCATAACGTGCGGCCAGATCTTGGGCTGGCGCACGGGGCGACCGCCTCTCTGGAAAATATGTGCCAGAGCGGGGTGCCACAAGGAAGAAGGCCGACGACAGAGAAATCGTGGAAAGTAATCACCTCCCCTTCTCGTTGAGGCCCGCTCCCAGGGCGCACCACCACTCCCTCAGTATCGCGGAAGCTCGCGGCCAGGGATTGGCGGACGTGTTGAATGGCTTCCTCTGACGCATACTCGCTGGGAGAAAAGAGGGCCTGAGTCACCCTCATTGAAGGCGGCGCTTCGGCCAGAGAAGCTTCCATCGCCATCTTCTCGGCAGCAGATTGCGACATCTTCCTCACCCCGTCCTATCTCGCTTTGGCGGCATGGGCTGGGGGCAAGAACAAGGAACGGCGGCGGCCAAGGCGGGGGGCGGCGATTGGCAAAGTCAGGGAGAAGGAGTCTCCTGCGCGGCGATTTGGGGATTTCGGCGAATCTGGAGAGGTAACGGCTACAGTGGAAGCCAGTCGTGGCTTATAAGGAATCCCACACGTCGCGTCGCGGCCCCATTACTCCGACGGACGTAGGGATCGAGGGGGCGTGCCGATTTCTGCGTGTTTCGCCCGTTGGATTCCAAGATAAGCACGGGTCCATATGAATCGCAACGTTCGCCGCGATTCAGTCAACGGGACCCGGGGCTCGTCTCTACCTCGCCTCGGCGGGTCCCCAACGGAGCTGAGCAAGGAAGACCAGGTGCCCGGGACCCACTTTGACCTATCTTTAGGCCATGGCCCCGGCAGCTGGAGCAAGAGCCACCGGAACCATGCCCGGGGGCTACTGTCGCAGCAGTGGAACATGGGGTTCCCCTAGTACTGCCAAAGTGGGTCCACCCCATGTGGGCCCAAGATGAAGATGGACAAGACCAAGACTCAAGTCAAGCTGGCGGGTTCACCGTCAAGACACGCATGGCCTACGTCGACTAAGGGCTCCGGTCCTGGGGACCTTCCGGGTCCCCGAACCAAGCAAGAAGGCCAGGAAGGACCCGAGAGCCCGAGTTCCCGGCAGGAGGCCAGGCTCCCTCTCGGGTACTTCCCCACGTCCCTGTGGATAAGCACTCCACCTCACCGCGGAAGACTTGGGAAGCAAGGCGAAGGCAGTGCGGGCGGGAAGCACGTCCCGTGGTGGTGTCAGCTCCTGTCCACCCCAAGGAAGACGCTCCCACCTAACCCAAAGGAGACGCTAGGCTGAGGAGAGGCCACGTCTCCTCCTAAACTAGATGAGGAGGGTCCTTCACCCCGAAGGTCCCTCATGCCCCTCACGTGACCCTGTGGCAACCTCTTAGCCTATAAAAGGAGGACCAAGGCACGGAGGAGAAAAAGGTCGAAGCAAGGACGAACACAAGGTAGAACCAGAGTAAGACTAGACTAGGGCTGCGAAGGTAGAGAGGAAGGTGATCTCCTCCGGGTCAGGATCTGTCCTTCTTCTACCTCCAGCCAAAACCCTTCCGGGTACCCCATCCGGGAGGTTCCATTGTAAGCTACACTATGAAGAACCCATCAATCCAGACATGCAGGAGTAGGGCTTTTAGCATCCGGGCGGCCTGAACCTGGGTAGCTCCTTGTGTCCCTTTGGTTGCATGCTTTGATCGTGGAGAGGAGAGCTTGATCTAGACTCCGCCCAAGAAGACGATTCTCAGCCTCCTTCGCGCCCCGTGCCGAACCTAAAAGGGGGTATCCTATACTCCCGGTGTCCGTGCAACGAGACACGACACGATCCTTCCCGAAGTAAACTTCAGATCGACCGTGCCAACACCAAGAACAGAAGCACTTGCGCCATTCCCCATCAGTAAGGATCCGTTCCCTGTGACCTGATAAGAAGAAAACAATGAGATGTCAGCACATACATGAATATTTGCACCCGTGTCAATCCACCAATCATTAGACTGACAAACTAAAAATACAGTAAACAAATTACCGTACCCATATGCTCCATTCTCATTGTTGCTCACAATCATGTTGACAGACTTGGAGTCCTGTCCTGGTTTCTTGAACTTCTTTGGGCACTTGGGAGCCCAATGTTCCTCTGAACCACATGTGAAGCAGACTCCTTTCTTCTTATCCTTGTTGAAGGGCTTCTTACCCTTCTTCTTGAAGTCGGTATTCTGTTGGACACCAGGTTTCCCCTTGGGCTTGTGAAAGTTGGAATTCTTCCGTACAAAATTGGCGACAGAAGTTCCCTCGTCCCTTTTCCGTGCAAGTCCTTTGCTCTCGAATTCTGCTCGACACTCAAATGGCCGATGACATCCTCAACCAAGAATTCACGCCTCTGATGTTTCAGAGTAGTAGCAAAGTTCCTCCAGGAATTAGGCAGCTTAGCGATTATGCATCCCGCGACAAATTTGCCCGGTAGAACACATTTGAGAAGCTCAACCTCCTTAGCGATGCACTGTATCTCATGAGCTTGTTCCAATACATAACGGTTTTCAACCATCTTATAATCATGGAACTGCTATATAGTGTACATCTTGCTTCCAGCATCGGTTGCGCCGAATTTAGATTCGAGCGCCTCCCACAAGTTCTGGGCAACCCGCACATGTAAATATGCATCAACCAACTTATCTCCGATCACGCTCAGAACGGCTCCAACAAAGACGACGGTGACATCCCTGAACGCCTTCTCCTGTTTAGGAGCAATCGTTCCAGTGGGAGTTACACCGGCGACCCAGAACACGTTCATCGTCGTGAGCCATAAAGTGGTTTTGGTTTGTCTATGCTTAAAATACGTCCCGCGTAAACAGGGTTGGTTTCAGTGCAGCAGCAAAACCTTGGATCGAAAATTGCCTACACATATTAGGTTTTTGGATTGTTGAGTATATAAGCAATCGTTCGATTAAATTAATCCAAATATAAATCATGAACATGACGGAAACAGTACTAAGCACATACTGATACTTGACGATATTATCATGTACTAAACAGACGGTAGAAAGATCTACACAAATCGCTATTACTGCAGATATGGAAATAAACAGGAGAGGGATAAACGTGTTATGCCCTCTAATAGGCCAGTTGGCCGTAGCAGCGGCGGAGGCAGCAGCGGCGGCGGTAGCAACAGCAGCAGTGGCGTCCTCGGTGCTCATGATGATGACGAATGCGACGCGGACGTAGTTGAAGCAGATGAACAGAAGCTAGTAGTCGCGTAAGAGACACTACCCAAAAACCTAATCGCCCCTCTCCCGTACGGGATGTGGAGAGGCGGGGTTTCGGAGGCCCGCTCTCCCGTCGGCCGTGTACGCGGTGGACGGGATGGGATCACCGGAGGCGGCAACAGCGAGAGTAACGACTATGACGGTGCGTGGAGCGGATATGATCTGTTGTGTATTCTGGAGAGGAGTGACCTTTCTCATATAGACACACAGGCAAGCGATAGGAGAAACAGAAACGCACACAATTAATAGAGAATTAAGGGACTGGAAACATACGTAAGCACTTAAGACGAAACGTTTCAACGCACATTCATTCTCCATTAACGTCATTAAGACAAAACATTTCAGTTGCCGTTCATATTTTTCCTACGTGACAAAAAGATAACATCGGCTCGGCGAGATTCCCGCAACCCGCGGCACGCGCGTCGTGATGAGGCGGGAGGCAGAGGAGGAGGAGCGCGTGTGGAGCACCTCGCTTCTCTTCACAACCAACACCTCATACCTGTGGGAGAAGAGCTCACCTTATAAGTTATAAGTTGGTGTACATCTCTCCCAACTAGCCATGTGGAACTAAACTCTCACCACTTGCCATGACAGCATGTGCCTTTAGGAATTTTTCTGTAATTGTTAGATGGCCTAAAGCCCACCTAATATTTTAACACTATTTCGTGGATGTTGGCATGTCGGCCTACATTCAAATCTCAAAAGCAGCATTCCAGACAGAAATTCTATTTCTGACAGGAAATTTGTCATTTTTGTACAGGGCGCGTACGATGTCATTTCGGCGCGAAAAAAAACACGGTGGTGCGTACCATGGTCAAGTACGTGCATGATTTTTTTCAGATTTTTTTGATAAGTTTTCAAATTTTGATTTTTTTTTGAAAATACCGGAAGCATATGCTCCCGGGAGCCAAAACGGCGCTCTCCATTCCAGATGCATTTTTGTTACTCGTTTCAAAGTACTTAACTGTCGTTTCCTTTTTCCCCGTAAAGAGAAACTTTAAGCAGTCGTTTTTATTTATTTCATGTACGCAAGGGACAAGTAGGAATTGTATGGTTAGATGTCTTAGTTAGAGCATCTCCAACCGGAGGCCCCAAACCCACCCCAAACGTCCGGGCGGACCGCCCGGACAGGGTTTGGCCCAAAAACCACCACCCAAAGGAGGACCCCATAGCCAGCCCAAACGTCCGGGCGGTCCGGCACACCCCAAACCCGCCCCAGATATGGGCTGGGTTTGGGGGCGCCCGGGCGCGGCCGGACGCGTCCGCCCCGCACTCGCTGACATCGCGGACCCACGCTTTGACCGCCTGGCGGAGCGGATAAGCTAGCTTGACCGGCGTTGGCATTCATGGCGCACCGGCCGGCATTCATGGCGTACCGGCCACCGGCCACCTCCGACTATAAAGTGGAGGGGCCGGAGCAAACTCTACTCCGCACCGCATTTCCGCCGCCGCCGCTCTCTTCTCCTCCTCCACATCCACCAGTGCCGAGTTTCCTCCTCCACCTCATCCACCATGCCTCGCCGCCTCCCCACCACATGCGCCAAGATGACGGCGGAGAAGTGGGCGCAGCTCCGCCGAGAAAAGGAGGCCGCGGGATCGCGTGTGTCCGCAGAAGTGTTGGCGGCGGAGGGGACAGACGTCGGCTACGGCATCCTCCGCGAGGGCTCCGACGTCGTCGAAATGACGGGTTCGGAGTACCTCCGGCAGATGCACGAATCGAATCGGGCGCAGTCGTCGGCGATGGCGGAGGAGTGGAATCAGCAGGCGGAGGCGGAGCTGGCAAGGATGCGGGCGGAGGACGAGGCCATGCGGGTTCGGGCGGAGGAGCGCGCAAGGGTGGCGGCGGAGCACCGTTTGGCCGAGGAGCAGCTCAAGGCCGAGGCCACAGACCGAATCTTCGTCGGGCAGATGAAGAACAGGCTCGGCTTCGTCGAGAAGCAGAAGCGGGCGGAGGAGGCGTTCCGTCAAGGCTGCATCTACGTGCCAGAATCTTCCGGATCTGGCTCCTTCTACACCGACTCCGACGAGCAGGGGTCTTCTCCGGACCCTCCTCCAGCTGCGGCACAGGGCGGCTCCGGCTCCGGCGACGGCGCGGCAACGGTCATCCTCCTGTCCGACGATGAGTAGACAAGGCTATCCGGTCGCATGAACTGCACGTAGGATAAGTAGCAACTTGTATTCACGTTGCATGCTTTTGTAGTAATTTGGTATCTTAAATTAGAGGTGTGTGGTTATAGCACCATGTTTTTGGGGGCTGTCCGGTCAGTGTCCGCGGACGAGTCCGGACGCGTCCGCGGACACTATGAGGGCCGGATTTGGGGGCTCCGCTTGGAGATGCTCTTAGACCGTTCTCTCTGACTTTTCAATCCGTGCACGCGGCCATGCCAAACACACCATCACGAAACCACTGAGCAGATCGCACTTTCTTTTTGACCAGCTGAGCCTCTGAAAGAGCAACGCGATGTGAGCTGCTGTGGTACCAAAATGAACGGCGCCGACTTTTTATTTGGGAAATTGGCAGGTCTGTATCCACGAGTGCTTTGAATTTCAGGATCCTCTCCGAGCAATCTACTCCCTCCGTTTTAATTTGGATGACTTCCATTTAACTACATGTAGATATATCTAGACATGTTACATGTATAAATATATACACATGTAGTTAAAATGAACTCATCTAATTTGGAACAGAGTGAGTACAATACAAGGTGAACTGAAAATCGGGTTTTCGGAAAAATAAACTTGTTTCACAATTTTCATTTAGACACCCATGTTGTTTCACAATTATAATATGTTTAGATATTCCAATATGGATTATACACGGAGTAAAATGAGCGAATCTACACACCAAAAAGCGTCTAGATATATTTATTGTAGAAAAAATGTCTAAATGAAACAAGCACTGAAGTATAAGTGCATGACCCTTTTCTTCAATCAACATTTTTGGTGGCGGTCATGTCCGAAACACGACTCTCGTAGGTCAGGAATGAGGAGTTTGGGCAGATACTTGGTTTGTGACTAGTGTCGACATGGCAATCCGAGATGTTCATTTGGAAGACTCCCCACCTGTTGACTAAGGTTATGCATGTCTTGGATGCAACTCTTTCTTATCTTTGAAGAGCTTTTCTGGTTTTTAATATTCCTTCTGATACATATTAATTTTGGGGCAGCGCTGGGCGTCCCCTAGGGGATCGGGGCGTCCGATCCCCTGCCTCCCGAACCGTTAGATTTGTTAGCGCGTACGTCTATGATTGGTTTTGACCGGGTCATCCGCATCGAGACGTCTCCATCGAGAGGAAAAATTCCCCATGCCTCCCCTCGGCCGCTCTCTCTTCGTTACTTGCACTGTCCCTCTGCTGCTCGCCTCCTCGAGGCGTGCAAAAGATGCACGGGTCGCCTCCTCGCTTGTGTCTCTCCTCGGAGCAGCAGCAGCAGCAGCACTCCCTCGTTCGTAGCCCGGTGTTGCATGTAGCAGCAACACCTTCATCCCCACAGCTTCTGCCATGGCCGCTAGCCATCCCGCCCGCCCTTGCAGCAACAATAGCCCGTCGTTGTAGCAACGGCCGACAACTTCCGTACCACCGGCGGACAACGTTTGCAGCAAGCGGAGGTGGCCAACCTTGTAGCACGGGTTGTCGGTGTTGGTAGCAGTGGCAACCGTCATTTGTAGCAATGGTAGCCAGAGTTTGTAGCAAAACGGCCTGCGTCAGCGGACCCTTGCAGCTTTGTCGGCCATCGTTTGTAGCAAAACTGGAGGTTGTTAGCAGCAACCAACGGCTGCCCTTTGTAGCATTGCTGGCGAGCGTGGGTTGCACCGAGGGCTGCCTCCTATGTAGCATTGCTGGAGCGCGTCGGTAGCACGGGTGGCTGTCCTTTGTAGCACTACCGGCTAGCATCGATGGCACCAGCTGCTGCCCTTTGTAGCACTGCCGACAAAGTGTCGGTAGCACCGGGGGCTGCCCTTTATAGCACTGCCACCCACTGCTCGCCGCACCGCCGATGGCCACGATTCCAAGCCGGGAGAAGGAGGTGGCGCATGGCACTGACGACCCCGTCGTAGCAAACGACACGACAGGGCGCTAGAAGGGAGGAGGGAGCAGCCAACAGATTGTGGGGGAGGGCCTGGGCGACGGGAGGGAGGAGAAAAGGGGAGGGAGAGGAACGAGTGGTGGCGGCGCGTAGGGCCAGACAGACACAACAGTGGAGCTTGGTCGCAAGATCATGGTCGCGAGGAACGGCGACGGAACTTGGTCGTGATCCATGGCGAAGAAGAGTAAAAGAGAGGATAGAAAGGAGCGGTGTAGAGAAAGGTGCGGGACGGAGGAGAACGAGATAAGGTTGGGCCGCTTCATTTCTGGGCACGTCACAAAGACGCGTGGCACGCTGTCAAGGCGGGGGACGCGAGTCGCGCGACACCTCGGCTTCTACGAAGTGTTTCCGTTAATTTTATATCTAGCATTAAACTATGTCTAGATACATCCAATTGAACGTAATATGGATCAGAGGTAAAATCTATTAGGTTTATGTGCAAAAAAAACACTGAGTAGCCATGTTGAAAAATCCCCACGGACATGGCATCTCAACAAAAAGTTGTTTGCTACAAGAGCAAAACACAAATAAACAGGGCGCGCTAATGCAATTTCCATTTAGATTAAACCCCTTAGTTGAGTGCCAATTAAATTAACCAGGGAATTAGTAGCTTCCCGACATCCCATCGGCCATCCGACACTGACCCACTGTTACAGCATCTCCAACAGCAGCGCTACGCGCCGGCGCGCTATATTTTTTTTGCAGCGCCAGATTTGCGATTTAGCGCGCGCGGCGCCTGTTTTGCTTTAGCAGACGCGCTATAGTTAGCGCGGCGCGGCTGCACAATTTCTAGCTCCAGCAGAGGCGCTAAAAATTCCACCGCGCGCGCCCAGCGCAAACAACATTCACACCAAACATGCAAACAAACCGAATCAAATCGACACGAAATAAATCAACAATAAATAGTTTAATTATTTATTACAACACAAATAAATAGTTGTTCCGGAAGCATAGAACAAATAGTTCATTACACAACACAATAAATGAAACAAAAACACAAATTCAACTCAATGTTGCCCATTACATGTCCACCACTCCTCGATAAGATCCTTTTGAAGATCATCATGTGTGTCATTACATCGAATGGCATGGTAGGATGCAACAAAGCGTGCCACCCTCTCAACCCTCCTCCGCGGTTGCACGGGAACACCCATTAACTCATAATGAGTGTAGTCCAAATCTTGCCCGCGCTCATTCTCGATGATCATGTTATGCATGATCACACATGCGTTCATGATGTACCAAAGCATATCTTGATCCCAAAATCTAGCCGGTCCTCTAACAATAGCAAATTGGGCTTGCAAAATCCCAAATGCTCTCTCCACATCTTTCCTAGCCGCCGCTTGAGCATTGTGAAAGTCAAGCATTTTCTTACCTACCGGTCTCTGAACCGGTTTCACAAATGTTTGCCACCTTGGGTAGATGCCGTCCGCAAGATAGTAGCCATAGTTGTATGTATGGCCATTTGCTACAAACTCCACCGGACAAGTTTTTCCTTTTGCAATCTTATTCATGAGTGGTGACCGATGAAGAACATTAATATCATTGAGAGCTCCGGGCATTCCGAAAAAAGCATGCCAAATCCAAGTCTCATGATCGGCCACCGCTTCAAGAATTATGGTGGAATCCTTCTTATGGCCCTGGAATTGTCCATGCCATGCTGCAGGACAATTCTTCCAACTCCAATGCATGCAATCAATTGATCCAAGCATACCTGGAAATCCTCGAGCAGCATTGAACTCCAAAAGCCTAGCCGTGTCCGCTGCGTTGGGGGCTCTCAAGTATTCCGTACCAAACACTTGCACAATGCCAACTGCAAAGCGCTTGACACACATGATGGCTTGACTCTCGCCCATCGCCAAGTGATCATCCACTAGGTCCGCCGGAATACCGTATGCCAACATACGCAAGGCGGCGGTCACCTTTTGAAAGGTGCTATGCCCAAGTTCACCGGCGGCGTTCCTCCTTTGCTGGAAAAAACCGATCATGTTTACTCAGTTCCTCTGCAATTTTCTTAAACAAGTCAATGCTCATCCGAAACCGACGCCGGAAATAAGACTCGGGGTAGACGGGATGCTCGATAAAATAGTGCCTCATCAATCTTTCATGAGCACCCATCCTTTCCCTCCACAATTTTAGGCGACCCATGACTGAACCACCGTGCTTTGGTCGTTTCCTAGCACGGATAGCAAGGATCATAGCCATTTCTTCCTCCTCTTGCATATCAAGTTCTTCATCAAATTCTTCATCGGAGGACAAACATGAATCGTCACTAGACGAACTCATCTACAAACATGAATTTGTACTAGTTATTTACCTACAAACTAGTTTTATTTCAACTATCTACAAACTAAAAATTTAGAGAACAACAAACATACCTTGCAAGTATTTTGTCAAACACCTTGCGCGCGCGGAGGTTCGACGACCGCCAAGGAAGGCGCTGGACCAAGGAGCGCGGAGGTTCGACGACCGCCAAGGAAGGCGCTGGACCAAGGAGCTCGTCGGAGGAACTGCGCGGTGCGGAGTAGAGGCGGAAGGCGGCGGAACCGGATTGGCGTCGGTGGCGCTGCGGGGCAAGATCGACGCGGCGGCGAGCTGCCCAGCGGTACAGCCGGCGACGCGCAGGGGACGAACGGCGGAAGCGCCGGCGGCTGGTCTATTCGCGCGCCATGGTCGTCGGCGAAGATGGGGACGGAGGCGCGCGCGGGTGGAGGATTCAGATCCGGCGGCGGTTGGTTCAATTCGCGGGAATATCTTTTCGACCGCGCGCGCTGGAGCGGCCGCCCCAAATTCAGCGCAAGGAGTACCGCTCGGGCCAGCGCGCTGGCCCCTTTTTACCGCGCGCGGAGTTTTAGCGCGGCTGCTGGAGACGCCGAAACGGGTGCGCGCGCGCCATATCGGCGGTTTTTTGGGCGCGCGGCATTTTTAGCGCTGCTGTTGGAGATGTTCCTCGGCTGTAATTCTATATTCGTTTCGTTTTGTGGGAGGAGACTGACTTTTGGCCGCGTGCTCCTATCCATCTATCCATCCTCTTCCTTTCTTCTTCATCCTCTGTCCGTTTCTGGACGGGTCCAAAAACAATCGATCAGTTCCCAAAAGAAAAACAATTGACCGATTTTCCTGGCTGCTGAGGCAATCTTTGCTATCCCGGCGACCTAAAGTCCCCCTCCGGGGCGAGTGGGGGTTGGAGATTTGTGATTCCGCCTTCTTGATTTCAGCCCTTTTTGTTGGAGTTGTTGAGGCCGGATTATGAGATGGGCCTCTTCTCATGCCTGTTCCGGTGCCCTGACGAGGAGGAGGTGGCCAACGAGCAGGATGGGAACGACGACGAGGAGGAGTCCAGCAGAATCGACCATGGAGTCCCCTCAGGTGATGGCGTAACCCCTCTATGCTCACCTAAAATTAGGCTAGAATCACTCGCTTCTTGGTGTTGGTTTTTCAGTATCTTGTTCTTCGGAAAGAAAAAAATAATCGACTCTTTTCAGCTCATGATCCTAACAATTTCTCTTTCGAGGGTGGTTCAGAGCTGGAGGGTTGATATTTAGCAAACGAGATGCGTTATGGTCAACCGTCAGAGATTTTCAGTAACGAGTACACCCTTAGTTTCTTGGGAAATCTCAATTCCTTTAGCATGTAGAACTTTGTTGTGAGACCAAATTAAACAGTCAAAAGTTTATTCAGGAGTATCGTTCATAGTTTCGTTTATCAAGGAAACAGAAAATGAAACATGATTAGTTAAAAAGGGAACCAAAATTATGAAGGAGGTGAATAGTTATAGAACGAAGAGTATGACAACAAAACTGAAAAGGCCTGGGAATAACAGTTAAAAAAATACTAGTGTGCTACTATTCTTGCTTTCCCTCTTTTCCCAGCTTCCTTTTCTTTTTCAGGAGCATTATAGCGTTAAATGTGGATGTGTATTTCCTTCTGATAAATTGCTCACTAACACTGGACTTTTCAGAGTCATCAGAAAGTGTCCCACTGAAGACTGAATCCAGACATATGGAACGAATCGAAAGAAATGGCTCACATCATGATGCAACGATCTTCACTTTGCGTGAGCTTGTTGATGCTACGAAAAACTTCAACCTAGATTTTCATTTGGGCCGAGGGGGATTTGGTTGTGTGTATAAAGCATATCTGAATGATGGACAGGTGTGTATTTGCTAATTATACAATATACTTCTTACCTACAGTCATATAATTCTCAGTGGATGTCACTTATTGGAAATGTAAAAGTATACTGACATTACACATGCTTTTTGTAATATGTGTCTAACATTGTTCCAGCATTTGCTACATGGCAGGTTGTTGCAGTCAAACAACTTGATCTTAATGGGCTTCAGGGTAACAGAGAATTCCTTGTGGAGGTTCTCATGCTCAACCTCTTGCATCACCCTAACCTTGTCAATTTGATAGGGTACTGTGTTGATGGTGATCAGCGCTTGCTCGTTTATGAATATATGCCATTGGGATCACTAGAAGACCATCTGCACGGTTAGTTTATGTTGGCAAATGTATAATGCCTACGGTCAATCTTACTAACAACTTAGAAATCTTATTAGATGAAATCGGTAAATGTTTGTCAATTTTTTAGCAACGAGAGCATATATAGATTGTTGGATCTTTATTTATTTTCAATATGAGCACATCTGTCTTTCTCTTTTTGGTTTCCATATGTTTTCCGTTGGGTTTCATATCTAGCCTACCTCAACTTGCTTGGGACAAAAGGCTTTGATGTTGATGTTGTTGCTGTATGAGCACATTTTGGTCTGTAGTACTTAGCATATCCGAGTACATGAACATGGTGAACAGTTGTTTTAACTTATGGAAAGCTTTACAAGTTTAATTATCAGTTCCTGTCATAACACCGACAGCCTTCTTTTTTCAGTTGTTGAATCAAGCTTCTTATATGTTTAAATGAGATCCGGATCTCTTATATTTGCTACATCTGATCAAGAGCTAACATTACAATGGGATGCTTGGATGACCTATAATCTATTGATGTTTAATATCTCAACAAACTAGTCAGTCATAATGGCAAAATAATTTAGTTTTTTTCTCCTAATCAATTTGTAGAATAAAATTTCTTAGGAAGTTATGTCACTAATGAAATCTATATTGCTTCTGGTTTTTTAATTCTGTGATGATTCACCATTTTCTAAATGGTATCTGTGTTAGCGTTACCCATGTGCTATTTACTGGGACACCACCATTAAGAAATAACTGGTCATGCTTTAAACAGATCTACCGCCTAATCAAGAACCTTTAGATTGGAAAACTCGGATGAAGATAGCTGCTGGTGCAGCAGCTGGTTTGGAATACCTGCATGATAAGGCACATCCACCGGTTATTTACCGAGATATTAAGCCATCGAACATTCTTCTTGGTGAAGGGTATCATGCAAAGTTGTCCGACTTTGGACTTGCTAAACTTGGTCCTGTAGGTGATAAGACTCATGTGACAACCCGTGTCATGGGGACTTATGGTTACTGTGCTCCTGAGTACGCCTCAACTGGACAGCTAACGATTAAATCGGACATCTATAGTTTTGGTGTGGTCTTCCTCGAGCTAATTACAGGACGAAGAGCACTTGACAGCAATCGGCCTCGTGAGGAGCAAGACTTGGTCTCATGGGTAGGTTTTTCAATCTCGGATGCAGCTAAATGGTCCAATAATCATACTTCTACAGTAAAAACAAAACATGGATATGATGTACATGTTTAAACTTTAAAGGCAACGATGATATAATCATGGTTAGAGAACTATGAAAAGTCCATAAACCTTGACAATATTTTAATTATGCTCATTATTTTTGGGGCTACAGTTGATTTTTTAAAAAAAACTGCTATGTGGTGGTTAGACTCAGTACTGGAAATATGTAAAACTGTTATGTATATGGTGTGAGGTCTTCTTGGGAATCAGTCTTGCTAATTACCCTCTTAGTTATACATCTTAATGCCTGGGAAGTAATCATCTCGTTTGAGTTCTTTAGGATTTTCTTTGTTTTCAAACATGATAAATCATTTAATTTATTTATGTAGGCCCCCTTAGCGGGTAAAGTTAGAGTCTTACTCGAATATAATTTATGTATGCAGGCCCCTTAGCAGCTGAGAAATATCTTTTATTCAAATATATGCATCCTCATAAAATGGGAGTGTGCTTCACTTTTTATATTTCCCTTGACGCATTGAAGTATAAGTATCTATATGCTAATGTTCAACTGAATGTTCTATGAATCCATTTTCAGGCTCGTCCATTGTTCAAAGACCAAAGGAAATTTCCAAAGATGGCTGACCCTTTGTTGCATGGCCACTTCCCAAAGAGGGGTTTGTACCAGGCCTTGGCTATTGCAGCAATGTGTTTGCAGGAGAAAGCAAGAAATCGCCCTGTCATTAGGGAAGTTGCTTCTGCTCTCTCTTATTTGTCCTCACAAACATACGAAGGGCATGACGCTGCTGCTCGTGGTGTCCTTGTTGGCCCTTCAGCACCGAAAGTGCAGGACAATCAGGTCAACCAAGACATTGCTTTGCCTAGTCAACATGGAGCTCAAACATCAATGCATGACCATGCAGATGCCTTAGTTCCTGAAGCAAGAGAACATTGCTGGAGCGGCGGGCCACATCGCACATCACGAGGCAGGGTTGTTCCAAACGGTGTCGAGAGAGAGCGCGCTCTTGCTGATGCGAATGTCTGGGCCGAGGCTTGGAGACGCCACGAGAAGACATGAGAAAATCCTCGGATAGTGAGGTCTCCTTTATGTTTTTGGCGTGCTGGCGATTTAGACGAAAGTGTTAGAAGAGGTGGAATAATGCGCAGCTAGGTGTGTAGAACTGCACCACCAGAGTGAGTGCTGGCAAGATTTCACCGATGGAGCTTATTACTTCCAGAATTGTTTCGCTGCATACATACATGGATTTATTTTCATGTATATAGGGGACTGTAAATGTAATAACCCCGTAATAGATGGACTAGACTTGACAGCCATTTTACAGTTCAGTGGTTCTGGATGCAGCCAGAATTTTGGATCCAGCATATAAATTTTGGATAACTTGATGTTAAATACCAGGGCATGCTATTCCTCTCTTTCTGCCAGTGTCTTCACAACTTGCACTTGCAACTTCTGAAGCCTCAGCATTGAAACCTGAAGGGGGAATTTTTGTATTTTTTGGCGATAAGGCAGTGGTACTGTCAGTAAAGGAGTAGAGTATGATTACAACAGGGTTCAACATAGTCTGGCTTTGGCAGACCCAACATACATACAAAACATGACTACCCTGGATTTGTGGGCGCATCAGCTTGCTTGGTTCATGCTGCAGCAAACAGCTCGCAAATTCGTTGACCAAAACCAAAGCTTTCTCTGATCTCCTTCCAGCGCCAGCAACAATAGATGGCGCATCGAAGGTTATCCACTTCTCCGGGGCCAAGCAACGCCGCACGAATTAATATGTGCTGTGGTAGGCGAGAAATTTATTTTCTAATAAAAATAATATATTAATATAAAGAAGATATCAATTACATCCGTTTCAAAAAAAAACATGATGTCAATGGCTAGTTGAGATATGAAGAATGCACATAGCCGAAAGAATGAAGAAAGAGACAGAAAAACAAGCCGGCGTTTCCAGAAAAGGAAAAATGCTTGAGTGCATGTGCGTTGCAACTTTTAATTGGTCAGCGATGTTTTTTTTCTTGCGAAACACAGAGATAAAAAATATTTGCCTTAATAAGAAACACTTGTGTTAAATCTCTGGTTTGAAATCTGGTGCGCTGGGAGTACAACCACCCTTCTAACAATGTCAAGTGTAAGCTTCCAGCGGTAATAACTTTTTTTGCATTCTTCCCCTATGGGTTGAGTGCACGTGCGTTGCTACACACCAAATTGCAATGCATGCATAGAAGTTAAATTGTTTCGCCTTTTTTTTGTCCCCCACCACAGTTGGTACTGTCCCAAGATTGGTGATATAAGAGTATCAACATCCATTCAGATCAAACTGTCCCAAAATTGATTTAGACTCGAGACATCCTAAATTAGCAAAACCAAAACCGTATATTACACATTTCAGATCCCAAAACAAGATGGTAGCGTCAAAACTAAGAACCACCACCAAGTCCAAATATACAATTTATACAACCGGTCAAAATCCATGGTGCGTTACACAGGAGTTCTTTTTCTAAAGAAGATTACATTGCATAACTATACTACTATTACAAGCACGGCCAAAACAATCAGACGAAGCATGCCGAGCATGCACCGTAGCGACCAAATCAGCAAAAACATGACAGTACCTGCAACTGCAAACTTTACCCACAAAAAAAGAAGCGAAAGAGAGAAACCAGCAACTGTAAAGGCCAATTAAGGAGCTCCGCAGGACATGGGCCTTTTAGGGGCTAGAAGTAGGCGACGGCGCGGCGGCGAGGCGGCGGCTGCGCAGAGGCGAACATGATCGCCACCACGACGACGGCGACGACGATCAGCACCATGGCGATGTCCTCGTCCAGCGAGAGCAGGCACATCTTCTTCCCCATGCCGCCCGTGCGTCTTGAGTCTAACGGTTTCCTTTCTCCAGAGAATGAATGAATTAATCCCAGAAGTGGGTAATAATAGTGGCATCGGAAGCGTGTTGCTACATAGACCGCGTCGTAGCAAAACAGTATGACGTGTGTAAAGTAGACACTTGCTGGGAGACTGTCTCTCTGGGTCAACTGCGATACCATATCCTCGTCCATTCATTTAGATTTAAATTTAAAAGCGTGTGATTGGTTCGTCTTGCCTTTTCTGCTAATGACATCAGCTTTGTTCTTAATACCATGTACTTGTGTGTTTCTATCTTACAAAATACTACGCGTACAAGAAAAATCTGATCGGATGGAGCGAATGTGTAAGTAAATCACAGTATGATAAAAATGGTAGAGAACACTTCCTACTTGCAGATTTCCCTCGCAGAGGATAACGACTTCCTAAGTCGTCGTCTGTTAATTGAAGAAGCAAAAGCAGAGCCGTCGTCTGTGCATGTCTCGTCCTCTTAGAAAAAAAAAATACTCCCTATAGGTATGTAAGTTGGACAAGTTGCATCGACATTTCCAGAAATCTAAGCAGATTAATTAGAGGTCATTCTGAAAGTGGCAGTTTGTGAAGACATCATTGCAGGACAAACAATGCATCCACGTCACATGGAAAACGCTCTGGAGAGAGTCGATGATATGATCAAGGTCGTCGCCGACTGCTCCAGCAGCTCCTCCACCACCACCACACACAGAAACAAAGCTCGGTTTACAGTCAATTTATAATCAGCTATGTAAAGATAACCACATAATTTAAACGTACCAATAAAATAGGCAAAACTAGGCAAAACATACCAATAATTTAATCATACCAATAAATTAGGCTAATTGGATTATCATAACACACCATGATGCCAAACAGATATAAAGTAAACGACATGTCTAAACATGGAAAACGAAATTCATGCCTCAATTTGCCTGTCATTTGAAAGCAAAGATACATTTAATACTATAATACAGAGAATTTGGGACAGAAGGGTACCGACTTCATACAAGCATGCCACCTTAACAATGTAATTTCCACCTGTTCCTTGGTAACAAAAGAAGATAGTGTCGATGTATACATGATTATGATGTGCTACTAGAGAATTACATGAAACTGAAAACTTACGTGCCAACAAAATTTGGCAAGGCAAATGCAGATTTGGCCGAAAATAACCATCATATACAGCAGGCCCAAATCGTCGCAGATAAACGATTGCATCGCACAGTAACATCGCCCTGCGCACCGATGAGTTAAGGTACCAGGAAGCAATCTGAGGCTAGTAGCACCATGCCCACTGATGATGGGGCCATTGCGCTGTGGTACCAGAATTTTTTTGATAAAGGGATTTTATTACTTAAAGAGTTTTAAGTACCAGAAATACCAAGGGAAGGCCCTCCTATTGAGAGTACTTGTGTGAAGGCAGCCAACTGGGTGGCTCCTTGACCACATTTCAACTCAACCACAGCGAGGCAAACGCTGCAGCTCGGCGGCCAGATATGAAGCAGCATCAGCAAGACAGCTATCATGTGAGCCCCTGAAAACTGACACCAGAGCTTCTACTCGCATCAGAGCTGGAACTGATATAGAGAGGATCATTCCTTGAGCTAGATACTGCCTGCAAGAGAATGCTAGGCAGTATAGCAAGCGAGTCATCTGCAGGGAGGCACCATGCTTCAACGAGTCCAGAAGAGCACTCAGTTTAGGAAGATTGGTCAACAAGCCCATCGTGGCCTCTCGAGGTGCCGCCTTGAGTAGCAACACCATGCAATCTGAGGCCAAATCGCTTATCTGTGGGTCTGAATTTGCGACTACCTCAAGGAATATACCCATACTGCCACCAAGGTCACAAATATCCATGATGCGGGATTGTTGATCAACAGCTATGCTCATACTGAAGGCGCTGTCAACAAGGAGGGCAGGTTCTTTGGTAAGGGCAATACTTCTGTTGCTTCCAGTGCCACGGATAATGAAAGCTCGGCAAAGTTCCAAGGTTGGTTCAAGAAAATCATCCATATCTTTGGCAGTCACAAACTCCAGTAGATTCCCAATTCTTCTGACAACTTGAAGCTGCGAAAGAATACTGGAGTCCATGTCGGGAGCAGACGCCAAAGCAAAACAAAGCTTGACATTGCTCACGTTTGCATTTGAAAGATCCCCAAGCAAAAATTCAAAGCACTGGGATACTGTTGCTTCATTCAGGATATCCGAGACTTTAACACAACCATGTTCCATCAGCATTACCAGAAGTTTCTGTGCATATATAGGTATTGGGTCTTCATCCTCCGCAAATGAAGGATACATTGGGAGAAAATATTTATGAGAGATTGTTTTCAGGTCAGCTATGGTTTGTTCGTCTGCAGTCAACGAAGAATCACTGAAGATCACAATCATCACGTCAGATAGTATCTTCAAACAGAGGAATCTGGCATCACAGTCTTTATTGCCCTTGTATAAGATGGATAAGCTTGGAAGGAATCGACTTGTGAATATTTTGTGTTCCTTAAGTATAACAGAAGGCTCCTTCGTAGCTGCCTCAAGAACTCGCAGCAATGTCATTTGGAAATCATCCCGAGCCTGAAGTGCAATAAGATGTACACGAATGATCAAAAGGACAAGTATAGGAAATACATTGTGTAGACTGTTACGACAAGACCGTATCAACAATATGAGAAGCTTATTTTAAACGTTACAGTGCACTTATATAATGAACGTACTCCCTCAGTTCCAAATTAATTGAAGTTGTTACAACTGTTAGATTTAGTACAAAGCTAGAACTTCAATTATTGTGCAACGGAGGATGTAGTATCCAATTTTCTCATAAGGTTGCTTCCAGATACTCTACAGGCCATACCTGAAATGGTGTCTCCAAAATCTTCATAAGATTGGCCAATTGGAGCAATACATGACTTGTCACAACTCTGTGACTGAAGGATACACTACCAAGAAGATGAAGTATAACAGGGAACAAATGAATTGTGCTCTTTGGATGAGCACGTCCAGTTAAAGCAGTAATTGGTCCATGACGTTTCCCACCCATGACCTGCTGTATATCACTGGACACAGTGTCAAGAATGCCTGGGACCAATGAAGCAACTAACTGAACAAATGCTTCTGTACATTGATGAATGAAACCATCCTTCTCCTTTCCCAATCTATCAACTGCTGATAGTAGCTTGGCATTACAAAAGAAATGTGGAAGCCACCTTCGACTGTTCTTGCAAAGAAGAGCAACAAATAAAAGGGTTTTTCCTCGCAGAACATCAGTTCCCTGTTCTATCAGGGATATTAGTGCAGGGACTAATTGTTTCTCCTCGGCTAACGACAGAATATAGCGGTTCATATTTGGTATGATATGACTGTTCACTAATGCTGAGTTCAGAAGATTCAGACTGATCTGTTGCTCACGTGTATTGCCCTTAATGAGTGTGCATGCAATATCCTTGAATGATAGCTTCTCCAATATTAAATGAGTACACGATGAACTGAAGCGAGCTAAGCGGCTCAAACAAGATAGTGCAATAAGCCTTGTATTCTCCTGTTTCCCAGTTGCTTTATAGATGTAGCAAAGATGACCGATTACATCTTGGGAAGCAAACCTTGATGTCCAATCTGTCCCTTGGCTACATATATTATCAATTGTTCGTAAAGCATAAAGCTGGGCTAGATCATCTTCACCTTTACGCAAGATAGATGACACCAGTGCAATTACAGCACTAGGAACCTGCACAATTATCAAGTTAAATCATGGGAAAACAGTAGTTTGAATGTGTAGCTGCAAATCAAAGGAAAGGGGCCACTCATAAGCATATCTAGTCTACATGACCACATACAACTATTAAGACAAAAAAAAAAACTGTCGAAGACAATCCTGCTGACCTAACATATTATATCAGATATTTCTATCTTATTATGTTCCAATCATGCTCTTTTCAGTATTTGTGATAACTGCAAATGCTCAATGCACACATACATACTAAACTTGTACCGTGGCACATGAATAAACAATTAAAGAAAAGAGCATGTATTGGAAGTTTGGAACATGAATTCTGTATCTACTATCTAGGCATAGTTATGTATGTGTGGCGCAGTGAACTTTTGCAATTAATTATACTTTCAGCTCCCATGAAATTTCTACTTCAGAACACTACGGTGGGCAATGAAAATATTAGATGCTGGAATCTAATTCCCAGTATCTTATCACAGCAACTTATCTTTTAACTACATGACGCGATATAAGGTAATACAAGGTAAGTCCAGGTATGTATTCATTTGAAGTTTCTAACCTGCCATGAAGCAGCAGATTTGTTGTCTTTCATAGGAGATTCTTGAGCATTGCTTTCTTTGTTATCTTGATCAGTCTGAGTTGATATGTAGAACAGTAATTCTCCCAGTGTTGCCATACAAAATCTCCTAAGTTTATCATGCCGGTCCCTTAAGCCATCTGATAAGGCATTAACAATTCCTGAACTGGCTAGCTCTGCATCAAGGATAGTGGAGTAGCGTATCAACAATCCCATAAGTGAAGCAACCTGGACACGCAAGACTGAAGTTTTCGACAGTCGAAGCATTTTTATAAGCAATGACATAATTGGGCCATTAGTTATTATATTTGCAGCATCAGAGTTCAGGCTTAACAACTCCAAGTATCTGATGATATTCTGTTTCTCTGAAACCTGATAACTTCCACTCAAACTCTGAATTATCTGACTATTGAATGCATTCATCTGTTCTCGTGGTAACTTAATATAATCAGCAGCTGGAAGAGCTTCAAAAGGAAGCACAGGGACAGCCTCTGTAGCTTTATCTCCTTTCTTACTTGGCATAACTGGTTTAACTGCGAGATCTGTTGGGTGCCAGAATGCTTCATAGATGTTAGATGGCTCAGAACCTGTTGCAGCACCAGAAGTAATCTTTGGACGTGCTTTCCTCATACAGAAACTAGGTGGGGTGGCCACCACATCAAGATTCTCTGAACAGTTCTGCTCAGTTTTCAGCATGGCATCAGCCTTAACAGCACACTCATCTGTGAGCATATCCACCTGATTTATCATGCAATTCTCTTCATTTCCATCAGTGCCCTGAGTCGTATGTTTTTCATCTGTTCCATCATTATCATCAGGTGCATCGCCTTCTGGATTTTCACCAAAATCAAGCTCCATGTCATTATTTTCAATCTTAACTTCAGTCTCGTTTTCATGTGTTTCTGTGGGGGCCGCCTGTAGTTCTCCTTGTCCTTCTCCCTTTGCAAATTTTTCTTAGCTATGCGAGACATTCTGAGGACATTGACACCCTTCAGACCATCAGCCTTACAAGGTTTTGCATTATTTTTCTTGCCACTTAGCACATTCTTAACAGGGGTCGTGACAACCTTAGCAGAATTTTCATCTTTCTTCCGTAGGTGTTCACGAGTCTTGGTTGGCGTCAGCTGTCTGGAGGGTTTATCCCCATTTCTCTCAGCTAAATATGGTGTAGCGGGAAATCCAACCATGTTTTCAAAAGCAGGTTGAGGAGGTAAAGGAATCATTGGCATACTGCTTCTCCAAAAGTTGTGATCACACAGTTCAGACCACTGTAGTCTTTCAGCTGGGTCTTTCATAAGCAAGCAGTTGATCAGATTCTGGAACGACCTTGACGGGTTATCAGGCAAAGGTGGTGTGGGCTCTGAGAGTATGGACTTAACTAACTGGGTAAATTCACTACCCACGAAAGGAGGTCTTCCGGCATAGCATTCGTATAGCACACAACCAAGAGCCCAGAAATCAGAAGCATATGAGTGGACCCCTCCCTCTTGGAACAACTCAGGAGCCATATAACACGGCGTCCCTCTCATTGGTTGTGGCACCTGAAAACCAGGTATTCAAACCGGGGGATATTGTTAAATGCAGATGAAAACAGACAAAACAGAATGCATGACGAAAAGGAAACAGGGGCTCACATCTCCAGGATTGGTCTTCTCGATGTCCTTTAAACGTCTTGCTAATCCAAAATCACACAGCTAGAATGATAAGGGGAAATTACTGTTAGTTCAAACCTATTGTCTACTTCTTTGCCGTTACTGTATTAGTTCATTTGCAGTACTTAAGTACTTACCTTCATGCATCCAAACTCATCAAGTAAAATGTTTGATGGCTTCAGATCACAATATATAATTCCTTGAGAATGCAAGAACCTGAACCCAACATGTTTTCAGTAAATCAAAGTCCACCCATACATAACAGATATAATGAAACGAGGTTATCAAAGAAACTTTACATGAGGGCTTTGACAAGATCATAAGCCAGGTCATGCATGGCACTTTCAGGCAGCTTCTTATCCTGCATGAAAATACTGGGATGAGACATGTGACTTATAGTATCTAAGCGTACAACGGGTCTTGAAACCACAAGAAGCACCACAAAGAATTATGTTGGTCACACTTATCAACTCATGTTGTCTAAGGTGACATGCAAGTACTGAAGTACCAGTAACAGGCTTGCAAAAGCTTTCACTGCACCAATATAGTAACACTAGTACAAACAATAGAAACAGCATTATAAGGATAGCAAGTAAATCAAGCATTTTTACAGAATCTGCAGAGTGCATTGAGTGTTTATCACTCATGCCAATCATCTTTATGAGAATCAATGGAGAGCAGCACTTAAACCGTAATATGTTAGAAGGGAAAGGTTGGAACTAAGAACATAAAAGCAGTTGGTTCAGGCTGATCATACATTCATACTTCAACGTAATGGCACATAATTTTCTCAATGAGAAAATGGTTTTAGTAGCATTCACAACTGTAACTTGTCACTTTGTCAGATTGAAGTTTCTTCTACTGTCAAGGTTGAAGTTTCTTCCAAACGTACATCAATAAACAGATTGTTCGAACATTTATTTCTCTTGGAAGAGAAATTAGCAAGCTATCATGTAAAGTTTCATGTGGAATTTACCTAAGAGCTAATGAAAACAGTAAGCTTATTTTCTTGTAATTCTATTTAAAATGCATCAACAATACCAATCTTCCACACTCCTAATAACTTTAGGTGCTAACTTTTCTCACTTATCTGGCATATGTGCTGAACAAATCAGTTATAGTATGGGAATGCTTTGCATTCCCTTCTTCAAAATAGAGAAATGCATACACTGCTTAAAAGGATAAGCAAGATACCTGCTCAAGCAAGCCCTTGAGGTCTCCACCAACGCAGTATTCCAATACTAGCCAAAAATGTGCAGAGGTTTCGTACCTGGGGAAAGAAGTACAACATAATTATGGTGTGCACTAGGATGATCAAATGTTAAGTGAACATCAAGGATACCCTCAACAATACTAGCAAAGAACTCTTCATTGTTACACTGTAAAGTTAGCCAAGCCAAAGCAAAAGGTCAATACGAGTCCCTAGAAACTTACCAAGAGAAAAATTTCAGGACATTTGCATGATCTAAAGAATGAAGCATCCGAACCTGCAAAGGTAAGTTCAAAAGCATCATTGGCATGACGGAACAAGCCATAAATAAACGACTTAACAGATATAAGCATAGCTCAAATTTATGAGAAGAACATCGAAGAATGCTCACCAAGGTTGGGAATCATTCTCTGCTTGGTAACATGTTATCTAACTTACTGATTCACCCTTAAGCAGTTGCTCAAAGAGATGAAGACACGTACAAAGGCAAAACAGGTCCACAGAAGGGAAAACAACAACTAAGTGTATTCCCAACCAAATAACAGCATGTGTCAGTAGTATGTAAGTCAAACAGCATTCATTACCGAGTGCAAGTTGTAACTTGTCCTCCTAGGAACGTCTCTTCTATAAAGTGGGTATGAGAAACAAACCCTTCTAAATATTATCAGGAAGTCTATGTTCTGTTCAGCACTTAAAAATAAGCATGCACGCTGTTTTGTGGCACGAGAGAAACAGCACGGCATTTAGCACAGCAAGCTTATCATTATCTTTGTCACGGTTACATCCAGCGTGGTAATTACCCCTTCATACTGCATCCTTTTTCAAGCAAATACTAACCAGAAATCAGAAATGCTTCAGCAAGCAACACTAGTCAAATCCGGGCATCTGAGCAGCCTAAACCCAAACCGACGGACGATTCATCAAATAAATGACGGGAATCACAACATACACGCACTAGCACGTGGATGCCAGTTCCGAAACCAAAATAGCCGCTCCTAAAACCTATGTCAGTCCCAAAATCGACGAGGGGGGTCGAGAAGGTTCCAGTAGCAGCGGGGAGGGGGCTGGCTGACCTCATTGAGGACCTTGGAGCGCTGCGACTTGTCGACGCTCTTGACGGCGAAGTACTCGATGGTTTTCTTCTTCCGCCCCTTGTACACCGTCTTCCCCACCCAGAAAAAAAAACACCGAAACAATCAGAAATCTCTCGCATTCGAGCCCGGGCCGGCCTGATACGGGCGGATCCGGAGCCGGAGTAGGGGGCGAAACCCACGGACGGAAGTGGAGGAGGTGGGCGCGGAGGGTTACCGAGTGCTTGCCGCGGCCGATGGCCTCGTAGACGTGGAAGTTGTTCATGGCGGAGCAGCAGCAGCGGCTGGCGGAGGGGAGGGGCTCCTCCGCTGAGTCGATCTCCGGCTAGGTTAGGGCTTGTGATCTGCGGCGGAGAAGCGGACGAAATGGGGAGCGGAGCGGAGGGCGGAGGAGAGAGAAAGAGTGAGCGGGATTTCGATTTGAGATGGCCGCTCGGCCTCGGCTAGTTTGGACTTTTGCGGCTTTCGGTTTCGGAGGAGGCGTTCCTGCTGATTTCGAATTTTGCGTTTTCGTCTTCGGTTTCGCTGTGATTGTTTCACCTAGGCCCTTGACTTTAACATTTATTATGGTCTTGTGCTGCAACGGGGCACGGCCAAGCAGCAACGGCTACAAGGCGTGAACTTTTTTTGAAAGTTCCAGCAATTGCTGGCTTCCGATTTCAATAGTAGATAGAATATTTACAGGGTTGCCCGAAGGCAAAAGAGTAACTGAAAAGAAATGCAGAGAAAAACTCTGAAACAACTAGGCTAGAAGTAACGCCTTGATCGGTGTTCAGGGTGGTTCCCAAAGGAGTTTCCGTAGCTTTTTCGCTCCCACGAAAGCCCACTCTCGTGCTTCATCTTTGATCAGCTGAACAAGATGAGGTGCTGCGGATGATCGTTGATTGAAGATCCGGTTGTTTCTTTCCTTCCAAATGGTCCAGCAGGTTAGGATCAGTAGTGACTTGATCGCATGTCGGTGTTGCGTAGCAGAGCCTTGAAGCGCTGCTTGCCATGCATCGGTGATTGATGCAGATTGTGACCAGTTCGCCGGCGCAAGGCCGGCACATCCCTGCCAGGTTGAGAGAGCCGTCCAAACGCTGCAGGAGACCGGGCACTCCATGAACAGGTGGTAGCCGGATTCGAGGCTTCGGTTGCACAAGCCGCAGAAGTACGAGTTGGGCCAACCTCGTCGAAGCAGCCGATCTGCACACCACAGCCTGGAGCAGTAACCATGAGAAGAACTTGCACTTCGCCGGTGCCCAGGGCTGGCAGTGGCGGAGCCAGGATTTTTATATTGGGTATGCGGAGTTAGGATTTTTTTTCCGGAACACAACAATATATGATACCAAAGTCCACACTAACATCACTGAAACAACAATTTTTTCATAGATGTAACAATATATCCAATTATTTAGTACTGCAAGAAAAAAGATTTTTTTTCACATTTCACACCTAAAATCAACAATATACACCAAATGTTGATGCTGAAAATATAATTGAATACTACCAAGCCCAGACCCCAGTGCCTCACGAGTCACGTCAGGAGTGAACAGGGAGGAAAATAGGAAATGAGAAACAAGAACGCTTGTTCGAGGTTCTTGGGCTGGCCATTTTGCGAAATAAAAATTGCAGGATGCAGCTAGAAAAGTAGCCCAAAGTGGAGGTAGGCCCAATTAGAGAGGTTGGGACGTGGGATGGCTGGTGAGTGGTGACGTCTGTGTTTCGATTTTGGTTGTGTTCTGTACGTAAAAGAGCTACCAATACACATATACATGTTTATATGAGCTTATATATTGATTTATTTTCGCAAAAAATATTGGGTATTCATTGCATACCCATGAATTAGTCTAGCTCCGCCCCCTGCCAGACCAAGTTCTTGATCGGGCTTAGTATTCTTCCCTCAAACTGTATCTTGTATGCAGATCGGGCGGTGTAACATTTGTCGGCCGTGAGAGTCCATGCAATGGTGTCCGTGATGTGCTCCTGAAGGTTGATCTGGGCGTTCTGCAGTTCACGCCAGAGCTCTAGGAAGACGGTCACCAGTGGCGTAGCAGCGATGTGACGCAGATCAAGTACCCATCGGTGATTTGCGAGCGCAGCCGCCACCGTGCGCGCTTTCCGGCTTGATGCTCTGAATAGGTCAGGGTATCGTTGCCGCAGCGGCGCCGATCCAGTTCGAGCTCCAGAAGACGGCTGTTGTTCCTTTGCCGATCGTCACCTTGGTGGCCGCAGTGAAGAGGTCCAGGTCTTGGGCATCACACGGGATTTCCATCCCTACCCAAGGCCTCATAGGCTGCTGCCAACTCATCCATTGCCATCTTAGCCGCAGAGCTCGGGCGAAGCGGTTTAGGTCGAGAATTCCCAATCCGCCCCGGTCCGTGGGTGAACACAGGCCCAGCTAATCTTGCACTTGCCGCCGGCCATCACGTCGTCCTCAACGCCCCAAATGAATCTTCTTCGCATGCGATCAAACAACTTGATGAACTTTTTGGATAGCTTCAAGACTGTCATGGAGAAAATTGACAGTGTGCTAAGAACAGAAGCTGTCAACGCCCTGCGGCCGCCGGAGTTCAGGAGCTTCCCCCTTCCATGGTGCTAGCTTTGCACGGGCCCTATCTAGAATGTGTTGCAGGTGGGCCAAACGCAAACGGGCCAGAGACAGCGGCAGGCCCAAGTAGGTGATTGGGAAGCCCACTCGAGTGCCAGCAAAACCCTGCAGCAGAGCATCGAGATCGATCTCTTGACAGCGAATTGGCGCGACGGAGCATTTGGATTCATTGATGCAGAGACCTGTAGCCTGTCCGAAAGCATTGATGATCTGAAGTAGAGTAACCACATCTTGTCGCTGCGGGTTGACGAAGATTATCGCGTCGTCGGCGTACAAACTGACGCGCAACGACGCCTCCCTGACAGGCAGCGGTGACAGCAAGCCCATGGCTGTCGCCTTCTCCAGCTGACAGTGGAGAGGATCTATGGCTAGGATGAAAAGGAGGGGGGATAGCAGGTCCCCCTGCCGTAGGCCTCGGCGATGTGCGATCGGCGCGCCCTCGGTTCCGTTTAGCAGGATCGACGATGATGCCGAAGCGAAGAGGAGCGAGAGCCAGTCGCGCCATCGTGGCGTGAACTTTGACTGTTCTTTTGAACTGATTTAACTGATTTGTACATATGCATAGCATTTTAAGACATAATTTCCACAAAAGAAGTGGTAACAGCTAAAAAGACTCCCATTATTTTACGCATGTAAGATGTTGTTTGAGCGGAAAGTATCTTTTGCTCCTAGGCACGAGTGCTCCTCCTATTTTTATTTTTTTTTGAAAACCGTGCTTCCAAGTTTCAAAAAAATCTGAAAATAAATTGGGATGTAGGTAATGGTTTATCCCACAAACATGTAAAATGTCAATTTCAAATACTTTGTATTATGGGCTACATAAAAATTATAAAATCTCATAGTTTGCGAGTACATATTTGCATCCTTTGTGTTCACAAAGTTGTTTGACACAAAACCGACTTTTTGTGTGGTCTATATAAAAAGACAAAATTTGTGTTAAAATAAGGCTTTTCACAAGACATTTTTTCTTTTTTACACAAGTCATAAAATTGTTGGTTTCTCGTGAAATTTTACGTGCGCACATAGAATGTAAAGTTGTATGCTCGAAATTTTTGACATTTTGAAATATGTTTTTTTAAGGGAGCATATGCACTCGAGAGGCAAACCGAATTTCCAATACTCTTGCAAATACACTAGCAATCTCTTCTTCTTTGAGAGCAAATATAAACCCATAAAACAACAAATGAACTAGTTTTCAGCAACTCAAAGTCTCCTCTTTGGCAATTCAAAGTTGCGCAACTACAATTTTAGAGATGATTTTATTTTCTTTGGAGTAGATATCTAGTTTTCAGCATATCATCTAAAATTAGTGAGAAAAGACTTTAACAAGAACTTTCCCAAATCCATCTAAAATGAGAGGGGTTTGGTTGGTGCCTGATTAACACCTAGTAGGCTTTGACAAAGTTGTTGATTCCCCATTTGTAAGTCTAGTCATCAAGAATAATTGCATGCATAGTAGTACTAAGATAGTAGTTCCACAAAGCCATAACTATTGACATTGCATCACCATCACAGTTTGATAAAATAACATAAACATTTATACTCATCGTCGTCAAGCTAGTTGACAGGTACCGAGGGTGATCATGACATGTGATCATCGTCTCTATGGAGGTATCGACGTCATGGATCTTCACCTTGATCTAGTGTAAATATTAAGCTCGTCATCAAAGTTTGTCAACTTCAAATACCAGGAGCACGTCATGTCTTCAACACAGAGCACTCGGGCCCTTGATCAACGACTTGAAACCTCTCCCTCTTGTCAACGTCGATCATCGAAGGCCGGTCTCTCCCTCTCGTCGAAGCCACTTGTGTGCATGGCATCCTGGTCTGTTTGTCCCGGCGGTTCATTGGAATGTGGCTCTCTAGGGTGAAGACTAAAGAGCTAATGGCTTCTATACCACTAACAAACTCGGCAATGGCTCATTTGCCATCCAACAAAGCTCTAGTTCTCATATACCAAACACAAACGAATTCTATTGCTTATCTGCCACCGGCTGTTATTCTAGCGTACCTCATTCCGGTAAGAAGCCAAAATGACCGTCCTGCACTCGGTGGCAAATAAGCAACAGTTATAAAACATGTATACAAAAAATTGACAGCATTTCGCCTCTATTTTTCAGCGGTTCTGCAAGACAAGTGGCAATATATAAGAATTCAAGCATATGTATATTTCCAGCAATAGATAACACAAACAGTAATAAGTTCACATAATTTAGAAACAATCAGTAGCAAGTTCACAAACATCCAGAACCAAAAGACAAGAACTAGAATTTCGTTGTTCACACAAGCAGTAGCAAGTTGGCAACATTTAGAAACATGCAGCAACACTAAGTTCACAGCTTCAATTTCTTTTTGCTTCGAGTGGCCATTGCTTGGATGTTAGGCGCAACTCTCTTCTTGCTTCGAATGCTCATTGCAAGGTTGTCAGGCGCGTCAGATATGATCTTTGATCTACAGCAAAATATTTGGATTACATACTATGGTACGCTCACATAATGTAAGTACAGTTTGAACATGGAAGTAGTGCTAGTGCAGTTTCAGTTTTCATACCTTTTAGATTTAGAGGTAGTCTTCGATGATGTCGACTTGGCAGCATTGTCTTCAATTGCATCATTTGAACATGGAAGTAGAGGTAGTGCAGTTTCAGTTGTACCTGGAAGTAGAGGTAGTGTTCCTTCAATTGCTTGATCTGATGTTGTACAAATAGCTTTGGTAATAGTTTTTTTTTTCTTTTGTCTCTACATGAGTTTCACATATTAGTTGATTAAGACAAGAAAGAGTAAGATGGGACAGAATATTGAAACAAAAAGTACCTTTTTTGCTTTGCTACTTCAGCATAGGCTTCTAATGCTTCAGGTGGAGCATTTTTGCAGCTTTGCCATCTATGTCCAAATTCTTTGCAAACTGGAATTGCTGCTGACCATTCTTTCCTTTGCCCTTGTTATTCTCAACACCACCTTTGTACCATTGGCCTCCCATGGGCTCTCCTAAGGATTGGGGGGTTCAAAAAGAATTCTTTGTAAACACTTGGCCATTGAGACATGTCGGTAAGGCCAGGAAGAATAGGAGCAGTGAACTTAGTAACGTTGTAGTAGTCATCAACAAAGTCTTCTATTGTGACCCCTCTAATTCCAGTGATAAAGCTAATTGCATGCTTGCAAGGCTTCCCGGAGATTTGAAATGCACAACATGTGCATGTCCTGTTTGCTAGATCAGTGATGTGGCGCTTTGAAAGGACAAGGATGTTGCCTAGAGGGGGGTGAATAGGCGATTTAAAACTTTTCCGGTTTAGGCTTGATAAATGCGGAATAAAACTAGGTGTTTTAATTTAACAAGCACACAACCTAAATATACTAGGTTCACCTATGTGCACCAACAACTTATGCTAAGCAAGACAAGTAACAAGGTGATAGCAAGATATAGACTTCAAGCACGAAGGCTATCACGATTTAAATTGCATAAGTAAAGAGCTCGGGTATAGAAATAACCGAGGCACGCGGAGACGATGATGTATTCCCGAGTTTCTCCTTTTGAGGGGAGTACGTCTCGTTGGAGGGGTGTGAGTTTCAAACTCAAGACGCCACAAATGGCCTCACCCTATTCTCCGATGAACATTGCCCAAAAGCTCGGTTCACCTTCCACTATTGATTTCCTTTTGGGCGGAAATCGAGTCTCTTACAACGATCTTGAGGCACAACACACAAAAGGATTGGGAGCTCCCAAGTGACCACAAAAGGTCCCAACTAGCCACAAAAGGCCTTGACCACAAAAGGTCACAAGAACACCGTCTAGGGTCCAACGACCCAAGAGTAACAAGCTCACGAACTTTCACTTCCACGAATCCTCGTGGAGAGAGCACACCGATGCAACAAAATGCAATGGCAAGAACACAATAAGTGCTCAAGTCCTTTACTCCCAAATCGCACCAAAAGCAACTAATGCTTGTGGGGGGAGAAGAGAGGAAGAACAAAGAAGAACTCAACAAATGGAACTCCAAGATCTAGATCGAAAAGGTTCCCCTCACTTAGAGGAGAGATGGATTGGTGGAAATGTAGATCTAGATCTCCTCTCTCTTTTCCCTCAAAAAAATGCAAGAATCATGGGAGAAATTGAGAGAGAGGCAACCTTTTCAAGGTCAACAATGGTGGGGGAGAGAGAGAGAAAAACGTGCTGCAGAAAGCCTGCTGGCTGGAGGTAGGTGGAAAAATGTAGCCGTTGCAGACAGGGGAGTCGGATATTCCGACACAAGACAGGATCGATCGGATAATCCGAGTCAACCTGTATCGGATATTCCGACAACCTCCAGAGGGCCACAAAACTGGTTGCTTGAAGTCCTTAGCCGATTTCGAGTGAAACCTTGAGAGTCGGATATTCCGAGTCAACTCTGGACCGGATTATCCGACAACCAACAGAGAGCCACAACACAGGTTTCTTAAAGTCCTTAGCCGAAAACGAGCAACCTTGGGGGCCGGATATTCCGAGTCAACTGGACCGGATTATCCGACAACCACCAGAACAAAAACTGCAAACCCAATAACTTTCACGTACGAAATCCAAATGAGGTGAAACCAATTTTGTTGGAAAGATAGCAACAAGAGCTTTCATCAAGGATAAACCGATAATATTTCCAACCCAAAAACGCAACAAGTTTTCCATACGAAATCCGTTTTCGGAGAACTTGGGCTTGTCATGAAGATCACAACAAGCACCAAAACCCAACAAGGAGAAAAACCAAGTAAGAGCCAAGAAAGATGATATGCCAAGTATGCAAAGGTTTGAGCTCTCCATAAAGATGCGATCAAGTTACTCACTTGAGAGCCCCTCTTGATAGTACGGCAACTATCCTATAACCCGGTCTCCCACTAACACCATGAGACCGGTAAAATAGAAACCCTATCAAGATCATACCTTTGGCTTGCGCATTCCACTTGAGCTAGATGATGACGATCTTGATCTCTTCAAGTGGACCACCTTTCTTGATTGCGCTTTGCTTGGTGAAGACTCACATATCGCTCCCCCATACACCAAGATGGGAGTGCCTCTCTTAGGAACATCTTCACTTGACCATTATCTCCAAATGGGTTGCAAGCTTCAAGCATGAAATCTTCTAGATGCCCATCTTGAACTTGCATACCTCAATCTTGATGACGATCACCACTTGACGTCATCCTCCATGAGCTATAAGAAATCTTCCTTTTGATGCAAGCCCATGGAGAGATATCTAACCCCAACAAAGGAATGTCACACACACATAATGGGTTAGTTCACAAAGCTATATGGACAAATTCTTACCATACCATTGGATTACATGATTCCACATGGTATATCATTTAGCTTTGTGTGTTGATCAACTTGAATCTATTCTTTGCACTTAGTCTTGATCAACCTTGTATCTTTTCATCTTCTTGATCATATCAAATATGTCCATTATAATCAATGATCTTGATGGCATACAACCTTGAATCCAACACATGGAGTTCAAGCGATGCCAATGGACAAACCTACAAGAATAACTCAACACAAACATTAGTCCATAAGGATTGTCATTAATTACCAAAACCATACATGGGGACACCATGCACTTTCACGCTTGCCTCCTAGCGCGGCACTCTCACTCACCTCTGCAATCATGTCATCAATTCTCTCATATTCAATGTCCAGCCCCCTACTTATGTCATTCAACTCCTTCATGACACTTGGAAGTATGCGCCGACCCTCAAATTTTCTAGCTACCCTTCTCCTCTTGTCAAACTTAACTGTAATTTTTCTCCTAATCTTGTCCACGAGCTGAAAAAACATTAGACCTTTGAGCTTGTGGATCCAGTTGTTGAAACACTCAGCCAAATTATTTGTCACATAATCCACTTTTGAGGAGGTTGAATATTTGCTTCTTGACCATAGCTTGCCATGGTACTTGTTCAAGTATGCTATTCCAGCAACCTTTTTCTCCTGTATGGTTGACATGTGATAGTCAAAAGCTCGAGGATTCCATGAATAAGCAGCTAGCCACAAATGATCATCAAAAACCTTACCATGATAAAATTGTCACTTCTATTCCGATGAAAACAATCATACATTTTCATGCATGCTTCATCATTTGACACAAAGATGTTTTTGCCACTAGTTGAATCAACATACTCAAGAGATATATTATTCTCAACATAGAGGAAAAGAGAAAGTGCCAGCAATACATGCCAGCAAATCCTTCATGTTTGAGCTAATACCGTCAACAATCTGCCAACTGAACTTGCATCTCCATTGATTTCAGTTTCACTGCTACAAATCTTCACGTCTACTGTGTAAATGTATGATTGGATCATCCTGTAGATGATGCAAGCATGTCAATGTGCATTCTCCTATCGAAAACTTCAAGAAAAAGTAAGAGAATCCGAGAAATTACCTTGTGCAAATTGCAGAGAGAGGTCAAGCCGTCTTCAGCCACACCATCCTCCACCTGGGGCTTGGAATCCTGGGGCAGACGAGTTGCTGCGAGTGTGCTAACAGTAGTGGTGATCTCGGAGAAGGCCTCAGCCATCGACGCCCCCTGCTCCACTCTCCACCTAGCCGGAATCCCCAATTCTAGGGTTCTGGGTGACATGGTCAGGGGGAGAGGTCAGGGCCGCTAGCTGTGCTCCAACCATTGAAGATGTCGTGGACGAGAGGGCATGACGCGACGCAGCGACGGGAACGTCTGGCATCGTCGGAGGTTGGGGAAACACCGGCGGTGGTTCCGCCATGCTTCCTCGCGACGGGGGCTGGGGGAGCGGCGACGGGTGCTGGGGAGCGCCGGCGGCGGTTCCTCCATGGCTCGCTCGATCTAGTTTCACGTGCGTGTGTTTGGTCAATTGGACTGGTATTGATTTTGTTTCTTTTCTTTTTTATTCTATAAACTGAGGGTAAGAAGGGAAATTTTGGAAAGACCGATGGGAAAACAGAGACATCTTGACGACGAACTAACGGGCAATGGCATATAAGCACTAGAAATTGATTGTGTTTGGTATATGGGAGTGCCTAAGTCTCAGTCGACTGATTTTTCCTTAAGTCCCGGTCCCTCAGAAAAGTGCAACCACTGTGACTTAGCACAATTGTTGGTATATAAGCACTCGTCGTTTGTTGGATGGAAAATGAGTCATTGCCGCGTTCGTCAGTGGTACAGAAGCAATTTTCTCAAGACCAAAAGGGTGTGCAGTCAACAACTTCTTCTCGCTCTTCACCCTCAGCTCTGAATGCTTCTATATGAAGGACAACATTTATGTAATTCGTAAAGATCATTGGCATAGATCACCAAAATTAAAATAAAGCATGATCCGAACAAAATAACCAACTCAACCTAGAATGTAGCATCATCGGACTAAGCATAGCATAGGTAACAAGGATCATCCAACCAAAACCCCCTAAACAAACCCAGATCAAGCATCATGAGTCCCACCAAACATAAATCTGACATGATCGGACAATATTCCCTAACCCATATATACGTGCAAAACATTCTCTATCCCACACATACATGCAAAACAGATTTGGGTGAACCCTAACCCCAAACCCCATGGTTCACAAACCTCGAATGCCAATCCCAGTGTGCTATATTAATAGTAATGACTGTAGAGGGACCTCCAACGTCCATCGGAGAGGGGGCATCTATAGCAACAGAGTGAGCAGCCAATGGTGTGCCTCCCCCAAGAAACACCGGAGTTGAGATGGAAACTTGCTAGGCGAGGAGGCAATCGGTTCGTCAGTTGGAGTGAGGGGGTGTACGGGAGCATGGGCAATAAAAGCACCAGTTCTTGAGCATGTTTAGTTTTTTCAGCGTCTCATTCCAGACGGTGAGGCGGCGGCTACATATTGAAGTCAGAATAAGGCCCTCCCCGTTTTATCCTCGCTCCGATGGTGCGCCTAACGCCAGCGGAGGGCGCGTGAAGGCATGTGTCCGACGGATCTCCTAGGATCCAACCTGTTTTCGTGTTCGTCCATATGGTTGCAGGTCTGGCTCTTTCGATCTACGGTTGTCATCATTGGTGATGGTGCGCTGATCCCTCGGGGCCTTAGCACAACGACTTCCTGTCTGTCTACTACAACAAGCTCTACTACGACGCGCTTTCGGCTCGCTTCAGTGTTTGTAGTCATCGCTAGGTGGTCCGATTTTTTTTAGGATTCTTTGTACCTTTGTTGATGATCAAGATCGGTTGGACTTTTCGCAAATAAAATAAAATACATTCATCTCTCTGCATATCGTCTCGGCCACCTTTGCGCCCCGTGGAAATGGCCCAATCACCATAAATGCTTATCACCTATACGGGACTTTTCTCTACACTGTACATAGAACAAGTCACTAAAGGACTGAAATATTCGAGAAAAAAAACAAGAACACTATCAACAAATCAAGCATTCCTCCTCAGGCCAAGAGAATCAAATCAAGCATTGCAGACACCTGAATCAATAATAAAATTATGCTATAATTAACTCCAACTGATTTTTTCATGAAATAATTGCGAGCTCCAGTCAAAATAGTCCATGCAAAGCTACCGCCGTCAATTTGTTACTAGCTGAAGCCCTCAGCACCTTCACATGTTCATTCATTTCTAAACGGGTAATACAAAATTTGTATGTTTCCTAAATAATATCTGGAGCTTCAGAGTGGTATCTTAGTGGTTTATTCCAGTCACTGGATTAAGGCATCTGAACACCACAATGCACCATTAGATCTGCACAATTTCAGAACTTCCAGCAAAAAGAATGTGGAAGAGATATGGAAGTGTGTGGACTCTGACGGTTTATTTGCAGCTATCAACTTGGGAAAATTGCCCTTCAAAGCTACTTGTCAGCTTCTCCGCGGCCCCTTCCACCCTCTGGTTGTCCTGAAATTAAGAAAAGATGGCCCTGTAAGAATAATTACTCAACGTAGTCAAGCACTCGAGTATACTAGTAGAAAGCATCAATTGTCCTATGCCATCAATGTCAGATTCTAGAACAGCCAACAGCTAATGCATCATCAGTTTCCTCGTATGCATTGGTTGGTGATTACAGATTGTTTTCGTTTGCAAGATAGAAATAACATACATTATTGCCATATTCCTATGTTTTACAAGATCCCACAAAATGGGGTACCAAATTTCTCAGTAGCAGCCACGAATAGAATTTTAAATAACTAGTATGTATCACGTATGCAGCTTTGTGCAATTAAAGGAGTCTGCAGTGAAGAGTTCGTACTGATACCTTTCCAACAATATTCACAACCAAAGGCCCAGTTCTAGAAATCCGATGAGACCCTGCATATCGAAAAACATCAATCAATGATAATTGAACGGATCAAATACCAGACAAGAACGCGCATACAAAGGTACAACACAAAAATAATGAAACCTTTATCTTGCTAATTAAAAAGGTAATTAGACAAGAGCCTCATATTACAGGGCATCATACCTATGTGAACATCGGAGAACTCTAAGCATAGCTTTTCAACCACCGAAGCAATTTTGGCCTGAATACGCATCCAACACGCCCACATTAGATAAAATAATGCAAGATTTCTTTAAACTTAAGCCTCAGAGTCCACTTTAATAAATGACAAGAAAACTGAATATTAAAACAAAAAATGCAAGTATCCTACTGTAACCACACTGGAACCGTAGAGTCAATCACATCGTAAGGGCAAAGAAATATTCAACAAAACACATAAATATTTTGTCAAAATATAAATTGTTGAGATAGAATGACTACGTTACTGAAGACATAAGCGATTTTTCATTTTCGATGTTCAGAACTCAACAACATAGGTCTACAGGAAATATTAAAATGGATTTTAAAACCATAAATATCACTATTTTCACTTGACCAGTCTAAACTTTATTATCTATATTATGGGTCAAAGTTAGAGAGGTTGACACATGCTTTATAGGACGTCATATGTAATTCTCACAAAAAAAATTGGAAGATGGATTTAACTATGATAAAGATACATACATCTGGGAGCGAAGTGCTGAGATGTTTTGACACAAAAGGTTTCGCCCTCACCAAACCACTCTCATGGGTATCCAAAAGACAATTCCACTCCATGTCCAGTTCATCCACATTAGTTGCAGCAAGAACGATCACATTCTTGCATTTGATCTGTAAAGGAAATAAGTTATCTTGAAGCAATCTTAAGACAAAAGGAGAGTACATACTAGCATAAATAAGAAGAAGAAAAATCTCAGCACTCCTTGAAACTATCACTAGACATTTTTTAGTCATTGCTAATTGTAGGCCAGACTATGTTCAGAAAACAAATGATTAGAATTTTAAGATACAGTGGATCTTGTTTCCCAAGAAACTTGCCATTCAGCAACGAGTTTGAATCTCACTATCCATTTTTTCTTTGAATATCTCTTTTTTATCAATTGTTTTCATTGAAATGTGGGCCTAAATCAAATCCTGTGGCTAAAAGGGAATGACATTTTGAACCAGCGGTTTCTAACAAATGGATATGCACCTATATCAATGTCATATGCTAGTTTTGGGGAACCTAGATCTCTATGAAAGGCACGAAAGTCACCAAATATTTCACGAGAAATGCACCAAAAGAACAGAACATACCAGTGGCAAAGGAAGCCTTTTATGATGTAATAATTCGGTAATACCTTCTGGCAACAAAGCCATCTAAAGAGAAGTGGACATGAGTTAAATTATGAACTGCAGTTTGCACTTTGCCCAGAATAAGCATACAAATGCATAGAGCTTCAAGAAAACTCATTAAATCCGCATTACCACATTTCGGTCACCGATATAACTGTTCCCTATGAGTTGACTAAGATGCTCCTCAAACTCTTCATCAGGAGCCTACATAAATGAAAAGCAAACATTAGTTGATGCCAGGAAATGGTATTTTATCAAGGGAGACTCATGAACCAGCAAATGTCATATGGAAACAATGCATCCCTATGTAGTTTTCACATTTCATTAGTGCTGTCACAACATGATTTCGTTGTGGTAGTCATATCGCAGCCCTATAGATCAGCACACAAGATTTTTTGTTACTAATGAAAAAAATGCAGCAAGCGCATACAAGTACAGTAGAGCAATGAGAACTTATACCCAAAATGAAAAATCAAACATGAACGAATACTATAAGAAGCGTTTAGAAGCAAGAATGTTTTTTATGTACGCACCAGACGAACTCCAAATGCTTTTGCAACACCAGCCAATGAAACATCTGAATGTAGAGGCCCAAGTCCCCCGAATATAAATACCTGTTCAACGTCAATTCCATCACACACCAAACTTGAAAAGGTTAAAAAAATGAAAAGCCCACAGAAACTGACCGCATCATCAGTAGATTTACATCGTTCAACTTCCTCGGCAACAGAATCAGTCTGCAATGCCATCACATTATGTTCATTAGATTTACATGACAAAGTCGAAGCATAGTTGTACACTTGACAACAATACTGCAGCAATATATTTGCGGACATTTGAGTGGTCATATAAGGATCGGAGGACATACAGCTATACAAACCCGTTAAACATCACTTACTTCATTCCGAACAACCGCTACATGGGAAACTCGCCAGCCAATTTCATGAAGCTTCTTGCACAAGGCTGTACCAAATTTATCCTCAGCTGTGCCAAACCTGAAGCACAAAATGGATAAATACCAATTTAGTGTAAAGAAACAAGGTAGAGTGATCCACAAAAATGCCCAAGTCCGCTCATCAATCAAGGATAATCAAGTGAAACACTAACTTCTATGACAGTATTAAACAAATCCTTGAACAAAACGTACTTCGGATTTTAGGATGACTGGTTGCACTTTTTATTGATTTAAATTATCAAGATCCATTTTCTTAAGGCAGACAAATGAGCTAAAATTATCATACCTGTCTTCTTTATCCTAGAAAAGAATATGTATGTTTTGTATCAAATGACTGGAGAAGTATAACTACACAAATAGCTGATCTTATTCGCTCTGCAATCTGCAGAGAACTGAAAGGTGATACAATATAGCATTAATCCAAAAGTCTAAGGACACAAGAAAAGGCATTTGCAGGGATTTAACATAAATTTCAATGATCAAAACAAAGACTAAGGATGTCATTGTCACCAAAGGACAGCTACGCAAATCCAAGAGTGGACATTTGTAGATATAAGTATGAGAGATTACGCACAATATTTCATCACCAACTACAATAACTGAAGCTGAACGTGAGACGATTTGTTCTCCCTCAGTGTTGTTTATGCCATTGCTTGCAACGGAATTAGTTTCCGTTTTACTACTAGTCTTCTTCGCTCTCCCAGCTCTTTCAAGTCTTCCATCTGATAGCATGTATGCTGGTCTAAAGCTTTTCCCATTTGACGAATCACAAAGAAGTGCATTTGGAACAGTATCATATATGCTCCCAATGGATGTATACCTGCAATGAGTCCAAGCATACAAAAACATATACAAATTAGGAAGTTTGTAATGGAGTTGAGAGTACTTTTTCAGCAGCTTAAATTTATGGTGGCTTTACAAAAATGAGCTAAAAGTAATACAATTGCTCATCAAAAGGTAGAGGAAATACTTCATTCTTAGAGATTTTGTTAATGCAACAGTACGAAAAACTGCATTTTAACCTAGAGGCTACACATGACAAAATAAGAGCAAATATACATTTGAAGGTCTGAAAATGTAAAAGAACCCACCCCTCATCATAAAGGCTGCAGTATTTGACCTTACAGGTTAAGAGGAAAGACCAAACATCCCTGTCACATAAAAACAATGCTCCTTACATTTGGATTAGCAGTCTACAGAAGGCAAGCTTGATTATTTATATGATGAGGAGAAAAACCTGTATGACCAGTCCAAGATAGGATTCACCCTCATAAAAGGAGGCCAGCCAGGCGAACTAGGTGAGAATTGTTCTTGACCAACCTATAATTCCAAACTGAATTACTAATAGGTGTGGAGATACCAATAGATGTGATATTGTGAGCAGACATGGGCATAAGTACTGCATATAATAGGTCTATGAAGACTTGAAGAATAACTGAACAGGTAACAACAGATTTACCGCATTTGGATCGCCAATTCTAGTGCCAATGAAAATGGCTTTAGTAGGCTTCTCTTTCAATAGGCCTTCTAGGCCAGACTTGAAATCAGACCGGATAGTTTCCAATGGCAAACCATAACTAGTATAGAGAAAGAACATAATGAAGATCTTTCATTTAAATTTTCATGAATAGCCAAAAAATAATGGAACAGATCTTGTGTCCTTACGTTGAAACTGTTTCATAAGTGAATGAGTTGATTTCAGGAAAAGCACAAGGAGTCTCGAAATAGATGGTACGCAGTGGACAGTTTTGAAAAGTATCGATATGGGCTTCGTCACCATTACTTGCTTTGTGAAGATAGTAGCCAGCCCGAATTAAATGCAAGAGTACCTATTGATACATAACATAGATATCTTGTCAAACTTGCAGACGGATGTTACTTATCAGTACAACATACAAAAGATGAGAAAAGGAGAATATAAGATATTACGGTTGAATCCTTCCCACCATTAAAGCTGAAGGCAATTTCCTCAAACCTGCAAAATAAAAGTACTGGCGAACTGAGAATTTTAGACTGGAAATACAGTTTTGGCACTCAACCACAGATTTACACCCAACCATCCACACACAGCCACACAGAAAACCTTATTGAAAAGCACAAGGAGAAGAAAGAATCTTCGGACTGTCAATATACATTTTGAGAACAGGCTTTACAATTGGTCTGGACATAGTGAATCCATACAGTATTTACTTGCGAGGTCAGGCCCATTCAAACTTAATTTTTTGGAGAAAACGCAAAGGATTCTTTGCGTTTTATTTCATTGAATAGATAGAGTTTGTTTTACATTCTCCAAAGATGGTTACATAATGGAAATACATCAGTGCACGTCCCAGGTGGACGGCAGTATCACACGCAGTCCTTTGGCCCCTGCCGTGGCCCAGAGCTTGGCTTCGGCCTTGATCTTCTCGATGAGGTTTTGGGTTGAAGGTTGCGCTCCTTCAAACACGCAGTCATTGCGATGCTTCCACACCATCCATGGCGTCAGGAGGGTAATCGATCCCAGCCCTTTGCGCATTTGCTTTGGGGTGTGTTGTTTCGCCTTCAGCCACCAGTCCATGAGAGAGCTCTCCATGTGAGGTGCAGGGGTGGTAAACCTTAGCCATGCCAGTACTTCATGCCATACTTGCCGAGAGAAGGGGCAGTGTAACAGCAGATGTTTTATGGTTTCAGGTTCCTGGTCACAAAGCGGGCAGCGGGGAGGGTGTTGCAGACCACGTCGTGCAAGCCTGTCGGCGGTCCAGCATCTGTCTTGTTCGGCCAGCCAATGGAAGAATTTGACGCGAGGAGGCGCCCAATTTTTCCAAGTTAATTTCCAGGAGTAGCTTGTTGTCGATCCTTGGAAAGTAGCCGCGTAGCAGGACTTGGCGGAATATGTGCCGCTGGCAGTCCACCTCCAGATTAGCTGATCAGGTGCTTCTGTAAGGTTTATGTGTGAGATCTGTTGCCAAAGTTGCAAATATTGTCCAATCTCTTCAAGCCCTAGCACGCCCTGAATGTCTCTTGCCCAATTGTTGTCATGCAATCCTGAGGCAACTGTCGTGGCCTTGCGACGTCGCTTAGGAACACAGCGGAACAGCGATGGCGCGATCTCGCTGATTGCGCGTCCGTCCATCCATCTATCGGTCCAGAACTTGGCTGTTTGGCCGTTCCCGATCGTCATGTAGGTGGAGGCGAAGAACAGCGAGCGCTCGTCAGCAGAGAATTGTAGATCGAGTCCGTTCCAAGCGCGTTCCGGGGCCGTTCGCGAGAACCAGAGCCAGCGCATCCGTAGCGCAAGTCCTGTCCGCTCCAGGTCTTGGACACCAAGGCCACCTAGCTGGATTGGGCGGCATACCCGCTGCCAATTGACGTGGCAATGTCCTCCGTTTGCATCAGTGCGCCCGGCCCAGAAGAAACCCCTCTCAATCTTCACAATTTGGCGGAGGCTCTTCTTTGGCGGCGCGAAGGCCAACAGCTGATGTAGAGGGATGGCTCCCAGCACAGATTTCACTAAGGCCAGGCGCCCAGTTTTAGTCATCAGGCCCGATTTCCAGCTGGGCAGTCGAGAGGCGATGTCGTCGACCATGGGCTGCAGCTCGGCGGCAGTAGGGCGGCGTAGCGTGAGCGGAATACCCAGATATTTGATTGGTAGCTCGACGACGGGGCATCCAAGGCTGGCAATGATCGGCGCCACAGCGTCCGTGTCACAGTGCAGTAAGGTAGCTGAGCTTTTGGTGAAGTTCACCTTGAGGCCAGAGGCATTGCTGAACAACTGCAGAATTCCCTTGATGGCGGCGGCGTCGGTGGGCGTGGGATGGCAGAATAGCATCACGTCATCGGCGTACAAGGAGATGGCCGGGATTTCTCGCCTTGGGTGCAGGGGATGCAAGATGCCGAGCTCGATTGCACGCTTGATCACCTTGCCCAGGACATCGACGGCGAGAACGAACAGCTGTGGGGACAGAGGGTCGCCCTGGCGCAGCCCGCGTCGATGCCAGATTGGCGGGCCGGCTTCGCCGTTGATCAAGACCCGGGTGCTCGATGAGGAGAGGAGAATGGCAATCCACTCCAGGAATCTGTCGCCAAATCCATATTGCCGCAGGACCTCGAAGAGGTAGGGCCAGGCAAGGGAGTCGAACGCGCGCGCAAGATCGAGCTTAAGCAGTACCCGGGGCGCACCAAGCTGGTTCAGTAGCCTCGCGGATTGTTTCACCAGCACGAAATTGTCGTGCAAGCTCCGCCCTGTGATGAACGCGTTCTGATTGCGGCTGACGAGGTCGTCGAGCTTTGGCGCAAGTCGTAGCGACAGCATCTTGGCGAAGACCTTGGCGATTAGGTGGATCAGGCTGATTGGACGGTAATCCGCTAGGCTGCTGGCATCGGCGCGCTTGGGGATCAGGGTGAGGAGTGCTTGGTTTAGTTTGGCGAATCCCCTGCCCCGCATCTCGTATAGCTTCTGGAAGGTGTCAATCAGGTCCTGTTTGACAGTGCCCCAACAGGCACGCAAGAATTCAGCCGTAAAGCCATCCGGGCCTGGCGCCTTCCCTGCCGGCAAGCGTTTGATCGCGTTCCATATCTCTTCTTCGCTGAATGGCGCGTCCAGGTCGTTCAAGTCATGGTGATCGATGAACTGTGCCATGTCCAGCGTGTGCTCACGGTTGAGAGCAGTGCCCAGAAGCGCGTCGTAGTGATCATATGCCGCCTCCGCCATGTCAGCGTGCTCTGTGTGCACATGGTCGCCCACTGCAATGCTATAGATCCTGCTCTTCTGCCGCCGGTAGGTGGATTGGCGGTGGAAGAACGATGTGTTGGCGTCACCATCCTGAAGATTAGCGATGCGGGCGCGCTGCCTGGCCATCGTGCGTTCCACCGAGGCCAGACCCAGATGGACGATCCTGAGCTGCTTGTGGAGCCAAGTCTCGTGCGGCGTGAGCAGCCGGTCTTCTTGCGCCTTGTCAAATTGCGAGATGAGCTCTCGAGCAATCGCCATCTTCTGCTTGACGTTTCCGACAGTGCGTGAACTCCAGCTTGAGAGCTTGCAGGCCGTGGCCTGCATGCGTCTCATGAGCTGCCTGAAGATGTCAGGGTCCTCGATCGACGTCCACGCCGCAGTCACCGTCTCGTGGAAACCATCCATCCGTAGCCAGAAATCTTCGAAGTGGAATCGCCTGTTCATGGCCGGCTGTGGGGAGCAGTCGAGCAGCAAAGGGCTGTGGTCAGATACCACAGACGCCAAGCAGCGCAAGTGGCAGGCAGGGTACATGTCCTCCCAATCTGTCGTGCACAGGACGCGGTCTAGGTGAACCAGGGTGGGCGGGGATTGGTTGTTGGACCATGTGTAGCGGCGCCCTGCGAGATAGACTTCTTTGAGCGCAAGGTCATTCATCAACCTCCTGAATCTGCCCATCATGCGTCTGTTGACGTTCCCGTTGTTCTTGTCCTCATCACGGTATATGAGATTGAAATCTCCGCATAACATCCATGGGCCGTGGCAGGTGGCGCGTATGTCGCGCAGTTCCTGCAAGAACTCGATTTTATCTGTGTCGGTTTGAGGCCCGTAAACCACAGTCAGCCACCATGCAGTGCCAACCCCGGTTGCAACCTTGGCAGTGATCGTGTTCCTGGAGAACGACGCATCTGTGATCGTGACGCTTCTGCTCTTCCATGCGAGGAGGATGCCGCCACGAGTGCCCTGTGCTGGGAGATAGACGTACTCGTCATACTCAGAACCTAGCGATTCAAGGATAACAGGCGAGCAGATCAAGTTCAGCTTCGTTTCCTGAAAGCATACAATGGGCGCATTCGCGGTGTCTGACAGCGATCTCACGGCAAGGCGGCGTGCACGGCCGTTCATACCCCGCACGTTCGAGATTAGTATCTTAAGGCCGTGATCCATTAAGGATTGGATCGACGGAGGGGCTTGGCGCGTAGTGATCTACGTCTCGACGGTGACGGCGACGTTGGTGGGCATGCTTGGCTCCGCCGCCACAGATTGTGGTAGCGTGCGGTCGACGAGCTTGGCGATGGCGGAGAGCATCATGAAGGAGACCGGCGTGGCGAAGACGCCGTTGTATGCCTTCATCTCCACTTCGGTTATCTTCTGGTCGACGCCGATGATTCCGAGGGTGCGCAGGACCTGGACCTGTGCTCGTCGTTCCGCCGTGGGTGGAGCAGAGACTGGTACAGAAGCAGCCGAGCGTCCGCGGCGTGCCGGGGCGAAGTTCAGCTGTTTCCGTGGCTTTCTTCCAGGCGCTGGCAGCGTCGCGTCAAGATCCTTGGCAGCTTCCGAGAGGAAGGAGCCCAGAGTCAGTGCATGCGGGGCGGCGGTCTGCTTCCTGGCACGGCGCAGAGTTACCGGCGGCGAGGCGAAGCGGCCAGGGGCAGAGCGAGGATCAGTAGATGTATCGCCCTGGGTGGCACTGTTGGGCCTCGGCGTACCGGTTTGCTGCGTGGGCTGCGTCATGGGCCTGACTGGGCTTGTGGCCTGGCCCAAGACAGGAGAAGGTGGCCCGTCGTCGGCTGTCTTCTCGTGGCTTCCGGCGGTGGGGTTGGCGCGCTGCGTATCTGGCAGAGGCGGCGCAGGCGTCGTGGACCGGTCCATGGAACCGTCCAAAGCGGCGTCAGGTGCTGACGAGATCATATCACCGCTTTGCCCCGGCCACGGATCGACATCGGGTCCTGCTCCCAGCTGAGTGTCTGGGACCTCGCTCTCCAGAGAGAAAGCGTCCTGGCTGCGCGGCAGTTCTTGGCTGGATGTGGCCTCTGGACTGGTGGTGGGCACTGCATCCGGCGTGCGATTTGAAATCTGCGCAGGCTCGGTGGAGGGTTGGTCCAATGCGGAGTAGCCAGCTGTTGTTTCCGTGGCGTGCAGAGGGACAGTCGTCGCGCTGGCCGTTGGCGCAGCAGCAATGGCGCTCTGGTCCACTGGCGAGATCCGCTTTACCCACTGCATGGACTTTCCCTTTTTGGCTCTGCGACGAGGGTGGTGGGCCCTGCGCTGTCCTGGCCAATCCAGCATCTTCAACGCCGGCGAGGTGGTGGGCGGCGCCGCCGTGCGGCGTGGAGCTGGCCATCGTCGATTGACGGTCAGGCCATCTGCTCTGGACGAGTTGCTCCTGAGGTGCCAGCCCGCTGCATCGACGGCCATGCCGTCAGCTCGCCCATTAGGAGCGCCGTCCGTACGTCGCCGCTTGCGGCCGCAGCGTCTAGCGCGACCTGCTCCTGGCCCTGGCCCTGGCCCGGCGTTGTTGTTGTTGTCGGCACCGTCGCCATGGCCATGGTCATCACGGTCAGCAGCACGGCGAGGAGCTCTGCCGTTTCCAGGCCTAGCCAGCGCGATGGCGATGGGGTATGTGAGGGTTCTGAGGGTGGGCGCGCCAGTGCCATGCGGCGGCGGGACGAGCTCGACGATCTCGAGGACGGCGCTGCGTCTGATGCTCGCTGGGTCGTGCGTGCGCCCGGCAAGACGGAACGTGGCCATGTCCTCCCGAGAGCGCGTACGGGGGTGGAGGCGTTCAATCCAGCAGCTGGCTCCGAGGATGTGCTCCGCCGTCGAGACGTGCCAGGCATGCGCGGGGATACCGCGGAGCTCCAGCTCAACGCAGTGTTCAAACCCGCCTGTGCCGGCGTGGGCGAGCTTGCACCATGGGCGGATGGAGAGGGAAAAGCGTGGGCTGTGGACGAAGTGGTCTCCATTGAGGCGGTTTTTGGTGGCCGTGGAGCTGAAGAGGATCAAGAAGTCCTCCGGATGGTGCGTATGTACCGTGAAGTCGCCGTCGACGAGGTCGAACGTGTCGTAGAGGACCGCGGCGACTTGGGCGGCAGATACGTGAGGGCGCGTGCCAGTGATCGAAGCCACCATTGCGCGTGCCAGGACCGACTCAGCTTCTTCCATCTCGACGGAGCGCGACAAGATGACGCGCGCAGGCTCAGGAGCGTGCGCGGCGGCCATCGGCGCTACCGGAGCCTGGAGGAGGAGCGGCTGGCAGGGCGGCAGGTTGGCGATCTGGCTTGGCATGGCTCTTGGCTCGGCGGAGGGGGCAGCGCCCTGCATCGTGGGGTCGAGCTGGTCTTGGGCGGCGTTCTGCAGGTCCGTCTCGCAAGAGCGAGAATCATGTCCGGAGATCAGGCAGCGACGACACCTGATCTCGTTGGTGCAGTCGCGCACCCTGTGGCGGTGGTCCAGACACCGGAAGCAGAGGCCAGCGAGCGTCTCCGGCGAAGGGGGGCGCTGATGTTGCGGCGGCGGGCTTGGCCTGGCTGGGCGACGCGCACGTCTGCGTCGGCGGCGTGGCTCCTGGAAGCCCTCAGCGTCGACCACGACGCCGCCAGAAACGCGGTGGACCTCAGAGCGAGGCCCGAGGCGCGTCTTGGCCGGCTGCCGGGGAGCTGCTGCGTTGGGGCTCTGGCGCTGGGGTGCAGGAGCGGCGGCGGGGGCTGGAGGGGGGGTGCGGGCGCGGGGAGGGGTGCGGGCGACGTCGCTGTACGAGCGGCCGGAGGAACGCGCGGAGGACTCGCCCTCCGACTCTTGCCAGCGCTCGCCGAGAGAGACGCGGTCATCGGAGGGGGTCGCTCCGCGGTTGCCGGCGGCGGCGCTTGGGGGCGACATGGCCGGGAGATTGGAGGTGGCTGGGGCTGGGCTGAGGAGGCTCCATAATTACAGTTGAGCAACTTGAGTGATAGCTGGAGTTATCCTACATCTATAAATACTTTACTCCTTTGAACTGCCATACGAACAACAAACCGCGACCTTACAGAACTGTTGTTAACAAAAGCATTATACCTACTCTCCATTGTTTGATGACATAGGTTGAAATTTATCCACTTAAATCACTGGCCAAATCCTCCAAGGGAACCGTTAGAAGAGTTTATGATCGACGAATCCAGAACCAATCACTTAAGATCAGCGACTAACCCATGCTATTCTGCCAGATAATCAAAATTATCCAGATCGCCTCAAACTAAAAATCACAGCATCATTCCAAATGGAACAGCAGAGATAAAACCCGTTACTAACTGACGCAAACCACTGCCTCATTTTAGGCATAACTGTGTTGGCTGCAGGTGAAAATACAACTACACGCTGGGATGGATAGCGCATTGGAGCCTTGGAGGTAAACAGCCGCATAGCCAAGCAACTTAAGATCTAACCATTCTACCCCCAACTCAATCTTCGTACGGAGCACCAGGTACGAACCTATCCCTCCGCCGATGTGCATACTCCAGCAGTCCAGCTACCTGCGCCCATCTCCCCGCTTGATCGGTCAAGAGAAACCGGCAGAAATCCCAGTGGCCTAGCGGACACTCGCGATCGCCACACACAGCCACACAGAAAACCTTTTTGAAAAAAGGAGAACAAAGAATCTTCGGACCGTCAATTCATATTTTGAGAACAGGCTTTACAAGCGGTATGATCAGGCCCTTTCATCATGAAACTTGATTACAGTTACTCTGAGCAACTTGAGTGATAGCTGGAGTTATCCTACATCTATAAATACTTTACTCCTTTGAACTTTTCCACACGAACAACAAACCGCGACGTTACAGAACTGCTGTTAACAAAAACAACATACCTATTCTGCATTGTTTGATGACATAGGTTGAAATTTATCCACTTAAATCACTGGCCAAATCCTCTAAGGAACCGATAAAAGAATTTACGATCGACGAATCCAGCACCAATTACTTAAGACCAGCGACTAACCTATGCTATTCTGCCAGCTATCAAAATTGTCCAGATGGCCTCAAACTGAAAATCACAGCATAATTCCAAATGGAACAGCAGAGATGAATCCCGTTACTCGCTGACGCAACCACCACCTCATTAGGCGTAACTGCGTTTGCTGCGGGTGGAAATACAAGTACACAACAGAGATGGGTAGCGCATTCAGGGGCGGAGCTAGACTAATTCATGGGTATGCAATGAATACCCAATATTTTTTGCGAAAATAAATCAATATATAAGCTCATATAAACATGTATATGTGTATTGGTAGAATGGTAGCTCTTTTACGTACAGAACACAACCAAAATCGAAACACAGACGTCACCACTCACCAGCCATCCCACGTCCCAACCTCTCTAATTGGGCCTACCTCCACTTTGGGCTACTTTCCTAGCTGCATCCTGCAATTTTTATTTCGCAAAATGGCCAGCCCAAGAACCTCGAACAAGCGTTCTTGTTTCTCATTTCCTCCCTGTTCACTCCTGACGTGACTCGTGAGGCACTGGGGTCTGGGCTTGGTAGTATTCAATTATATTTTCAGCATCAACATTTGGTGTATATTGTTGATTTTAGGTGTGAAATGTGAAAAAAAATCTTTTTTCTTGCAATACTAAATAATTGGATATATTGTTACATCTATGAAAAAATTGTTGTTTCAGTGATGTTAGTGTGGACTTTGGTATCATATATTGTTGTGTTCGGAAAAAAAATCCTAACTCCGCATACCCAATACAAAAATCCTGGCTCCGCCACTGCGCATTGAATGTAAACAGCCGCATAGCCAAGCAACTTAAGATCTAACCAGTCTACCCCCAACTCAACCTTCCTACGGAGTACCAGGCACGAACCTATCCCTCCGCGGCTCCGCCGATGCATACTCCAGCAGTCCAGCTACCCGCTTGATCGGTCAAGAGAAACCGGCACAAATCCCAGCGTCCTCTCCGCCACTCGCGATCGCCAAACCCAATCACCGTGGACCGGCTCGCGCGGTAAGCACTCACATCCCAGATTCTCCGGTTCCCCAGTGGATGGCCACAGAACTAAAACACTAGTACTAGTCGAATGAATTCAGCTGGAGAGTAAAAAAATGGTGGGGGGGGGGGGGGGGGGGGGCTGGAGCGGCGTACGGGTATAGCGCGAAGGCTCGCTGGACGACGTAGACGGCGTTGTCGTACTTGGTGCGCAGCCGGCTGTCGCTGCTCGCCCGCACCGCCGTGTCGATCTCCATCCCCCGCGCTGCGCTCCTCCGGCGACCTGGGAGGGAAGGAGGAAGAGATTGGGGGAAGAGGAGAAGAGAGCAGTTGTGGACTCGGAAGGAGGCGTGACTCGGCGGCGTTCAGGGGATGGGAAGCCTGCGCCAGGCCTCCTGGATATTTCGCGGACGCTGTTTCTGTATTTTTCTGCAGCAGCAACCAGGAGGAAATATCCCATCTCTCCATTATCTTTTGCTCGCCGGGCGTGGACGCGGCGCGGCGCTGACGTGGTATGCCGTCCTCTCTGGAAGAAGAAGAACAACGGACCTGTTTCCGCTGTGGGTCCAGCACCCTGACGCCGAGGGCTCTGGGGTTTCGTCGACGTGGCGGACCACGCCCACGGAAGCACTGTTCTGAGCCATTGGGTGGAAAACTGGAAATGGAGTCCCGGCTACGGTTTATCCTCCTACAACTTGTGCTCGGATTTTGTAAAAGAATATACTCACACTTGCTTGGAATGAAATCTGCTTCGTGAGGCGTACGATGATCTAGCGCTATGTGTTTGTTGTTATCTTAGAAAATGACATTCGTCCTAACTTGGCATTGTGATGGCCTAACGGTAATTCTAATTCGTGTGTTTTCCAATTTGATGTTGCTTATGGTGTTTTGTTGACAAGCTTTTGTCATCTCCTATTCATTGAGCACGTGCCTAATGGTAACTAGTATGTTTCTCAATTTGCTTTTGTTGATGTTGTTTGGTTGGTTAGCTTTTTTCATCTATCCTGGTCATAGAGCATGTGCCTAGGAGCGTGCAATCTAGGAAACGGTCATGGAGCTTATATTTCGGAGACCATTGAGTATTTGATTATGTCATGTCCTTTTGCTAAGTTTGTATGCCGCATTGTCCAATTTGTTTTTTATTTATCTTCACCAACCAATATTATGAATATGCTTGGAAATTAGTTGAATGAAGTTGAGAAAAAAACTAAACTTTGAATCAGCATAGGGGTGTCGGTTTTATGTTGGTCTATGTGGAATTGCATAAATGTTTTGTTTTTAACTAGAGAACTTCGATTTTGTTGCAGGTTTTTCATATAGCCACTCATTTGATTACGCTATGGACCTACGTTCTCCCGCTAGATGAGCGGAAACTTATGGATTCTGGATACACACTGCTGCTCATGGTCGCTCAGGATACGTTTAGTCGGACTGGTTGGTGAGACATATTAGTAAACTATGTGATGTTTAAAATTTTATGTCTACTTTTTTCGGATGGTTCATTCATGTTTCAACCTTACGTGAACTGTGATTGTATTTTATCCCAACATTAAACTTCACAATAAAATTGGTTGTGTGCATCGATTGATGCAAAGGTTGGGGTTTTAACCCCTTTTTGAAGAAAAAAAAACTGCCACGGTTGGCTGATCGGTTGAGCGTTGGAGATGCTCTTAGTTGGTCTGTAAAACTTTTTTTAATTTTGGACACAACTATCCAACGACTATGCCATGAGGTTCTTTCTCGTACACCGCTTGGTAACCCGGTTTCAAAAATCACCAAGCAATGGATCCAATAAATTGTTTTTGTTTATTTAGCTATCTTGGTCCAGAGAACTGTCCGAATAGCTTGTTGCGATCAGCATCACGCGCGGGAGACTTCAATAAAAATCAAGGAGTTTGTTTAAATTTGGGAGTGTTTGCTCTTACTCCATACTCCCTCCGTCACTATATAGGTGACGTATAAATTGAGTAAACAAGTCAACATTTTTAATTTAACTGAATATACAAAAATATGAAGATTTATAATACGAAAGTAGTATCAGTAGATTCACCATAAGGCATATTTACATAATATTTTACGAAACATTGTGGTCGTTGCTAATTTCTCCTTTGTATTTAGTCAAATTTAGAAGTTGTTGACTTTTTTACTCAGTTTGTAAGCCACCTATTTGGTGACGGAGGGAGTAGGAGGTAAGACTACCTAATTGACATGAGCAGTTGATTTCAATAATTACTGGGCCAGGTTATTAGCACATGTAAATTAATTGTCCTTAGCCAGTTGCCCTCTCCTAGTTGTTGGATATGCAAACAAGGAAACTTCCCCGATCTTCTCAATCAAACAAAAAGGGAAATCGGGAAATAAGGGAAACAGAAAATATCATCCCTTCAAATCAGTCTGCAGAGAGAGATCAGCGGAATGTTTTTCTAAATTTTGATAAAGTAGAGTTGAACAAAGTTAGATTGATATAATTCTTCAGCATGCTTAATTATACATATGTGTTAAGGGGAAAATCAAACATCCTCATTATCTTCCTTGATACATGATAAAGTATTGAACGAATCCATCAAAGAAAGGACCAATGAATGTGAGGATCTATTTCATAAAAAAAGGAAAGATTCAAACTTGTTATATGCCCCTGTTTGAATCGAGTGAGAAAGAGAATGTGCAATCGATTATTCGAGAAGCAATATATCCTCATTATTTCTCATGTCGAATTATTCCTACACATTACAATAATTTTTCCTTTTCCCCTTTCAATCATGATACGTAACGGCTCTGAAGTTGTTAAATAAGAATACATGACAGTTAACCTATACAAGAACTACAGAATACACTCTTCACATAGTAGGAAATACGGCATTATGTTTATAATTAATACGCTCCAATTGTGTTGTTTCCTTTTATCTAAGACTTGCCAAGTACAAAATCCATAAAACATATTTCAGAGGGCTAGGTTACCTATTACCTCCTTTGTTTTCTAGACCGTGGGATCGAAAGAGATGAGCGGCCCACAATAGGTGGGAGCATGTTAATATTTCTCATTTTTCAAAGTTGTTGCATTCTCTTTTTCTTCGGTGATATAAGTATGGTACATGAACAAAATCTTCATTTCATGGTACGCAGCCATTATTTAACTATGTTTTACTATTGTATACCAAACCTTTTATGGGCTGCTGATTTAAAGAAATCAGGGACATGTCATTCCTTCTCATTCATAGAAGAAAGAGCTAGATACTGACGGTGACTAGGAAGATCAGTTTTCTTGTCTTTTAGGTGTAATAATTGGGCTAATCCGAGGTCGGCACATTTTCCATTTCGGAAAATTAATCACTCCTAGTGTCCGCGCTAGAAATTCCATGGCCTGAGGATCACTGCACCAAAATCCTTCCAAGGAGTCAAGATCCCACCTCCATGACTAATGATGAACCATGCTGTTAATTTGCCAAATGATGTCTACCGTATCAGATGCCCAAAAAGGAATCAGATAAGTAGATAACTAGCATCAGTACGAAATTAGTAGATTTTGCGCGGGTTGGTTGAACAACAGGGAGTAGACCGACGAGGGTATGTAGGTATCAGTCTATCACTCGGTTGTTTACATGTAGTGGCTGGAGCACCGTGCTGGACAGAGACGACCAGGACGGCGCGGCTCTTCGAACGGGGCGTGACAAAGGGTTTGGGTGGAGCCAGAAAAGAGGTCAGGTCTTGGAGCAAGAACACATTGACCGTTTTGGCTGGAACCCAATGAAGAGGCGGCTTGCCGATACTGGCGTGGCCAGGGTTCAGGGAACATGGGTGATGATCATCTAAACATGTTCGTCATCTTCGTGAATTACCGTGGTTTGATCAAGGTCTAGATAGCACGCCAATGCAGCAAAAGAGCTAAAAACAATACGAGAGTAGTAATACGAGACAGTGGCAAAGAAACAACTGGTAAGCAAGATCCAGGATCAGTGAGTGAAAGTGTAGAAGACGGTGCCGATGTACACGGCGAGGGCGGTGGAGACGAGCCCGACAAGCCCCGCCGCGGCCTTGGCAGCGGCCCGGTTGCTGGCGCATCCCAGCGTGCCGAGCCGGATCTGCACGACCATCACCATGGACACCATCAAGAAGACGCAGCCGACGACGGAGCCCACGGCGGAGGCCAGCATCCCGAGGCGGACCAGGCGGGCGTCGATGTGGGCGTGGCTCTCGTGGGGATCCTTGGAGTTGATGAGGTTGAGCGCGAGCTTGAGGCCCTGCGCGACGAGGCTGGAGAAGAGGAAGGAGGAGAAGGCGACCACCTCGAGGACGAGCAGCGACCTCGCCACGTCAGGCCCGGCGTCGCAGGACGGGTCGCCGGCCAGGCTGCGGAGCTCGCCGGGGGTCGCGAGGGAGAGACCCACGAAGACGGCCACCGTGAAGAGCGAGTTCACGTTCACCACCCCGTCCAGCGCCGTCACGTGCACGCTCGTCGTGTTCGCCGACAGCGCCGCCGGGAACTTCCACTCGTAGCCGTGGTGCTGCCCGCCGCCGCCGCCATTGCTGTGTTCGTCGGATCTGGGATGATTACAAGCGAACATTAAATATTATAAAAGTTCTGCACACGCTTCTTGATTGGTGCAAGCAATGCAAATATCTGGTTCTGATTTTAGGAGGTGAATCAGAGAGGACGAAGATACAGAAAACTTACTCGTCCATGGGAGGTGGGGACTGGGGAGGAGATTGGATCGGATGCTTGCTTCTTCCGATGCTGAAATATGCAGATCGAGTTGCCTTTGCTGGTTAAGGAATGTGGTGGGGGTATCAAAGAGGGGGGAGACTTTGGGGAAAGAAAATGCGGGCAGTCAAAAGCGTCGGTGAAGACTGAAGAGAAACAGGCCTTTTTTTTTTAACGGGATCCGACACTTATATTAGGAGCTCAGTACAAATTACAACCAGGTCCAGAGAGAACCAGAAATTACAACAAGACCCAGAAAACTTGCACTAAACACCCGAAACAACCGGAAGAAGCACAGACGGATCCACCCCACACCCCAAACACCTAGCCTCCGCCGGAGTCGCCGTACCGCCATTCCCGGGAGAGCAAGCACCTCCACCATTGTAGAAGGCTGCAGAACCGGCCGCCGCGCCGCGACGGACACCCAGAACGCTGAACGAGCACAGCCGTAGCACTTGCATCCACGAACCACCACACTACCCGCCAACTCCGCATCGGCCAGGCCAGCCGCCCAGCACACCCGCTCTCCAGACGACCACTCCCCTCGCCGCCACGGCCGGCCGGAGCAAAGACGTCGCAGAGAACCAGCACCACCACCAAGCCATCCAAAACCGGATCGAGCACCACCACCTCCTTCTCCCTTTGCCACCTCGGCCAGCCAGAGAAAGAAACAGAGGAACTCACCCAGAAGAACCACCTCACCCTCCCAGAGCCGCCGCAGATGGAGACGAAGGCCCGACGACGACGGAGAGGAGGGATAAAGACCCCACGAAGAACGAACGCCGGCGTCGCCACGCCGTCCGCTCGGGGAAGCAAGAACTCCACAGATCCGAGGATCTAGGAGGAGCAAAAGCCAGGAGCGCCACGCCATAGCCCCGAGGAACGCCGGCGTAGAGGGGACGACGCTCGAGCACCTTTATTCTCACCGACGCCGCCTCCACCCCCACAGCGCCGCCGGCAGAGCACCTACACCTACTATTCACACGCCTAACCAGGAGATCCGCGGTTCCCCCACCCTCCCGCCGCCGGAGCGACGAGCGGAGGGAAGGGGAACCACCAACTCCGGCGGCGGAGAACGAGGGAACGAAAGTCGCCTCCCTTTCGCCTGTCTCTACTGTAGAGATAAGGAGAGGAGGGGAACGCGTTAGATGCTACCTTAGAAACAGGCCTCTTTTGTTTCGGTATCCCGGCCCTTGGTATTAACGGAATAATCTTCGCACGAATACACCCAATTCCATCGAATGCCCATTAAATACTTCTTTGTTTCGCAGGATTTAAAAAACATAGAAATAAAAATATTGTAAAAATAGTACGTCGGAATAAAAAACACATGAATCGGTAGCAGCAGGTGTTGTTTGGTTGTACCGCAGAAAAACATAGAAATTTTATATGGAAATTCAGTACATCTTATAGTTGTCATTAACACATAGGAAATTTTTCAACAGGTCTCACCTCATGCTAAAAATCCAATAAAATTGTAGCTAGGAAAGCAATCCATTTTTTTTGAAGATTCAATCATTTGAACTAAATGGACTCTAAAGGAAAATTCCTATGGGTGAAAATCATATATAATTCCTTTGAAAATCATTTGAATCAAAGATTGTAGCGTCAGTCACGTGCATGCTCGTCGTGTTCGCCGACAGAGCTACCGGGAACTTCCACTCGTAGCCATGGTGCTGACGCCGTTGCTGTGTTCGTCGGATCTGGATGTTTAAAGGCAAAAAATTATTCTCCACGCAAATGGAGTTCTTGATTGGTGCAAGTAATGGAAACATATAGGTGAATCTGGGAGGACGAATATATAGAAGACTTACTCATCCGTGAGATGTAGGGAGGAGATTGGATCGGATGATTGCTTCTTCTGATGTTGATATTTGCAAATCGAGTTGCTTCTACTGGTTGGGATGGAAGAGAAACATGCCTCCTTTTTTCCGACTTGGTATACACGATGCACTACGAGTTTAGGATCCTCGGTATAGGCGGAGCTATGTGTATGTCAGGGGGTCACCGCCCCCCCACCCCACCCCGGCTTTGGAAGATCTTAAAGGATTTTTTTTAGGGAATTGGATGGAAGAAAATGGACTCCTTTGCCCCCACACTTTTTGTTTTGACCCAAGCATTGTTGGCTGGCGCAACTGGTCCTCGGGGCCTTGGGCTTAAAGGAATAATCTTCGCAGTAATAGGAAATGAGCGAAACATTTTCACCCAATTCCATCCCCCATTTATGTCTAATCTCCAGTTTACTAATTTTCCCGTTTCAAATTGGGTGTCATTATCTTTGGGAAAACGGGATCCACATTCTAGGAACGGTCATGCAAATGAGAAAAAAGCATAGGTTTCTTACTCCACTGAGCACACTACATTAGAATTTGTACTAAAACAACATCGCTTAATTTGGAATGGAGGGAGTGAGGAGTAATGTATTTGGTTTAGAGAAAACACGGTTTAGGGTTTGATGAATTCAGAGAAGAGTTGGATAATTTTGGGGGACTATTCTAGGATTAGACCGAGACTAGTACCAAACGAGACTTTGATGTGTACGATAAACTAGGTTATAAAAATATCCAAACTGAGCGAAACTCAAATAATTAGATTCCTTGTGATTGAGCAAGTCCACCAAGGTTCAAGTCATTCTTGTTATAAGTGGCCACATTTATGAGCATTTCTCTTATTTATTATATAATACAACTAAAAAGATACCTCGCGCGTTGCAACTGTATTTTTAAAATTTTGTAACTAGGAACTGGGACGGGCTGCGCACCCCGCCGCGACGTCACGAGGCGGAGGCGTGGTTCTTGGCCGCCACGCGTGGCCCACCGCGTGCGCACTGCCGGACTCCTCCCACGACTCGAACTCCACCACCGACGATGCCGAGGATCTGCTCGCAGTTGACGATGACGAATTGGTGTCACGTGTTAGCGTAAAATCCTTGCGCTCCAAGCGACGTCGTGCGAACGCCCGACTGCTCGAGGTGCTGAACACGCCAGCTGGAGCGCGGCTTCCGGCAGGACGCCGAGCACACCACGCGTGAGGGAGTGGGAGGAGGATGCGGAGTCACAACTCCAACTTTTATCCTCCTCCAACAAGGAGTAGCGGGGCGGTGCAGCCGCGACAGAATGTCGGCCGCATATTTCCGCGGCATCTTTTGGTTAGTTTTAGCGTTAGGTTTTTTCAATTAACTCTAACCCTAAATTATTTTATGTATAAAATTGTATAAAATGATGAACTCTCAGAAGTGATCAATCTTGCAGAAATATGCTGGACCGTTGGAGATACCCCTTCTGGTTCTGGTGGGATCTAGGGAAAACCTGAATCGGGGATGCACCCCGATCTGCGTTGACTCGGGCTTTCAATCGTACAATCAAACAATCCATATGTTAAAATTTATGAGAAATAATATACCCTTCAAAATCTGAATCGAACAGCCGAACAGGTCTGGCAGCACCAGACAGGCACACGTACGGACTCAGCTTCAGTGACTTGTAGTGCACAAGTCACCGAGAGACTTGAGCCAATCTCGTCCCTCCGTTTTAGATCCAACGATCGAGATTCACCTAAATCAGAATCTGAAAAATAAAACTTCTCAGAAAAAATCGAAAAAATTCCAGTAAATCATAAATGGTTCCCTAACTATTCTGTGAAAATATTGTACGATTTGGACCAATGGTTTGCGAATACTTAGCTTTTTTAGATTAGAACATAAAAACATTATTTATACACAAACCATCACTCGAAATAGATTGAAACTTTCAGAGAATAAAAAAAAACCATTTATGATTTACTGGAATTTTTTCGATTTTTTCTGAGAAGTTTTATTTTTCAGACTCAGATTTGGGTGAATCTCGTTCGTTGGATCTAAAACGGAGGGACGAGATTGGCTCAAGTCTCTCGGTGACTTGTGCACTACAAGTCACTGAAGCTAAGTCCCACACGTACACCCCCATCAACGTGCGTGTCTCTCCGAAGCGCCGCTGCTGCAGCAAGAGTGCAAGACGCCAAGACCTAATCCAACGAATAAAATTTCCTGCTCCCATCTTCTGTGGTTCTTGGCAGCTGCAGAGAGGTCAGCAGGGCGATGGCGTCGGCACTGGTCAGGAGGGCGAGATGCTCCCCGGCGGCGGCGGCGCTGTGGGCCGCGGGGTCGAGGGGCTTCGCGTCCGTGGGCTCCGACATCGTCTCGGCGGCGCCCGGCGTGTCGCTGCAGAAGGCGCGGTCCTGGGACGAGGGCGTCGCCACCAAGTTCTCCACCACCCCTCTCAAGGACATCTTCCATGTACGCTGCTTCGATATACTTCCCCCCTGTGTTTCCTCCTGCCGCAACCACCACCGCGCTCCGTCCTCTTGACTCCTTTCGCGTTTCCTCGTGTCTGTTTACAGGGGAAGAAAGTGGTCATCTTCGGATTGCCGGTAAGATCTCCCTTCCCTAATCCCTACCAAATTCGGTTCATGTATGCTCGACCATTTTGGATAACTGAAAAGTCTTAGTGGGTATATTTTACGCTAACTGGTACTAGTTCTGAATCTGTGTTAGGCGATTATGGATTGCGTTTCTGTATTCTCTATCGCTCACTAGTAGAAGAGGCATGGCGAATCGGTAGGCAGATTGGCTAGTGTTGACATTCTAAGTGAATCCGATCATTATCGGTGGGTTGGAAAATGAATGCTGAACATTATTGTTGGACTGCGAATTTGTCTGCAGACTGGCATTTTAGTGCCCACTGATGAAATGCTACTTTTATCATCTGGGATTTTGAAGGGGAATATCTCTGGTTCTATTGTACTAGACATGATCTACAATCTCTCATTCCTAGGATAAAACTATCAGTTTCATCTGTCTTGTCTTATTGGACTGTAAGGTGCTTCAGCTAATTGAGGAATTGAGGGTAATTTGGCAACAGTATTAACAAACTTCATGTTCCGTATACAGCCACATGGATCTGTAATTGATCTTGAATAATCGGCTCCTGCTTTCAGACCCCTGTATTACTCTTGCCGATTGGGCATTGCTATTGATAATTTTATATGCCTAGCAATTTACGGCTACAGCCATCAGCATTGATAATTTGCTCCATTAATATCGTTCTGCTGTTTCGTCTCATTGATAACTACACGCTGTAGACTCACTCTCTCCTGTTATGATTTATTGGTCAGACAGTTTACAGCTATCTTTGTGATTTATTTCAGGGTGCATATACAGGAGTATGTTCCCAGTCGCACGTGCCTAGTTACAAGAACAACATTGATAAGCTGAAAGCAAAAGGGATCGACTCTGTTATCTGTGTAGCTGTTAATGATCCATATGTGCTGAATGGATGGGCAGAAAAGTTACAGGCAAAAGATGCAGTGAGTAGCTACTCTTTTCTTTTTATGGAAATGTAGGTTTAGCAAAGAATAAGCAATGTAGTGCAGGTCTTGTAGTGTGCATATCCAAGTATTGTGTACTGACCAATGAGATAGGATTATCCGCCTTCATGTTTGGTGGTGCCCGTTTGGTTTTCCTCTACAACATACTGCTTCATGTTACAATACTCCTTTCCTAGTCCTTATCACAGTAATAATTAACATCGATAACAATCATGCGTGAAATTATTGTCTCATATTTTTTCTTTCCTTGTTCTACTCCTAAGCGTACAGTCCTGAACTTTAGTGTGTGAAACGTTTTAAGAGTTTACTTATTCTAAAACTTGTATTGAGATTTTTGATGATGGCTTACAGAACTAAAGAGTGCAAATTCATCTCGCATATCTTCTTTTTTTGAACTTCTATATGTTGTTCTGAGTGACTTCAATCTGAATTTACGGTAATAATGGCTAGATATGTGTTTTGAAGTGTGTGCGGACCAGCCAAGATAAATTTTCACACATAGATGTTCCGAGTCTTAGCACATGCGGTTTCAAGCTATTTATGCTTAACTTTATCAAGAATCAAGACTGTGCAAACATTTATATTTTAACCATCTGCCATAATTTTGGAACTGTTATCAGATCGAGTTCTATGGTGATCTTGACGGGAGTTTCCACAAAAGCTTGGATCTGGAAATAGATCTCTCTGCTGCTTTGCTTGGCCGTCGCTCCCACAGGTAATTATATTTTTGCCCACTTTTGCGCTATCCTTAAAAATTAATTAAGACATGATATAATTACAGTTAGTTAACTCTACCTTTCATGTGCTGTGCAATGCAACCTCTCTTACTGCTGAATTTCTGGTTGGTTGTGTGTTTTATAGGGTATGCCTTTGTATACAGAATTTGATATATTATGTGCGAATATCATTGTGTTAAATGTAGAATCATGCAAAGGATGTTATACTATTGCTGGAAGACATTTTTCAGCATTTGGTAGCTTCCCTAAGCCAAGCTGCATCCACTTTCTCAGTTTTTTCTTGCTTTGTTAGTCCCAAGGCCATTAGTGATCACTCATTTATCTGTGGAAAATGGTAGATTTTGATTACTTGGATGATTGGATTGTCTCAGCATGACACATTGAGTATTGTTAATTTACTCTTGTTCACCACTGTTGAACTGTCATTACTATAAAATCGAATGACAAACCGTGCATGCATGCCTGTGCCAAGAAATAATTACTTGAAGAATCAGGACTTCCTTATAGTCCATGAATTGCGGTGTAATTTATTCTGAGAAATCGGCTGCATTGGGGTAAAGGTCTGACTCCCTTAGTTGAATCACTTTCACCCATTTTTGGAGCACTACATGCTATAGCTATATTAAATTGCAAATAAAGAATAAGTTAGCAAGTTGCATACATGGATAGGTGCCCAAGTGTATATATTATTAGTCCGATTCTGGTCTTCTGGCAAATTGAACATGCTTCAGCAGAATGCAGCTGTTTAGCCTCTCCTAGTGAGAACTTCTGTTGAAGCTCTTATCCACCATGCATTGGGATGTTACGTTTTTTCCTGGTTGCCTCAGATGCTACTAAGGCCACTTTGCTTGTTCACGATCTGGAATATATTATGTGCTTCATTAGGCCTGAAATACTACCGCATCTTTGAACTCATCTTGTAGTGGTTACTACTTTAAGATATTATCTTGTCTCATTTCTCACCAAGCACCGTTGCTAGGTGGTCAGCCTTTGTGGATGACGGGAAGATCAAGGCTTTCAATGTTGAGAAGGCCCCTTCTGAATTCAAGGTTTCTGGTGCCGAGGTGATCTTGGATCAAATCTGAGCCAACCAGTGAAACTCGGCTCTGTTTTGCTCGCTCGTACAGTAGTGGCAACATACATGATTTGGTCCACCGAATAAATGAGAAGTCGGGTACCTGTGTAACGACATTGCTATCTGTTGTGCTACTTCCAGAATGATCATTGTGCTGTTGCAAATCTTTTTTCGGTGATTTTTTACATATGGATCACTGGTTCGTGCATGCATATTTTCTGTTGTTGGATGATGAATATAACGTTGTCTGGAGCTGTGTTCACGGTCTGGTAACCTCATATGGGTGCTATTTTGTCCTCTCGCTGCCACCTTGGTTGAAGCTGCCAAATGGGACTTGGACCATAACAGAATAGGAAAAAAACAATGAAGTAAAAGGTGGTGGATGATTATGTCTCTTGCTTTGCAGGGGAAGCCGGTCCACGTTTTGAGATTGACTGGAATTTTTCTTCACGTTATTTATTTTATTTTCCAGAAAATAGATGATGATTGTTTCAAAAAAATGAAAAGGAATCTGCGTTTCATTTCATTGAACATGAAGATATTGGGGATACAACCTCCAGAAAGGAGGGTCACACACAACCGTCCTCACGAAGGGTGCCCTCAGCTACATACCACAATGACATTAGGCCTCGTCCAGCATTGCCTCCAGCCAAAAACAAATGATGATTTCACCCCGGCATTTGAATCGACGCTTTGGCAACATATTATCATTTGACGTTTTGAATGGAAGAAGCAATGTACACGGAAAAAAACTGAAAACCAAAACAGCTTGGGTGAAGCCAATTGCTAGGCGGTATGGATATAGGGGCAGTGTAACTCACTTTATGAGGCAACACTATCTCTATTATGCGCAGATAAAAAATACAGAATAGTCACATGTGTGACAAATTGTGTTTCAAAGCTGAGCATTGATTTTGGAGCAAAAATATATCTTTGCGATACCATGTTAACTCATACATGGTGGATTCGGCCATCGACCTCCTCATATGAAGAGTAGGATTTTATTTGGATCTTATTTGGATGTTTGGGTGTTTGACCTTTGTTTTTATTTGAGTTAATAGCATAGAACCACCCGTATTGTCGCGCAATTTCGAAAAACCACCACATTGTGTTTTGATCACAGATACCCACCGGTATTCGCGAGATTTTTTGCAATTCACGCTAAAACTAGATTGAACACGAATTGACACGATTTCTGATAGGTGGGACCCACCAGTCAGGACTGAGGTGGCAGCAGTTGTAGACTGTTTGCTGAGGTGGCAGCATGGGCCCACCTGTCATTCAATAAAAAATACCTCAGAAAAATAAAAATAAAGTCAAAACAGCAGCAGCACCTCGCCGGCCTCCTTCGGTCGCCCGCACGCGAAGCAGCTGCCCTCGTCGGGCTCACCCCGAGAGCAGCAGCGACGGCGGCGAGCTCGGCCGCGAGCTGGGGGACGCGACGGCGGCCAGCTCGGCCACCTCCCATCTTCGGCAGCGGCAGGTCGTCCATGGCCGCCGCCGCCCCAGGCGCCTCGGCCGACCGCGGATGGAGCCGTGCGCGGGAGAAGGAGGAGGCTCGGCCGGCGGCGGCGTGCTGCAGGGGCGTGGGCGGCGGGTAGCGCGAAGGAGGTGGGCGGCCGCAAGCGAGGTGTGGCACGGACGGGGGAGGCGAGCCGCGGAGGGGCCTCGGCCGGCGGCGGCGAGCTATGGAGGGGCCTTGGCTGGCGGCGGCGAGCTCGAGGAGCTGCGGAGGGGGCCTGACGGCGGCGAGCTCGAGGAGGTAGCCGGGGAGGACGGTGGCGCGGGTGAGGAGGCGGCGGCCGGCGGCGCACCAGTCAGAGGGAAGGGCGTGGTTGGTGGAGCGACAGGGAAGGAGACGAAGCCTCCTTTGGCCTTAATTTTATTTTTTGATGTATTTTTTATTTTTTATTGGATGACAGGTGGGCCCATGCTGCCACCTCAGCAAACAGTCTACAACTGCTGCCACCTCAGTCTTGACTGGTGGGTCCCATCTGTCAGAAATCGTGTCAATTCATGTTCAATCGAGTTTTAGCGTGAATTGCAAAATATCTCGTGAATACCGCTGGGTATATGTGATCAAAACGCAATGTGGTGGTTTTTCGAAATTGCGCGGCAATACGGGTGGTTCTATGCTATTAACTCTTTTTATTTCTTAGGAAGTGCACTCAGGTTTGGCCTTTCATCTTTGACTCTTGCAAAATTGAGTGTATCTTCCTCTTCATCAGCTACACTAGTGGAATTTCGTGCGGCGTCACGCCGCAACTCTTTTGAATGTTTTTATTAGTAGTGTATGTTGTTGTTGCTTGTTTTAACTGGCAGTGTATGTTGTTGATGGTATTGTATCGTATATTAAGTGGATGATCGTATTTTTTTTGTATGCATATGGGTTGTTTGTAGATAAGTAATTATGTGGCAGCACCACAGCCATTTTTTCGGTGGCAGCAACATCATACCAGCATCATCACACCAGACTCGAAGCGGCTGCAGAGAAAAACAGAGGAGGCGTGGCCAAGCTTGGGGCTCGAGGTGGAGGTCCTAGCCGACATGGAGCCGAGTCGAGGAGGCTATTGCTGTGAATAGGGAGGCGCAGCCGGAGGTGCGGTCAAGCAAGAGCGGCGACACTCGCTTTGTCATATTGTAAGTATAGCGGTGTGAAGAATTTAAATTTGAAAATGTGCACAATCAAAAGTTGTTCGGATTTAAATCTATAGAAATTCAAAAAAAAAGTTTGCATGTATAAGTTGTATTCATTTTTGAATTATGTTTACGTTTATTAAATGATCAGATTTGAAAGGCATGCAAATTTTTGAAATATTCAAATCTGGAATTTGATCGTACGACATAAATAGCAAGCGTTTATTTTTCTGTTCATGTTGATATATTTGAATTTTTTTTTGTGTTTATTAAATGCTCAGATGTGAAATGCATTCAAAATTTTAAAATATTCAAATTTGGAATTTGATCATATGCCATAAATAGTCAGCGTTTTTTTGTGTGGTCATGTTGATATTTTTTTAATATTTGTAAGTACTGCGGTGTAAATAATTCAAATTTGAAATTGTACACATTCAAAAGTTGGTTGGATTTAAATCTTTTGGAATTCAAAAAAAGTTTGCATTTATAAGTTATATTCATATTCGAATTGTGTTTATGTTTATTAAATGCTCAGATTTGAAATACATTCAAAATTTTAAAGTATTCAGATTTGGAATTTGATCATACGACATAAATAGCTAGCGTTTATTTTTTGTTCATGTTTTTATATTTGTCATATTTTTCCGACGGATAGATTTGAAGTTATTGTTATACTTCACATTTCACATTCTTCTTATCTTTTTCCTTTGCTGAAATAATACTCCAAATATTTGTGATTTTTTTTTAGACAAACGACTTCGTTATTATAAATTGGAACATTGCTTATTTTTTTTAGACAAATGACTCCATTATTAAGAGAGATGTGAAATGTTTGCAGTACTTGTAAAAAAAATAACTCCATTATCATTTGTTTAAGGAATTGGAACATTGTTTAAACTGTACTTCCTTTTTTATCTTTTGCTTTTGCTCAAACAATACTCGGAATATTTCACATTTCTCTTATCTTTTGTAGATCATTAAAAAATAAACGTCGAAATTAAATAAAAGCAGCTCTTATATTCCATCACCTAGTAAAGCCCACCGTGGACGTTGTGATTCAAAATGTTAAAATTTGTCGTAATTTGTCGTGTGGAGTATCTGTAAATTTTGTAGCAAATTTAGATGTTCAAATATGTTTGTAGTTTGACATAGATATTTAATTAAGCTTCATAATCAGGGGGGAATACACTATATAAGTTTCTTTTAAAATCAACTCCATTTATTTAGAGGAAATGTATTTAGGTTGTACCTAAATATAAGTTGTATTCATTTTTGAATTATGTTTACGTTTATTAAATGATCAGATTTGAAAGGTATTCAAAATTTTGAAATATTCAAATCTGGAATTTGACTGTATGCCATAAATAGCAAGCATGTATTTTTCTGGTCATTTCGATATTTTTTTCATTTTTTTCTGATGGTTAGATTTTAAACTATTGATTTTACAATATTAATCCTTTTTCTGGAAATTGTCTAAACAAACTGGACCCACCTGTCAGGAAATTTTGTATTTTCTAATTTTTTTTTTGGAAAAGAATAAATCGCTGACGGGTGGGGCCCACTGTGATGTCTGGATGGCGTCAGCAATGGTGGCAGCGTGCACGGCGAGCACGCCACGTTTTTAAGAGAAATTTTACGTATGAAATGTTTTGTTATTATGACATAATAAATGTTGAAGGAAATTCGAATTTGATGAAATAAAATGTTTGTGCGAATTTGGATCTAAAAATTGAGGAGTTAGAATCGAACAAACTCGAAAGCGATGACGAGGATGGAAACTACTCACCGACGTGCATATTTTCATGTATATAATTTTTGGATAACACGGGGACATTTCTGCAATTTTTTTGACAAAATTCATCAAATGTTTGTGCAAATTTGGATCCAAAATTGAGGAGTTAGGGTCGACAAAACTCGAAACCGATCATGGGGGTGGAACCTTCTCGTCAACGCGCATATATTTCGTGTATATAATTTTTGGGAAACGCAGGTTTTTTTATGCAAAAAAATTGACAAAATTCGTGGAATGTTTGTGTGAATTTGGATCTAAAAATTGAGGAGTTAGAGTTGATAAACTTCGAAAGTGATAACGCGGGACTTTTCTGTAAAAAATCTGACAAATTTTTTCAACGCGGGAACTTTTCTCAAAAAATTTGACAAAATTCGTCAAATGTTTGTGCGAATTTATATGTTTGTGCGAATTTGGATCAAAACAGAGGAGTTAGAGTCGATAAAACTTGAAACCATTCGGGGGAATGAAACTATTCGTCGACGCGCATATATTTCTTAGATATAATTTTTGGAGAAAAAAAAATTCGCAAAAAAAAACAAAAGGAAAAGGAGTACTGCAAAACACTGTTCATGAACAGTGCTTACTGTTCATAGGAACAGTACCCCAAGCTCTCTCAGCTCGCTAAACGGACGTGCTTTTATATAGTTACTAGTTAAATTTTGCGCGGCGTCACGCCGCGGCCTTGCTGAGAATATTCTGTGGTAATTTGTGTTTTTTTTCTAATTGTGTTATATATATTGTAAGGAAAGGCAGTAGTTATAACGTGTATAATGTAGTTAGCGCAAATTCAATTTGAAATCATTTCGTAATTAGAGCGAACAAATTTGTATTTTCTCGAAATATTCATGTAATCAAGTATTTTTTTTTTAGAAATGTGAGCACATAATTAGATATATTTAAGTTATATTGCTTGTAAATATGTTAGCTAAATTGAAATGATGAAATATAGTTCCATCTTGCCCTAATTTTCTTATTTACCACCATATTTAATGGAAATATATAATGGTTATGTCTAAATATTATGTTTGTATTTCGCCATAAATTTGTAATTTAGATCCTTGTTTAGAGGAGATGTACTGTATTAGCAACTATTAAATTCAATTCATCTTTGTAGGAAAAGAATTTGAGATTTCCTGAAATGTGCATGTAATAAAGCGTTATTTAAATTTAAGTTCATATTTAAAGAGATGTAAGTTTACTTTAAGCATTTAGTAAATTGAATCGCATAATTGGAGCGAGTTTAGGTATATTATTTGTAAATGTTAACCTAGTCGGTTTGGTATGATATGTTTGTATCTTATCTTACATATTAAATTTAACTCAATAATCGGAGAGAATTTTAATTGAACCCAATATTCGGAGGGAATACATTGCTTAAGCATTTTTTGAATTCAATTTTAAACTCATACTTGGAGGGAATAAATTGTTTGAGCATTTTGTGAATTCAATTTTAAACTCATAATTTGAGGAAATGAATTTGCATTTTCGCCAAATGTGGTGCGGCGTCATGCCGCACTTGTGGTGACAAAAAAAATATTTGAGTGTATGGTTATTGTTATTGGAAAGGGATGAAAGTGCAAATTTTGGCATATTATTTGTATAATAGAATTGATCAAATAGGCTTGTTTTTTCTTTCCATAAATTTGTAATTGAACCTATTAGTCGGAGGAAATATTGTGCATTAGCATTTATTAAATTAAGTCTATAATTTGAGGGAATGAATTTGTATTTGCTTTAAATTTAATCATACAACGCAATTAGTCAGCTTTTTTTGTGTGTGTTTATGTCGATATATTTTCCATATTTTGTTGATGGACATAGTTTAAGTTACTGATTGGGCAGCGTTTAGTTGATTTTGGAAATTGTTTAAGTACCCTAAAACAATATATGTAAAGTGTTTGAAATTGTTTGAAGCATGTTCTATTTCAAATTTTGTTTGTCGATTGAATTATGTTTATTTGGAAAATAAGTTTAGAATAGCTATTCCTCAATATTTACAGTTGTGTTATTCATATTTTGATATTTGGAAGCCGATTTTCTAGCAAATTGTAATGCTTAAATGTGTTGCAATTATGCTTTTTGTGAGTTTTTTTAAATATGTTATCGTAACATAGTACTTTAGCAAGTTGAATTGTTCAAATGAGTTTGTATTTAAAGAGTACCTTCAATTTTTTAGCAAATTGGAATGTTCGAGTGTGTTGGTTTGTTGTTGGTATATTTTTGAATTGCGCACAAAAAGTTATGAATTTTACAGAAGTTGGCATATTATGCAATTGATTTTGAATTACAGATTGATTTTTTCTTTGAATTTTACACATTTAAATGGAGATAAAGTCTATATTATACAAATAGATGATTCAGTTGTCATGCACATTTTGTTTTTTTGTTGGCACTTTTTCGAATTGCGCACAAAAAGTTATGAATGTTACAGAAGGTCGCATATTTTGTAATTGAATTTGAATTGGTACAGAAGGTCGCATATTATGTAATTGAATTTGAATTGCAGGTTGGAAAGTTTCGAATTTAACACAAAAAATGGAGATAAAGTCCATATTATGCGAATGGATGATTCAGTTCTCATGCAGTATTTTGTGAGCATTTATTTAATTTGAATTCATAATTGGATGAAGTGCACTTAGAATGTATACAAATATTAGCCAATTTGAATTGCTTAAGTTTGTTTGTATTTTGGCATTAATAAGTATCATTTATTTTTGTGAGCATGTCGATATATCCAGGAGTACACTCCAATAGAAAGTTCATTTAGATGACATCTAAATATTTACCAATTTGAAGTGTTTAATTTTAGTCCATCATCTGAGGAAATGTATTGTATGAGAATTTATTTAAAAGTAAACTTCAAATAATTAGAGGATATGCATTTCGATCTTCTCTAAATATTCACCAATTAAGAATATTCAAATTTGTTTGTTTTTTGCTGTAAACTTCACAGGAACTACTGTTTTAATTAAACAGGAATTAAAGTTGATTAATCATGCAAGGAATGCAATAGTTGTAAAGGTTTTTTATGCAAATTTTGATATATTGTTTGTATTATTTCGAATTACAGATTAGAAGATATAAATTTTACGAATTTCAGTTTTCATTGAAATCATTAAACAGGAATTAAATTTGATTAATAATGTACGGAATGCAATCATTGTCATGCATGGAGGTGCAACAGTTGTAAAGGTTTCGATTTTCTGCAAATTGTGATATATTATTTGCATTATTCTGAAACGTAGTTTTGAAGATATTACTTTTATGAATTTTAGCATTTTGAAGAGAGCTTATGGTCTAAAATTGTTTTTTTTTGGAAATTTGTTTAAATTAGGAAGTTATTCAATTTTTTTTAACGTTCGTAAAATGGTAATTGAAATGCAAAAGAGCTAATGTTTTAAAATTGTTTAGAATTCGTAAAGTGTTCAAATTGGGGAGTTTTTTTATATTTGTTTGTTTTTTTAAACGATTAGATTTGGAAGACATTTAAAATTTGGGAAAATTCAAATTTGTAATTTGATCATATGCCACAATTAGTCAAAATTGTTTTGTTTTGTTTTTGTGGTTATGTTGATATTTTTTTATATTTTCCAGATGGATATATGTAAATTTGTTGATTTTCCAGTATTTAGATATTTTTTTTTTGAAAAAGGGGGAAAGAAAAGGCTGGCAGGCTTGGCCCACTGTGACGTCGTGCTGACGTCAGCAGCGGCCAGACCTGCCGCGGCGGCGAGGATCACGGCGGCGCCATGCCAGCGCGAGCCAAGACGCGCTACTGGACGGGTCGGGTGCGCTTCGACGCGGGGTACTCAGGAGTGGCGGCGCCGCCACCGTTTGGTCGCCGGAACGACGCCCGCGACGACCGAACTCGGCGACGAACAGCGCAGACGGCGGCGGCGATTCGAGCCGAGCGCGGCGTCCCGGCAAGTGATTCGAGGCGAGGAGGGAGAGGAGGTGACGGCGAATCTCGCCGTAGGCGTCGATCTGAGGGGGGAAGCACGGAGCGGCGGCGGCGGGCGTCGGCGGCGGCGGCGGGGTCGGCAGCGCGCGGGAGAGAGAGGAGAGGGATGGAGATGTGGCATTTTTACAAAAAAGATCCTAGCGTCTCATGTAATTACAAAAAGGTCCCTCTCCTCGAGGAGATGTGTTCTGCGAGGTTCAATTGGTAATTCTCCGAAACTCCAGGGACTTTTTTGCAAAAAAAAGGCGGGCACTGTTCAACACTGTAGATGAACAGTGCGAACTGTTGCTAACTACAGTCGCCGTGCGCGGAGAGGCCGAAAGTCCATCATCTGAGGAAATGTATTGTATGATAATTTATTAAAAAGTAAACTTCACATAATTAAAGGATATGCATTTCGATCTTCTCTAAATATTCACCAATTAAGAATGTTCAAATTTGTTTGTTTTTTGCTGTAAACTTCACAGGAACTACTCTTTTAATTAAACAGGACTTAAAGTTGATTAATCATGCAAGGAATGCAATAGTTGTAAAGGTTTTTTTTAATGCAAATTTTGATATATTGTTTTTATTATTTCGAATTACAGATTAGAAGATATAAATTTTACGAATTTCAGTTTTCATTGAAATCATTAAACAGGAATTAAATTTGATTAATAATGTATGGAATGCAATCATTGTCATGCATGGAGGTGCAACAGTTGTAAAGGTTTCGATTTTCTGCAAATTGTGATATATTATTTGCATTATTCTGAAACGTAGTTTTGAAGATATTACTTTTATGAATTTTAGCATTTTGAAGAGAGCTTATGGTCTAAAATTGTTTTTTTTTGGAAATTTGTTTAAATTAGGAAGTTATTCAATTTTTTTTTAACGTTCGTAAAATGGTAATTGAAATGCAAAACGAGCTAGTGTTTTTAAAATTGTTTAGAATTCGTAAAGTGTTCAAATTGGGGAGTTTTTTATATTTGTTTGTTTTTTTTAAACGATTAGATTTGGAAGACATTTAAAATTTGGGAAAATTCAAATTTGTAATTTGATCATATGCCACAATTAGTCAAAATTGTTTTGTTTTGTTTTTGTGGTTATGTTGATATTTTTTTATATTTTCCAGATGGATATATGTAAATTTGTTGATTTTCCAGTATTTAGATATATTTTTTTTGAAAAAGGGGGAAAGAAAAAGGCTGACAGGCTGGGCCCACTGTGACGTCGTGCTGACGTCAGCAGCGGCCAGACCTGCCGCGGCGGCGAGTATCAAGGCGGCGCCGTGCCAGCGCGAGCCAAGACGCGCTACTGGACGCGTCGGGTGCGCTTCGACGCGGGGTACTCAGGAGTGGCGGCGCCGCTACCGTTTGGTCGCCGGAACGACGCCGGGGACGACGATTCGAGCCCGAGCGCGGCGTCCCGGCAAGTGATTCGAGGCGAGGAGGGAGAGGAGGTGACGGCGAATATCGCCGTAGGCGTCGATCTGAGGGGGGAAGCACGGAGCGGCGGCGGCAGCGCGCGGGAGAGAGAGGAGAGGGATGGAGATGTGGCATTTTTACAAAAAAGATCCTAGCGTCTCATGTAATTACAAAAAGGTCCTTCCCCTCGAGGAGATGTGTTCAGCGAGGTTCAATTGGTAATTCTCCGAAACTCCGGGGACTTTTTTGCAAAAAAAATGGCGGGCACTGTTCAACACTGTAGATGAACAGTGCGAACTGTTGCTAACTACAGTCGCCGAGCGCGGAAAGGCCGCGGATTGCGCCAGCTTTCATATCCTAACTATATATAAAAGCTTGAAGGGTCCGCAGCACTGTAGCGTGCTACAGTGTTACTAGCGCGCTACAGTGGTCGTTTTTTTTTTCCAGGAACAAAAAACCTCCGCATTCTCTGAAAATTATATACATGAAATATATGCACGCCGATGAGTAGGTTCCATTCCCGTGATCGGTTTCGAGTTTGGTCGAGTCTAGCTCCTTAATTTCAGATCTAGATTCGCACAAACATTTGACAAATTTTGTCCAATTCGTTACTCCGTCATCTGTTTGAATTTTCATTTCACAAGTAGATATATATCACCCTATATAAATCGGCACTCGGAATAAAACTTTCTGCAAAAAAGTCCCCGCACGCCACTTTTGCAGAAAAGCCCTCGCGTTTTCCTAAAAATTATAAATCGGCCTCCCGACCAAAAAAATATAAATCGTCCCTCTGGAATAAAACTTTTTGGAAAAAAGCACCGCTCGCCACTTTTTGCAGAAAAGCCCACGCGTTTTCCAAAAAAAATATAAATCTGCCTCCCGGAATAAAAATACGTGGTTCTTTTGCGCAAAGGTCCTTGCGTTCTCCAGATATTACAAACTAAATTCAATAACATCACCACCAAATAACTTTTCCAAAACTAATTTTACTAACATTATTTTTAGCAGCATATATATTTCATATTGCGCTTCAATATTATTTTCTCAATTTATTTCCCAAATGAACTAATTCACTGACGAAAAATAACAGTAATACCGCAGAATTTTAGATTAATTTCCAAAAAAATCATAACTAATTCATTATCCACGGGAAAAATATGTTGAACATAACAAAATGTTTTTAAAAATAAATCCTACTTATTTATACCGAATTCACGAATGGTCGGAAAAATTAACCATGTTTACTTGACACAACAAAATTGAACAACTTTTAACCATACTTAAAATGCCAAAACTTCCCCCTAATTCACAATGTGTTTATTCTTTTGGAGAATTTAACGTGTATGAGTATTTCCACACTTCTACCGGCTACAGAATATTCAAATGTATATGACTATTTTCCATCCTTACAAAAATTACAGAAAATTAAAATGAACTACATCAATAAAACCTCCCCGTTTGAACAATTTTTAAACGTAAACTTTCTTTGCATTCCAACAATTTCAACTCTTCAAAAAAATTAAATGTCAGCATTTCAACATTTGAATTTTTACCACACATACGCGGCATACGCCGCGCTAAGTTACCTAGTACTTAGTAATAGTATAGTATGTACCCAGTACTCTACATTTGGTAGGTAAGATCTCGCCACCGTAGTTCTAACCTGCCAGTGACTCAAAATGCCTGGAGCTGAAGCTGATGATCAGCATATGGAGGACGGAAGCCTCCAAGTTCTCTATCGTCAGTGCTGATTCATGGCTGGTACCAACTAACATTATCATCAGCTGATGACTAGCACTAACACTGTCCTATAAAAACGTGCTCGTATGCACATCCGTTCCGCCAGTCGAACCACTCTCACAGATTTGAAGCTGCTTCCTGGAAATGACCAAGAAGACTATCCAGTACGTCGTGGTCAGTGTCCCTCCTGCTTACTGCCTCCTTTTCCCTGTCCCTCTCTTACTGGCCGAATGAGAAGTGACGTTGACGTCGGCGCCGCCGCGTGGTCTCATCGCAGGTGGATGCCTTCACGGCCGAGCCGTTCAAGGGAAGCCCGGCGGCCGTGTGCTTCCTCGAGGACGACGCCTCGGCGCCCGCGGGGGACGCGGGATGGATGCAGTCCGTCGCCGTCGAGTTCAACCTCTCCCAGACCGCCTTCCTCTCCCGCGACTACTCCTGCCCAGCCGGCGCCGCCACCCCGCGGTTCCACCTCCGCTGGTTCACCGCCGTCACCGAGGTATACTGTCGCCTACGCTTCACATCTCGACACGGGTGGACTCGCCCCGTTTCTTGCGATTGATCCGTCCGGGCCGTCGTCTTTCAGGTCGCGCTCTGCGGACACGCGACGCTGGCGTCCGCGCACTTCCTCTTCACGTCCGTCCTCGCGGAGCACCATGCCGTGGTCGAGTTCGCGACCAAGTCCGGCATCCTGACTGCCAAGAAGGTTCCTGCTCCGGACACGGAGGATCAGGGGAAGCTCTTCATTGAGCTGGACTTCCCCTCGAGCGATTTCATGGCTTGCGGTTCGGCCGACGAGCTGCCGTCGATCCCGGACACGCTCAACGGCGCGCCCGTGGTCAGTGTTCACAAATCGGTGACCACCGACGACTTCATTGTACGTACTGCCTCGCACATCATCCCCTTTCTGCCTGCCTTTGTCTTTTCACTTGCCTGCATAACTGCATTTAGAACATCGTTTCCTAACTGAAAACAAATCATCTGACTACACTGCTACTATAGCCATTCTCCTAGCTAGGCCGATCAACTCTTCTCTTTGGTGACTGATGAACTATTGCTCACTCGAGCCACATTTGCCTTACCAAAATCGCTCAATGTAAATCATATGGCTATTTGTCGGCGTGATATAAATGGAGTTTAATAAGCTTGCAATTGAAGACAGAGAAGTTGAGTGACAAAAAGGGAACGATGACTGCTGAAACAAGAATTGTGAGAAGAGAATTTAGAACTGAAGTTGAACACCTTTGCTTTGACTACGATGAAGCCAAAAGACTGATCAACACCTTCCAGGAATGCTCGGTCGTCTCTGTTCACAGAGTTTGCAATGCTGTTGCCGATGGACTCGCGAAGCTTTCATACTCCATCGAAGACAGGACCTGGCGTCATGATCTGCCCATCTCCATCAGAACCTTGGCTTCAGAAGACCTGGATGGTGACAAAATGCAGTAGTCTAGCCTTGTAATCTCAAAAAAAAAAAAAAAATTTAGAACTGAAGTTGAACTCGTGTTCAGTTACCAATTACCAGTGTGACTTACCTCAAGGGTCTGTCATGGCTTTCAGGTGGAACTTTCCTCAGGAAAAGAGGTTGCCGATGTCCTTCCTAACATCGAAGAAATTCGAAAATGTGCCGGTAGAGGTGTGATTATTACAGGACCGGCACCTGCTGGATCTGGTTATGACTTCTTCACGCGATTCTTCTGCCCGAAGTTTGGGGTAAATGAGGTGATGGCACAATCTATCTGCCAAGTTGAAAATTGTGCAAATAGCGACTTGTTAAATTTTCTCATTCTTACGTAAACCATAACACTTTTATATTTACTGTTTTTGCAGTCCAATGTTTGTGGCAGTGCACATTGTGTTTTGGCACCCTACTGGGCTGGAAAGCTGGGGAAACAGAAACTGGTAGCGTTTCAGGTATGTTGTTGAATACATTTAAAACAAGTGAACTATCGTTTGGGGACACATTTTTGTTAAAAATATGCTTTAATATGCGATCACTGCCTCAATCGACCAAATTATCATGCGTGTTTTCATTTATATTGTTCATCCATCATCAGGTATCTCCAAGGAGTGGAACACTATACCTGGAGCTGGATGCTACCAGTGGGAGAGTGAGACTTCAGGGAGAAGCTGTTACTGTCATGGCTGGGACACTCTCCGCGTAGCTAGCATATTGCAATCCACTCGATGCAGAACCACTATTTACTGTGAACTACTCCCTCCGTCCCATAATATAAGATGTTTTAGCCTTTTTACACATTCACATGTGCACACATGTATCTAGACATGTTTAGTGTCTATGTACACTTATTTTGGTATGAATGTAGACAATATGTGTAACACCTAAAACATCTTATATTGTGGAACGGAGGGAGTACGTTGCAACAAAATAAATTTGGTGTTTCTGTGCTGGTCTAACTCTGAATCGATCAGTTTTATTGTGATAAAAACACCCGCTGAGCTCTTCTGAATTATATGTAAAACTATTTTGTCAGGCCAAAAGAAGTAGCAACTGTGAATTGAACTACGAAACTGCAGACGAAACACCTGGAAAACATTCATAAACCAATTTACGTTGTTAGTTAAGGAGATAAAAAAAGTATCATATTGGCACCCTACCGGAGATTCTCCTTCTCGAAACATGCTTTCGTCCAGCTTTATAAATAAATCTCAACGAGCAAACAGATAGATACAAAGAACGAAAAATGAGATGGGTCCGCCACCAACTCAAAGCCGAACATCAAAATAAGAGACGCCACGCCTAACGAGAAGCACCTAGACTACTGTCGGTGGGATCACCACCGGGTGGTCTTGAGACCCAAAAAAACGCAAACCGGCTCCGGGTCCCCAGCCAACATCGACTTCTGGGTCCCCGAGCCAACATAGGCTTTCGGCTCCCCGACTCCGGGTCTCCGCGACTCCGGGTCTCTGATGACGTGAAAACACACGCTCGTTGGGAGACCCCAAGAGGAAGGTATGAAGTAGTGCAGCAACAATTTTCCCTTGAAATCTACCAAGGTTATCAAACCAGTAGGAGGTGGAAGAGCTTCAACACGGTGTCAACAACAACGCCGTTGAAATGCTGTTGACGCGGACCTGCACACAACATAATCAAAGTACTTTGCCCCAACGAAACAGGAAGGTTGTCAATCTCCCTGGCTTGCTGAATACAAAGGATTAAACGTATGGTGTGGAGAATAAATATAAATGCAAAAAGGAACATCGAACAAGTGATTGTAGAGCGTGGTGGAAACGGTGGTTTTATCAGTGTAAAAGAATGGACCGGGGTCCACAGTTCAGTAGTGGTGTCTCTCCATAAAAGATAGCATGCATGTTGGGTAAACAAATTACAGCTGGGCAATTGACAAATGGCAAACGCATGACAATGCATATTATGACAAGATGTTCAACGTAGTATTTATTGGGCATTACAACATTTTACATAGACCGCTTACCAGCTGCATCTATGACTAATAATCCACTCCCGAGATAACATCTGTGTCTCTCGCGAATATTAAGTTGCAAGCAACGAATAATTGCATTAACCATGGTGTGTAATGTAAACAATGCATGAGACGCATATAAGCAAAGCAAAGTTATTTTCACCCTAGTGGCAACAACACATCCACAATCTTAGTCGTTTCTATCGCTCGAGCCCAGATTACTGGAGGCATGAACCCACTATCTAGCATAAATACTCCCTCTTGGAGACACTAGCATCTACTTGGCCAAAGCATCTACTAGCATCGGAGAGCATGCAAGAACATAAATAAAACAGTAGACAAATAGATAAACAACTTGATCATAACTTCACAATTCATTGGATCCCAGCAAACACAACATGTAGCATTACAATAAGATGATCTTGATCATGTTAGGCAGCTCACAAGATCTAAACATGATAGCACAAAGTGGAGAGACAACCATCTAGCTACTGCTATGGACCCGTAGTTCAAGAATGAACTACTCACGCATCTGTCCGGAGGCGGGCATGGTGTTGTAGAGCCCTCCAGCGATGATCTTCTCCTCCGGCAGGGTGCCGGGAAGAGCTTCAGAACCCTCCCGAACTAGGGTTGACGACGGCGGCGGCGACATAACTTTTCGTGGAATAATGCTCGGTTATTTAGGGTTTTCGGGAGGAGGAGATATATAGGCGAAAGGGCGGCGCGAGGAGGCACCCGAGGGCGCCAGACGACCCCTTGGCGCGCCACTAGGTGGGGCCGCGCCGAGGTGGCGTCTGGGCCCCCCGGGGCGCCTCTTCGTTCGACCTTCGGACTTCGTCTTCGTGTCGGTGTAAAACTCCACCTCGTTGATTTTCGTCCAATTCCGAGAATATTTCCTGACTAGATTTTCTGAAACAAAAAGACAGCAGAAAACAGGAACTGGCACTGTGGCATCTTGTTAATAGGTTAGTCACAGAAAATGCATAAAAATGATATGAAGTGTATATAAAACATGTAGCAATTGGTATAAAACATGCATGGAACATCAAAATTTATAGATACATTTGAGATGTATCAGTCTCCCCGCCTCTGGGTCTCCCCGACTCCGGGTCCCCCAGCCAGCCGACGCCTAGGATCCTTCTGACAGGACAAAGACAAGAAGACATGAAGGCATGGGCGTAGACACCTGCTGAGGTCTCAGAGTCAACCAGATGACGCCATCTACAGTGTACAGTCTAAAGTGGCCATACCGACAAGACATGAAGAATGATAGCCACTCCGTTGGATGACGTGGCTGACGCAGGCTACAGTGCGCAACGCTGTGGCTGATCGTCGGCCTGGGGCCCGCGGCTAGACGGCTACCTGGCACATAACCTGTAACCAGTCCACATGACTCTATATAAGGTGGGCTGGACACATCCATGAGGAGGACTCTCTCGGTTCGGTTCATTCTACCCAGCACACTTACATATATCATCCACCATAGCTCTGAGAGCACAACATACAGCTCGAGGAGCACCATTGTAGCTCTTGTGAACATCTTATACAGATCTAGGCAGGAGTAGGGTGTTACCTCCACACGAGGGCCCCGAACCACTCTTAGCCATCCCCTATGGCACTGCCGTGTATTATACCACGACAGTTGGCGGCCACCGTGGGGCCTAGCGCGGCGACTGGAGTCACGTTTCGCTCGGGACTCCACACTGCTTCAGGCCAGCGCGTCACGTCAGGACTCATCCTGACGCTCGGCGCATTCGACTGCATCATGGACAACGCCGCGTGCTACGCGAACGCACCTATGCCCGCCGGAGGCTCCATCATCTACTTCGGCGACCATCGCGTCTACGTCACCGTCATCGCCAACAAGTACCCCTCCGTGGTGCTCCCCTGCTCGGACTCCCCGTCCATCGAGCACGATGCTTCGTCTGTCGTCCGACCCTCAACGGTCTTCGGATACACGGACGCGGGGGCTGGCCTCGTGAACCCGGGGCTGGGTACTCGGCAGCGCTGGCCGGCTCCGAACGCAGCTTCTACACTTGGCAAAGACGTAAGTGCTCCTTGTATCCAAACTATGAATGAAAAAAGGTAGCCCCAAGCTACACTCGGGGGCTGGACGTTGCATCAGTTAAATTTGCTTTCTGCCTTGTTGTCTGGCCGACCTCCCGGTTTCGTAACCCGGGGGCTCGACACCGCCAGCGGCCTAAATTTTCCCGAGGTCGAGCTTAGTAGTGTGGTACAGCACCAGAGGCCCACTCTTCGGTTCCAGCCACAGACCGCAACCCGACAGTTCGGCTGGCAAGAGCAAAAGCCCGAGATCGCTTGCACGTGAAGAACACCTAAGGAAAGAGCGACCGCCGGCACCACGATGCACCCGAATCCGGCTGCTAGATCATAGTACTGTGCCATGCGCGCCCCGACATCTCTTCGGTTCCAGCCGCAGACCGCAACCCGGCAGTTCGACTGGCAAGAGCCTGCGCCCGGGCGGCTAAGTGCACAAGAAAATGGTCCAAGTACCTGGTCGAGGGCGACTCGATGTTTTCTTTCGCAAGTACTTGGCAACATTCATACACGCAAATTTCTACCCGATAAACTAACAATTTACTTCTATTTATGATCAACACGAGCACTACTCGCCGGCTTCTGATACGTCTCAAACGTATCTATAATTTCTGATGTTCCATGCTGATATTATACCAATTGTTACATGTTTCATATACACTTCATAGCATTTTTATGCATTTTCTGGGACTAACCTATTAACAAGATGCCACAGTGCCAGTTCCTGTTTTCTGCTGTTTTTGTATTCCAGAAAAGCTAGTCTGGAAATATTCTCGGAATTGGACGAAACTTGGACAGAACCTCCTATTTTTCCAACACGTACACGGAGTCCAAAGGAGAGACGGAGGGGAGCCATGAGGCAGCCACACCATGGGGCCACGCGGGCCCCCCTGTCGCGTCGTGGGGTGGTGTGGGCCCACGTGCGTCTCCAGCCGCCGCCCTTTCGCCTATTTATTCCTCCCGACGGAAAACCCTAAATACCCGAGCCATTATCCACGAAAAGTTCCAGAGACGCCGCCGCCGTCAACCCTAGCTCGGGAGGGTTCAGAAGCTCTTCCCGGCACTCTGCCGGAGAGGGGAATCATCACCGGAGGGCTCTACATCACCATGCTTGCCTCCGGAGTGATGCGTGAGTAGTTCATCCTTGGACTACGGGTCCATGGCAGTAGCTAGATGGTTGTCTCTCCACTTTATGCTATCATGTTTAGATCTTGTGAGCTGCCTATCATGATCAAGATCATCTTATTGTAATGCTACATGTTGTGTTTGCTGGGATCCGATGAATATTGAATACTATGTCAAGTTGATTATCAATCTATCTTATATGTTATTTATGATCTTGCATGCTTTCCGTTACTAGTAGATGCTTTGCCAAGTAGATGCTTGTAACTCCAAGAGTGAGTATTTATGCTAGATAGTGGGTTCATGCCTCCGGTAATTGGGAGAGTGACAATAACTTCTAAGATTGTGGATGTGCTGTTGCCACTAGGGATAAAATAAACAATGCTTAGCTTAAGGGTGCGCCGTTAGGTCTAATGCATTTGTTTACATTACGCACATTACTTAATGCGATTATCCGTTGCTTGCAACTTAATACCAACGGGGAACTCGGATGACAACCTGGCGGTGGATTATTAGTCATAGACGCTGTTGGATAACGGTCTATGTATTTTGTCGTAATGCCCACATGAATATCATAGTAATCATCATGTCATATATATGCATTGTCATGCGCTCAATATTTTGTCAATTGCCCAGCTGTAATTTGTTCACCCAGCATGTTAGTTATCTTTTATGGAGAGACACCACTAGTGAACTGTGGACCCCGGTCCATTCTTTTACACTGATAATACAACCAACTGCAAACATTGTTCCTTTTCATTCTCTGCAATTTACTACTGTTTTCCACACCATACGTTTAATCCTTTGTTTTCAGCAAGCCGGTGAGATTGACAACCTCACTGTTTCGTTGGGGCAAAGTAGTTTGATTGTGTTGTGTGTAGATTCCACGTTGGTGATCATAAACGGGCCACCAACAACCTTCAGAAGTGATTTCTTGCTCCTACTGGTCGATTAAACCTTGGTTTCATACTGAGGAAACTGCTGCTACACTGCTTCATACCTTCCTCTTGGGGTCTCCCAGCGAACGTGTGATCCACGCAATCAAGCTCTTTTTCTGGCGCCGTTGCCGGGGAGCAAGAGGATTTCTGCAAGGGGAGTTTCACGCTTCCAATCTCTTTACTTTGTTATTGTCTTGCTTAGTTTATTTTTATTTTGTCTTGTTTGCTTTATTTATCAAAAACACAAAAAAATTAGTTACTTGCATTTACCTTATTTCGGTTTACTTTCTTTTTATTTCATCATGCTTCTCCCTAAGTTTACTTAAAAAATATACCGGTGGGAAGTGGGTCTATCATTGGAAGAGATAACATTGAAGAATTCTTTAGTCATGTTAGTAGACTTAAAGATTTTGAAGACAGATCCTTGGTAGAACTTGCCCCTAATTATGAAATTGCTGCTGCCTCTTTGGTTCACATGTTGGAAGCTAGGTTTGTTAATCTTAATCCTATAATGCAGCAAATGTTTCTTAAACTTCATGATATGAAGAAGGGTGAAAAGAAAGATTTTGTTTTAGAAACTCTTCTTAAAGAATTTGGTGATGTTGCTGGGGAAGCTAGAAAAGTTTTCATTCGTTATAAGATGCTTGGCTATTTTATTGATATTGCTAATACACTTGAGAAGCTTGAAAAAGATAGGCTTAAGTACACTAATGAACCCAATTATGAGGGAGAAGTCAAAATACCAATACCTTTTAAGCTTGTAGGAATGCATGAGGCACTAGAAAATAATTTTGATTGGATTGTTCCTGAAAATTTATTTGATGAGGATAGTGTGCCTAAAAGTAATGAAAGAGGAGTTTCTGAAACTTATATAGATAAGATACAATGCATTGTTGAGAAAACTTCCAACCTTTCTGTTGATGCTTCTTCACTTGGAAACACTTGATTCTTACTTTCTGCGCCTAGCTGAAAGGCGTTAAAGAAAAGCGCTTATGGGAGACAACCCATTATTTTATTTCTGCAATTTTTCTTTTTTTTTGAGTCAAGGAGTTGTTTACTTCTGTAACAATTTCTTTGTATCTTTATTTTATCGCATTGTTGTGCCAAGTATTGCCTCTAATAGGAAGATGATGCTAGATTTGGATTTCTGCGCAGGAACAGATTTCTGCTGTTCACCGTTTTACTACTGTAAAATCACAGAAAAATTATTTAAATCTGCAAATTTTTGTGCGTGATCCTCAGATATACGCATCTTTCGTTAGTTTAAAGTTTTTGATCTGAGCAACGTAAGTGCCTCGAAAAAATTCGTCTTTACGGACTGTTCTGTTTAGACAGATTCTGTCTTTTATTTTTCGCATTCTCTCTTTTCTCTATTTTACTAGTGTTGAGTGGAATTTTTTTAGGGTGAAGAGCTTCACATAACATCAGTGGCAGTAGTTAATGTTAAAAGTAACGGTCATGTTTGTGTCCTTATAGAACATGTGAGTTTTTGATTGTGCACTAACCCTCTAATGAAAATTACTTTGAGTTTGGTGTGGCGGAAGTTTTCAAGAGTCAAGAGAGAAGGATGATATAATGTGATCAAGAAGAGTGAAGAGCTTAAGCTTGGGGATGCTCCCATGGATCACCCCAGCATATTTCAAGAAGACTCAAGCGTCTAAGCTTGGGGATGCCTTGGGCATCCCCTTCTTCATCAGCAACTTATCAGGTCATCTCTAGTGAAACTATATTTTAATTCTTTCACATCATATGTGCTTTACTTGGAGTGTCTGTGTGCTTTTATTTTCAGTATTTTATTTTTTCTTATGGTCAACTTGATTGGACCCCAGCATTCTTGATTGGGAGAGAGACACGCTCCGCTTTTTCATATGAATACTCCTATTCTTCACTTATACTTGTTGAGTATTCTTATCTAGCTATTGCTATGCTTTTAGCTCCTGTTTTGCATGCATCTCTTATTCAGAGCTGTTAGTTCTTTTAAAGAAAGTACTCTCTTGCTTCACTTATAATTGTTTGGAGAGTTTATGTTGAAATAAATTGATTGGTGTTTGGTTGGAACAGAAAATGTTGCATGTGGTAGATGGTATAATGGAAAAGCTTACATATTCTTGTAGATCACTGTATTGGATAATTTGATACTTGTCAATTGTTTTGAGTTATCAAGTAGTTCATGTTTAAGCTTTTGTATCATGTAGTTAAAACCTATTAATGAAGAACTACCGTAAAGCTCGTTGAAATTTGGTTTGCATGATTGGTATCTCTAAGGTCTAGATATTTTCTAGTAAAAGGGTTTGGTTAACAAGAAATACAGTGTAGAGTCTTATAATGCTTGCAATATGTTGTCATATAAGTCTTGCTGTGTCGGTTGATATCCTGTGTTTGCTTCAAATAACCTTGCTAGCCTAAACTCTGTACTGAGAGGGAATGCTTCTCGTGCATCCAAAACCTTGAGCCAAAATCCATGCCATTTGTGCCCACCATAACTACCTGTATGTGGTATTTCCTTGACATTCCAAGTAAAATTTTCATGTGCTACCTTTAAACTATTCAAAAATTATTACTCCTTTTTGTGTCAATGTTTACAAAGCTCATGAGGACGGGGTGGATGTCTTTATGTCAACTGTCAAACAGACTTTACCACCGGACTAGCGGCATATACATCCGCTTATCCATTAATTTTGCAAAAAGAGCTGGCAAATGGGGTGCCCAGTCCCAATTAATTACAACTTTAACCGCTTAATTCTCTTCACATTTTTGCCCTGATTTATCAGTCAAGCAATGACAAACAGTGAAATATCTGCATGTGTAAACAAAAGAGAAAGAGGGATGATCTGCCTTGGTGGTAGAAATAACGTCCTTCATGGGAGCCGCTCTTAAAAGTCTGGATGGCAGGGGTGATGCACGTAAAATGCATACATGAACTTTGCATTATTTGTACTTATATTCCAGTCATATTTGCATCATATAAGGGTTATATCACTGTTTTATAATGATTTTGGGAATATTTGATATGTTTCCTATTTTTTATGGAATTAACCCAGCGCAGGCAGAAAACCCTATTTCTATATTTTAATGTTTCAGGGACCCAAACGACGTCCAAATGACCTGGAAATTTACGAGCATCATTTTTTGGAAGGAACAAAGCGTGGGAGCGAAGGAAGCAAACAAGAGGAGGCCCGAGGGCCAAGATAGGTGGGCCCACGCGGCCCCTGTACCTGGCCGCGTGGGACCCCTCCTTTTGGGCCTCGGAGCTCCGCTGCCGTCGATCTTTCCTCCACCGACTCTGTTTTGACCTAAAAATGACTATAAAAATAGTCCCCCGACGTTCTCTGGAAGGAGCGCCGCAGAAACACAGAAACACCGAAACAAAGACCTGGAGTTGCAGATTGGAGGGGGAAAACTCCGGCGGGGCGCTGCCGGCGTGGTCTCCACCTTCTCCAACGACTTCTCCACCGTCTCCATGATGAAGAGGGAGTAGTCCACCTCTGGACTATGGGTTTGTGGAAGTAACTTATGTATCTCTCTCTCTCGAGCTTCACTAATTAGTACCGTATGAGCTGCTGAACATGATTACGGTCATCTATGTAATACCTTTGTGGTGGATCTTTTTATGAGTTAATATATGTTTGAGATTGCAATGGTTTTGTTTCAGTTATGAAAGTAGATGCATATTATGTACCCCGTTCTTATTTACTTGTTATGATCAAGCATGTTTATGAGAGCGTGTGAGGGGAACGTGTGCATTAGTTGGAGTAACGGGGGTGGCTAGTGCAGTGAACGTGAGAAAAGTTCTGCGATCCACTTGGGTGTTTTACCTTACTTTGTTGCCTCACTAGGGATAAAAAAGAAATACCATGCTACCGGAGATGTGGGTGTGACCATTGCCACTTCCTCCATGACTAGATCTAGCATGTTCTTATTTTAACTTCATGTCATGATACTTATTGCTATACTCTGAGTTATCTTAATTACTGAGGTGTTATGATTTAGTTCGCATCTTGGTGGAGTATAAGAGAGACTAATAACCAAAAGGTCTCTATGTTAGGACGTGATGCCCATATAATTATAACTTGTCATTAAACTGTTGTGTTGCAATCTCATATGTCAACTCTAGTGTTCCATTGTCTACCACTTTATTAAAGAGAGAGTGCATTTGTGAAACCATGAACCCCGGTCCATTTTTAATCATAAGAAACACCTTTCCAACAACTTTTACCACTTTTCCATTTTCTGCCATTTAAAAATCAGAAAATACAAAAACACTTTTACATCTTGCATTCATCATATAAAACCCAAAAATATCATTTATCATTGCTACCACCATCCTTGCATATTTATTTACCACCATTGCATATTTATTTCTTGTTTGCATTGCATATTATCTTGATATCATTCTCACACCTTGTGCTTGACAACCACTAGGTGAGGTTGAGGACCAAAACATTTACTTTGTTTTGTAGGTAACCAAAAGAAGGATAGGAAAGATAAATCTTCACTACTGATTCCCCGAGAGTTCGATATTAAACCCTCGAGTCACCCTCGTGGGGAAAACACGTCTTCCACTTACTACACACTCTGCACTTGGAGTCTCAACCTAACCTATTTACTTTTCACGCAGGTAACTACGTGAAGGGCCATCAAGACTGTTTTCTGGCGCCGTTGCCAGGGAATCATTGCTGAAAGGTTTAGGTTTATCCAAGGGTCCCCTGCACTAGCTCTGTTTTCTGGTGCCGGTTTATCCAAGTATTTCTCACCAAGTCAACTTCATCACCAACTTGTGCTAACACCTAAGCTTGGGGAGGTTGCACCTACGTGAGCATCATCTTATCCATTTTACCTTCAAAATAATTTATCTTGTTTTGTCATTGTCTTGCATATTTATTTTCAGTTTTGCATAAAAAATTAAAATACACATAAAAACTTGCAATCATGGTTCTGGGAAACAAACAAGGAGTGAGTCCTCCATTGAATTCGGTCTCTAATTTTAAACAATATCATAGAGAAACATTAAAAGATGCTTGGGTAAGAATTAATAGGATGCACTATGAAGATCCTACACCTTGTGAAGATGAAAAGCTAAACCTTTACTTCTATTATGGAATAGACCCTTGGTACCAAAATGCTTTAGATGGGGCTACAGGGGGAAGTTTTGTGTTGTCAACACCACCTTGTGCAGCCATGACACTTAGAAGAATCTTTGGTAGCTTTGTGGGTAGCAAGAAAAAGTTGGAGGACACCGCGGTAGCACTTGCATTATCCAAAGATAAATTTGAAACTAAGTTAGAGAAACTACCAAGTAAAGAGGATTTTGAACAACTAGTATCTTATTCTGAAAACATTATTCCCAAGATAAACAATGAATTAGTTAATGTCATGCATAAACTAAGATTATGTGAGAAGGAATTTCTTGAAAAAGATGTTTACCTCAATAGAATTGAGGAAAAGCTGGTTTGTGTTAGTGATTCAATAAGAAAAGACTCATCATTTAAGCATGTGAAAGAAGTTCCTGATAAGCAACAAGCTTGGGTTAAAAAAGAGAAGAAGGTTGAAGAAGTTAAAATGCTTAGTGAAGTAAAGGATCCATTGCTTGAACTAGAGAATTGTAGCTTGCATGAACTAATATCTATCTTACAAAAATTTGCAAGTGATCCTTCTATTAATGTTAACCAAGCAGGTTTTGGTTCTTATATTGCTAATCATGTGTTAAAAGAAAAGATTGCTAGGTACAACCAAGAGGCTATGATACCACCTAAGCTTGGGGATGTATGGATTCCCAAAGTCCTAGTAACCATTGGAAAAGAGACCCACCATGCTATACTTGATCTAGGATCTAGTGTCTCTGTTTTATCTAAAGAACTATATGAAGTACTTGAATTAAAAAATCTTGAAAAATGCTCTATTGAACTTGCACTTGCTGATGATTCCATTAAACATGCTTTAGGAAAAGTAAGTGATGTTTTGGTAGAGTTACATATGACATTTGTGCCTGTTGATTTTCTAATCATGGATATGGGGAATAAAACCTCTAGTCCAATTATTCTTGGAAGACCTTTTCTTCGTACTACAGGTGCTATCATTGATTCAAAAGAAGGAATGTGAAGTTTTAGTTTCCACACAAGAAATGTATGGAACACTTCCCAAGGAAGAGGGACACATCATCATTCAAGCTCCTCATGAGCTTCGTCCACAATAAACATCAAGTAAGAAGCCTAGCTATATGGCTATAAAGAAAGCGCTTTACGGGAGGCAACCCGGTTGTTTTTATTTGTGATTTTCTTTGTGTCCTCTTGCTGTAACAAGAGACTTAGTGTTTAGTTTAGTTTCTGGAATTTTTAATAAAGTGCCAAGTTTTACTCATTTTGGTATGAAAAAGTTGCTTATAGCGTTCGGAGATATTATTCCTGCACGAATCAGTGCACGGTATGATTTTTAATTCTTATTCTGTAACTCTGAATGAGCTCATATTTAAACTGTAGTGAAACTTTTCATCCTCTATATGCATGAATTTTTTCGGAATTTTCCTACAAAGTTAAGTAGGGTAGAAAAATACGTTTTGCTGCTGCTGTTTTTTGGACAGATTCTGTCCCATTTTGTTTGATGCATGCTTAGAACTTTTAACATGAATCTTTATGGTCCAATTGAGTTTATGAGTAGGCATACAACATTATACATTTCTGGACATTCATATGAATTTTTGTCTAAGGATTATATGCAGCAAGAAATCTATTTGTTTATAACTACTAATGTACCCCACAGAAAAAGAAATGGGAGAAACGGTGTTTTGAAGTTTTTTCACAGGGATTAGAGGAGATGCACCAAAAGCTATCCAAGGATGGTGAAGACCATAAGCTTGGGGATGTGAAGACAACCCCACTGGACCTACACACTCTCGGTTTGCACACGTCTAACTTCTGTTTTTCGATCGAAACACTTTATCGCATAAACTTGGAGCGTCTTTTTGTTTGTTTAGGTTAGATTTTTATTTTGTGAGACCACCACACTATCATTTATATATGAGAGAGCTACTGGAAATTTGGGTTGAATTATGTTGGATGCTATTATAAGATTGGGAAAAGGGATGTTGGAGTTAATTTAGAAGATACATATAATTGCATGATTCATGAGCTTGTTAATGAGTCATAATTTGCAAATATTTTATCAAGATCTATCTTTTATTCATGTTTTGATGATAAATGTTATTCTACCTTGTTTTAACATGGATTAGTTAGTTCTATGGACACTCATGCATGCATTTAGATGGTCAACTTTCTCCCTCTTGCTAGCCCAAAAATTCCAACAAGCAAAACTTGTTTCCAACACCTTCAACCAAAGTTTTTCCAGTGAGTCCACCATATCTACCTATTAGCTTTATGCTATTCCGAATATGTTTATCATGATATTTGTGTTATCTATACCTCTGAATGAAAATGCTTATGTTGTTAATTGTTGAGGGAAAAGTTGGTTATATAGCTCTCTCGAACTTGATGCACACTTTACTTTCATTGCATAAATAAAATATGACCCATTGTGATTAAGATTATGCTGTTGTGGACTTGACAAATGTCTTTGGTTGAGAGTTAGCTCATATGTGCTGTCACATGGCAAGCTTTCAACATTGCACATCATCTCATTTAGTTGATATCATGTACTTTTGTTTATGGATGCTTACCATGGGTGAAATAAAGGACGAAATGAAGTGAGTTTAAATGAGTTTGTATAAATGGTTAGAGAGACGCCTGGGCCGCTAATCTAAGCCATGCATCATTCATGGTGGAAATTTACTTACATGCTATGGTGAATCTTCTGTGATACACTGTCGGCCCAGTGAGAACCAGGGTGTGCTGGGCCTGTCCTCCACAACCCTCGACACTCGATGGCTAAATTTCGCTAAGGACCAAGCCTACGGCTTGGAGAGACTCACGAGGCAAATCGCCTCGCGAGGGCTTTGGAGGCAGCAGAGGCGTGCGGAGGCCCTCCTCACTGCTGCCCCCTCTTCAAGGTGATGTCCCCTGGAGAGAGGTCAACGCTAAATCCTCCACAGGGTACCCCAGCCCTCGTGGGGATTCCTTCGTTGCAAAGGAACCTTCTGCAGAGCGCACATGGGCTCTGCAGCGGCCGCAGAGTGACGCGCGCCTCTGCGCGCGGTGACGACGACGCCGCAGTTGCCATTTTGGTGATTAAAGGAGACAACAAAGCTACGCCATCCGCACCGGACTACAAGGATTTCCTCTTTGGTGATAAGGGGACCGGCCGGCGCTACGCTCCACGGCCAACGTCACCGTGGCCACCCCCACGTTCCTCTGCAGCCCCAGCTGGCCGTCCTGCCTGGACGGTGGTTTCTCTGCCACAGGCATCAGCTTTACGCCCATGGACCGCTGGGCTGCGGTGCACCGTGCTCCCCCTTCTGTCGCCATGTGGTAGCCCTTCCACCGCGCAAGCGCAGGGAAGAGGCCCGGGGCGCCTATAAAAGGAGGAGGTGCACCACCGTAGCAAAAGAGCGCATTCTCATTCTAGCTTAGCCACCTACGCGCAAGGAAGAAGAAGACCACTGTTTCCCCTCCTTGTGCACACCACTGCCAAAAGAGAGCCCTCGGCAAGCTCATTGCACCGTAACCTCCATAAGCAGTGCAATACAGACAAGCAGGAGTAGCGGTGTTACCTCCACACGAGGGCCGTGAACCTGGGTACGGGCTGGTGTTCATCTCTGTCGTGATGTCCCTCCTCATGCTCGACGAGCACCGTCGCCGTGCAGGTTGAGGGTTGTTTGACCAACGTGTTCAGCCCCTTACACGAACTCTCTTCGTGAGCTTGACCATCCCTGTTTCGTGGGAGTCATTCTCCGACAATTGGCGCGCCAGGTAGGGGGCTGAGGCGCGTCTTCAACCTTCATCGACCTCTGCACCATGGCGGACACTCGCGCAGCTCGCGCCACCCGGCGGGCGTCAGGCAGGGCAACCACCGAGCCCGCTGCCAACACCACCAACCCCGCGGCCGTCCCCGTGCCAGCCGCGCCTCGGGGCGCAACACCGCTGAGCCGCGTGGAGCACCCCGAGGACGATGACGGCCACCACGACGACCGCTACGACGAAGACGTCGACCACGGGCACGGCGAGGACGCTGAGTCCTCGCCCGTCCCAGCGCCACAGCGCCTCCACTCTTGGGCGTCCAGCACCCAGTCCGAACACCGCGCTGCTCATGGCCGCGGAGCTCTTCCGCTACCGCCCCACCGCCGAGGCGCACGACAACTGGCTCGGCCGCCTCCAGCACCTCGTCGACATCGCGGCGGCGCGCGCAGCTCCGGCGACGTCGCGCTCTCTGGTGCACCACAACTCCGGACGCGCAGGGACTGCCGCGCATGGCGCACCTCCGCCGCCGCCTCCGCCAGGTCCGCCTCCAGCTGCGGCCCACAAGGCCGCCTCCCACGCGTCTTCGCCGCGCGATTGCCAAATCGTGCAGCGGACTCCTCCAGACGCGCGGGTGGAAATGGAGCGCCAGAAGGACCTCCAGAAGCGCATCGTCGAGGAAATCGGCCAAGGGGCGACAGAACCGCCGAGCTCTTCAGGGCGGCGTTGCCTCGTACGCCACAGGATGCGCGGCCTTCACCCGCAGCCTGCGTCGCGTCGTCTGGCCACAGAAGTTCAGGCCTGACCTACCCAAGGGCTACGACGGCACGAACAACCCCATCGAGTTCCTGCAGCTCTACACCACCTCCATCCAGCTGCGGGGGGAGACGACAAGGTCATGGCCAACTGGTTCTCCCACGCTCTCAAGGATTCTGCCTTGTCGTGGCTCCTGAACCTTCCCGAGGACTCCATTGACTCGTGGGAGGAGCTCTGCCAGCAGTTCGTTGCAAACTTCAAGGGCACGTACGAGCGCGCCCTCACCTACAACGACCTGCGTGCTGTGCGCCAGAAGCCTGGCGAGACCCTCCGCAGGTACATCCAGCGCTTCAGCCAAGTCCGCAACAAATCCCGAACATCCCGGACTCGCACGTCATCGCGCCTTCAGAGAGGGCGTCACCAACCACAGGATGCTCGAGAAGCTCGGCATCCACGATACCCTCTCCTCCGTGGTGAAGCTCTTCGACATCGCAGACAAGTGCGCCAAGGCAGAAGAAGGCTCCTCTTCGTCAAGGTGGGCTCAACAGACGACCCTGTCGAGGGATCCAAGACCCAGAAGAGGCGTGACGAGACAAAGCGCAAGCCTACCGCTGTTCTAGCGGCTGAGCCCGACGCCAAGCACGTTCGCGAGGACTCTCCCGAGGCTGGAGAGAAAAAGGTGGACAACCGCCCATTCTGCATCTACCACAACAGGCGCGGCCATGCGACGGAGAACTGCTACGACCTCAAGCAGCTGAGCAAGAAGCGCGAGCAAGAAGAAGGCAGCGGTAGCCGCGGCAGAGGCCGTGGTTACCGCAAGGGCGGACGTAAAGGCAACTACCAGAGGCCGCAGGGGACTCAGGCGAATGCCGCCGAGAAAAACAACAACCTCCCCGACGAAGAGCCTGGAGGTTACCAGGCCCCTAAGGGTGCCATGGCATGCATCCTCGGCGGATCCCAAGCGCCCAAGTCCAACAATCAGTTCAAGCAGTTCGCTCGCGAGCTCAATGCAGCGCTTCCCGGGGTCGAGACGTCCCGCCCCCTCAAGTGGTCCCAGTACACCATCGCCTTCGACGCCAAAGATCACCCCAAGTCGACCAAGACTGTGGGCACCCTCCCGTTGGTGTGCACCCCCACCATCAACAACATCGCCGTCGGCAAGACGCTCATTGATGGGGGTGCAGGCCTGAACGTCATCTCTGTCGAGACCTTCGAGACGCTTCAAGTGCCCTACGAGTGGCTTATGCCCTCCAGGCCCTTCACCGGGGTCACCAGTGGCTCAATCTCGCCTCTGGGGCAAGTGAGGCTCGCGGTCACCTTCGGCACGCAGAGAACTACCGCACCGAGCTAATTGACTTCGACGTCGCGCACATTGGCCTGCCCTACAACGCCATCCTCGGCTACCCCGCCCTCGCGAAGTTCATGGCCGTCACGCACCACGCCTACAACATGGTCAAGATCCCTGGCAGCGGCGGCACCATCACTATCCATGGTCACGTACAGGACGCCACGCGCGCTGTCGAGATCGCCTACAAGGCCGCTGCCATGGCATTCCCCGCTGACGAGGACATGGAGCCTCTCGAGAGGCCCAAGAAGAAGAAGCAGCTGTTCTCTCAAGAGCAAGCATCTACAAAGAAGGTGTCGCTGAGCACCAGTGGCTCGGGGGCTGAGGGCTCGGGGGCTAGCGTCACCATAGGCGCTGGCTTGCCTCCCAAATAGGAAAGCGCGCTCGTCGCCTTCCTTCGGGCAAATTCTGACATGTTCGCATGGACTCCGTCAGAAATGTCCGGTGTACCAAGGGAGGTGATCGAGCACCACTTAGCCGTGTGTCCAAACGCACGCCCTGTAAAGCAGAAAGCGCGGAAACAAGCCCCCGAGAAGCAAGCGTTCATCATCAAAGAAGTAGAGAAGCTGAAAGCAGCAGACATCATTCGAGAAGTTGCCCACCCCACTTGGCTCTCCAACGGTGTGGTTGTCCCAAAACCCAATGGAGGAGGCCGGCTCTACATCGACTACACAGACGTAAACAAGGCCTGCCCCAAGGATCCATACCCCATGCCAAGGATAGACCAGATTGTGGACTCCACCGCCGGCTGTGATCTCCTCTGTTTCCTGGATGCCTTCTCAGGCTACCACCAGATCAAATGGCCAAGGAAGACGAGGAGAAAACAGCATTCCTCACCCCTTGTGGTGTGTATTGCTACACTTGCATGCCCTTTGGCCTGAAGAATGCCGGCGCCACCTTCCAGAGGCTCATGAGGATCGCCTTGGGGGCTCAGATGGGAAGAAATGCAGAAGCTTACCCACAAGAGGCTCAGTCAGATGGACTAAATTTAGGGATGAAAACACCAAGTTTTTTCATGCAATGGCCACTGATAGATACAGGAGGACTTCCATTGCTCAGCTTTCACTTCCTGATTGGACCCAGGCTACCTCCCATGCTGACAAAGAAAAAATCATTTATGATTCCTTCAAAGCTAGACTTGGCACCTCCTAGAACACTGTCATGGGCTTCGATCTGGCAAGCCTCATTGAACCAATTGAAGGCCTTGGTTGTCTTTCTGCTCCTTTTTCCCATGAAGAAATAGATACAGTGGTAAAGGAAATGCCAGTTGATAAAGCTCCAGGACCTGATGGTTTTAATGGACAGTTTCTAAAAACCTGTTGGCATATAATTAAAGAGGATATCTATCTATCTCCTATGTCAGGAATTCTATGAAGGGAAGTTGAACTTGGAAAGCATTAATACAGGCTTTATCACACTGATTCCTAAAATTGGATCTCCTGCTACAGTTAATGACTTCAGGCCTATCACCCTCCTGAACTGCTGCCTCAAACTGATCAATAAACTGTTGGCAAATAGATTACAGAAAATTGTTCTCAAAATTGTCCACAAAAACCAGTATGGTTTTCTGAAGGGGAGAACAATCCAGGACTGCATTGCCTGGGCATTTGAGTTCATTCATCAGTGTGAAACATCCAAGAGAGAGATAATTCTGCTAAAATTGGATTTTGCTAAAGCATTCGACACCATTGACCACAGTGCTATGCTAAAAATCATGAAACAAATGGGTTTTGACTCAAAATGGCTACACTGGATAGAATCCATATTTAGTACTGGCATGTCAAGTGTTCTACTTAATGGTGTACCTGGTAGAAAATTCCACTGTAAAAGGGGTGTTCGACAGGGGGATCCCCTCTCACCTCTGATTTTTGTTCTTGCTGCAGACCTTCTGCAATCAGCTATCAACAAGGCCTTTCGTGACAATCTCCTACAAGCTCCCTTTTCACCTGATTATGGCATGGATTATCCAGTGGTTCAGTATGCAGACGACACTATTGTGATCATGCCTGCTTGCACCAACCAAATAGTGAAAATGAAGGAGATTCTTGACACCTATGCTCAGTCCACAGGATTACATATTAACTATCACAAATCAATTATGATTCCTATCAATGTTGCACAGCACCAGGCAACTGTTATTGCTGGGATTTTGGCTATGTTATTGGCACAATGCCTTTTACCTACCTTGGCCTTCCATTGGGTACAACAAAACCGACTGCTTATGATCTTATGCCACTAGTGGACAGAATTGAGAGAGCAATGTCTGCCAATTTCATGATGATGTCATACAGTGGGAGAGTCACAGTCATGAACACACCCCAAAATTCTCAATTGCAACCTTCTCTATGTGTGCTCTGAAGCTACACCCCAAAATTCTGGAACATGTCGATAAGATCAGAAGGCATTGCTTGTGGAATAAGAAAACAGAGGATGGTGAGCATTGCAACTCTCTGATTGCCTGGGATAAAGTGTGCAGACCCAAGAATAAGGGTGGTATGGGAGTTCTAAATCTTAAAATTCAGAATGAAGGGCTCCTGCTTAAATACCTGCACAAATTCTACAACAAGATGGATACACCATGGGTTACACTTATTTGGAACACGTACTATGTCGACAAGGTGCCACATTCTTCTGAGTTGTGTGGGTCTTTCTGGTGGAGAGATGTCTGTAAACTGTCACCGATTTATAGAGGTATATCACAGTGCACGATTGTCAGAGGGGATACCATTTTATTTTGGAAGGACCCATGGCAAGACCAATTAGCTTCAGCTGCTTATCCCCGAGCCTTTTCCTATTCTCTTGATGAGGATGTTTCGGCTAAGGAATTTCTCACAGCAGACACACTGGGGGCCAATTTTCACCTTCCTCTGTCTATGCAAGCTATCCAGGAGCTGAGGCAGGCCCAAGCAGATACTGCTCATATCATTCTAGACAATACTGCTAATGATCAGTGGTCCTACCTTTGGGGTTCTGACCATTATTCCTCCAGCCAGTATTACAAATTTTGCTTCAGAGAGATAGTCCCACATGAGTCGTTCAATTGGATTTGGAAGAGCAAGAGTATTCCCAAAATAAAATTCTTCTGCTGGCTTCTTCTTTCTGACAGATTAAACACGAGGAACATGCTAAGAAGGAGACACTATAATGTGGGTAATACATTCAATTGCACTATGTGCAATGATGGGGTTGAGGAAGCGGTGGAGCACCTTTTCTTCCATTGTAACTTCAGCAAGAGCTGCTGGGAGAAACTGAACTTCCCCCTATCAACCAATGCGGCTGCTAGTAGACTAGAGCTGATAGCCTACTCAAAAACTCACTGGACCAAACAGATGTTTATGGATGTTTTTGCCTATGCTGCTTGGAGTATTTGGAAAGAAAGGAACAACTTCTACTTCAATGGAATAACACCTTCAACTTCAGCCTGGGCTGCAAGGTTTAAGGAAGACTTCAGACTCCTTGTTCATAGGACTAAGGAGAGCAAACACAACTTTATTTTTTCCCTTTCCAGTACCTTTTAAATTCCAGAAAACCTTGTTGTAATTATGTAATTGTGGCTGCTGCCCCTTTGTGGGTGTTTTAATATAGAGGCAGTAGGGATCTCCCTACTGTCATAAATGTCCAAAAAAAGAAATGCAGAAGCTTATGTTGACGACATCGTGGTCAAGTCTCGCGAGGGAGACACTCTCTTGAAGGATCTCGAGGAAACCTTTGCCAGCCTGCGCAAGGTGAACATCAAGTTAAACCCCGCCAAGTGCGTCTTCGGGGTGCCTTCAGGCAAGCTCCTCAGGTTCCTCGTGTCCCACCGTGGCATAGAAGCAAACCCTGACAAGATCAAGGCCATAGAAGACATGCAGCCACCTCGCCGCCTCAAGGACATGCAGCGCCTAGCAGGATGCATGGCCAGCTTAGGCCGCTTCATCTCCAAGTTCGGCGAGAGAGCTCTGCCATTTTTCAAGATCATGAAGAAATCCGGCACCTTCAAGTGGACTCCAGAGCAGACAAAGCATTTGAGGACCTGAAGAAATACTTGGCTAGCTCACCAGTCATGGTAGCCCCCAGGGCAGGCGAGCATCTGAAGCTGTACCTAGCAGCCACTCCACAAACCGCAAGCGCCGTCCTGGTGGTGGAAAGAGAAGAGCCAGTTCTCCCCAAGAAAAGCACTGCCACACCAAGTCCAGAACCTCCCGACGAGGAAACAGTCTCTCCAGGCCCAGTGCCAGACCCACAGCCTCAAGTCGAGTCTACTACAAGCACTCCTGCCGAGACTCCTCCACAGGAAAACCTCGTCAAAGGTCCTGAGGAGTCTCTCGAGGGAGCCGACGCTGCAGCTCCATCGACGACCCTCGTCGAGCATCCTGTCTACTTCGTCAGTACTGTACTGCGAGATGCTCGCGAGCGTTACCCAGTGCAGCAGAAGCTCCTCCTCGCGCTCCTCATCGCCTCCAGGAAGCTGCGCCACTACTTCCAGGGCCACCCCATCACGGTGGTCACGTCATTCCCCCTGGAGCAAATCCTGCGCAACCCCAACGCCACTGATCGCGTCGCAGGATGGAACATCGAGCTGCAACCATTCAACTTGCACTTCGACACCACAAGAGTCATAAAAGGGAGAGCGCTGGCGGATTTCATCGCCGAGTGGACAGACCCAACTCCTGAAGAGCCTCGTGAAGAAGAAACCGCGCCATCTGGAGATACAATGCCAAGCCACTGGACCATGCACTTCGACGGAGCTTTCGCCTGCCGCAATGGTGGGGCTGGCGTTGTCCTGACCTCACCAAAAGGTGACAAGCTCTACTACGCCGTCCAGTTGTGCTTCACAATAGACAAGATCTCCAACAATATCGCCGAGTATGAAGGCCTCCTCGCCAGGCTCAGAGCCGCAATCGCCCTTGGCGTCAAGCACTTACTCATAAAGGGTGATTCCCAGCTCCTGGTTAACTTCTCCAACAAGAGCTACATGCCCAAAGACGACCACATGGCCGCCTACCTTGAAGAGGTCCGCAAGCTCGAGAAGCACTTCAGGGGTATGGAGCTCATGCACATCCCACGGAAGGAGAACCAGGAGGCAGATGACATCGCCAAGCGAGCATCACGAAGGCAGGCCCAGCCGGCCGGCGTTTTTGAGGAGAGACTCTCCAAGGCGTCCATAAAGCAGCCACAAGAAGCAGCAGCCACAAGCACAGACGAAGTACTCCCACCACCTCCTGTAGGTGGAGCACCCAACTGCGGTCCATCCTCAGGGGAGCGTCTGCTGCTGGCTATGGTGCATCAAGAAACAGGCTGGGTCACGAACTCAAGGACTACTTGTTGAAAGGAGTCCTCCCCGAGGAAGACGCGGAGGCGGAACGAGTTGCTCGACAAGCCAAGTCATACTACATCCTCGAGGGAGACCTGTACCGCAAGCGCCCAAATGGAATTGCACTCAAGTGTGTCCCCCCCGAGGAAGGCCGCATGCTGATCAGAGACATTCACAGCGGAGAGTCTGGCCACCATTCCTCTGCACGCACCCTTGCAGGCAAGGTCTTCAGGAGCGGATTCTACTGGCCCCAAGTGCTTCAAGATGCTACCACCATCGTCCAGTCTTGCGATGCGTGCCAGTTCCACGCCAAGCAAGTCCATCAGCCTGCACTGGGACTCCAAACCATCCCGCTCTCATGGCCTTTCGCGGTCTGGGGGCTAGACATCTTGGGACCCTTCCCGAGATCGCAAGGGGGCTACCGCTTCCTCTTCGTGGCCGTCGACAAGTTCACCAAATGGTCAGAGGTTGAAGCAGTGCGCAGCATACCGGCCAGAGCAGCAGTAAAATTCATCAGAGGCCTGGTCTGCCGTTTTGGTGTGCCAAATCGCATCATCACCGACAATGGCTCACAGTTCACCAGCGGCATCTTCAGGGCCTACTGCGAGAGCCTCGGCACCAAGCTCTGCTTCGCCTCGGTGGCTCACCCACAGAGCAACGGCCAAGCCGAGCGAGCAAATGCTGAGGTCCTCAAGGGCCTCAAGACAAGAAGCTTCAATCGCCTCAAGGGCTACGGCAAGGGCTGGATAGACGAACTCCCGTCCGTGCTCTGGTCCATCCGCACGAACCCCACGAAGCCCACTGGTGAGACGCCATTTGCCCTCGTGTATGGAGCTGAAGCAGTCCTCCCCACAGAGATCAAGCATGGATCCCCACGGGTCCTTGCCTTCAATGAGAATGATCAGGAAGACCTCCACAACACCGACCTGCTGCTCCTCGATGGGCTACGCCGCCGTGCCGCCCTCACGGCCGCAAAATACCAGCAGGACCTGCGACGCTACCACAGCCGCCACATACGCCCACGCACTCTGGAGACAGGCGACCTCGTCCTCAGGAGAATCCTCTCCAGGAAAGGTCTCCACAAGCTCTCGCCCATGTGGGAAGGCCCCTACAGGGTCGCACACATCGCCAGGCCCGGCGCGGTACGCCTCGAAACGGAGGACGGCATCCCGGTCAAGAATCCATGGAACATCGCGCATCTACGCAAGTTCTACCCGTGATCATAGTCACGCCAGACATTTTTTGTCTCTAGAGGGAAGCACACAACTTCACCTCCAAGCTTCACAAAAGCTTCTCCTCCCGAGGGCCAGCCCCTCCGAGCTCTCCTGATAACGTGCCGCCGCAGGCCGTGAAGAGTCTCAGCCACTGAATGTGGTCCCCATGCCTCGACATGGAAAACTTTATCTTGGCAATACCAAGTGTAATGAACCAATTCGTTTCTCAATGAAACATTGCGCTGAGGCGCCGCTGTGTAATATTTTGGTGGTGAGTTTTTACTTTCATCATTTAGTTCATTCGCGCTCATATTTTTCCCCATGCGCACCTCGCGAGCGGGGGCTGAGTACGGTGACTGTGCCTCGAGAGCACCCCAGCAGCACCGCAAAATCCAAAGGATCCGAGCTCTAACACGTGAGCACGCTCTCACGCCTGTTACCTCACCCAAGAGCTCTGGCCCAGGGCTTGCTCCCAAACATGCCACCTCACCAAAGGACCTTGGTGCTTACTCTCCTCGCGAGATACTCATGAGGAAACCTATAAGCGCGCATGAGTTTTTACTACCATGTACTTGCTTTGGGTTTGCCTCTCTAACCAATACAGGGAACAAGAGTCCCCCCAAGCTCGTGAAGCCACGCTCCGGCCTCAAGAGGGGAGCGCACCATCAGGGAACCAACGCCCTCTACGAGACCAAAGTCTCGCAAAGCTAAGTCCAGCGCTCGCGCCTCAGACTTTTTCCTCTCTCTCACGAGTATCTGCTGTCCCTCGAGCGGGTTTTTCTCCCTCACACTTCATGGACTGCTTGTGCGTCAAAGGGGGCCCTCGAGCACCACGACTCGAGAGCCCTTACCTCTCTAAGCCTTAAACACCCCCCGGCCTTGCCGAGTCAAAGCTCCGGCATACCGCAGTGGCGGAGTCATAGCGCAAAGAGATGGGTCCTGACGACGTAGAGCGAAAAAAGACATGGAACAGGGATAAAAGGCCCATCGAGGGACATACACATAGTAGCACACGTTAAAGTGTCTTACAAACCAGAATGAAATAAAACAAGTCTTAAAACAAAGATAGCTGCGCCTCAAGCGCGTCTTGTTGCAGGAGCGGCCTAGGCAGGGGCATCGCCGTCACCATCCTCCTCAGCCTCCTCTTCAGCTTCCTCTTCGGCGCCTTCCACCTCCTCAGCGCCCGCCTCGTCGTCGCTCTCCTCGACCTCAACCCTCTTGAAGCATTGAACATACTTCTCCACGTCGTCCCACACCGAGGCGTCCAGCTTCGAGGCAAGTTTCTGCTCCAGAGGCTCCATCACAGCTGCGAAGTCGAAGCCGGGGTGGAGGTGTGCAAGGTTGGCGAAGACTTGGCCGACCGCGACGCCAAGGAGCTCGCGGCTCTCGTTGTCGACCAGGTCGTCAAGGTTCGTCACGACCTCCTCAAGACCGGTGAGGAGCTGCTCAAAGAAGCCGAGGTAGGTGGCGACGTCAGAGTTTCCCTCGGCAGGAAGCACGGGGCTTCGGCCCCCAGGCGGCCCGCAACAGTCCGCGCACGCCTCACCAAGGAGACGAACATGCACTCCCGCTGGCGCGACAGGACCTGCGCGGCCAGAGCGCTCTGCCGAGCTTCCTCGACAAGCTCCACAACAGGCCCCACCTGCTGCTGCATCTCAATCATGTCCTGCGTCAAGGAAGCAAGATCCTGCTCCGCGCGCGTCCGGGCCTCCGCAGCAACCTGGAGGCGGGAGTCAAATCGCTTCTTCTGGGCCTCAAGATCCCTGATGCGAGCCTCAAGCTCGTTGCGTCTCTTCGTGAAGCGATCCTCTTGCTTCTTGGCCTTCTCCGCGAACTCTTTCCTCCAGCTGTCACGGAAGAGCTTCTCCTTGGTCGCGGACTCCTCCGCCATCTTCTCCTCCTTCTTGCGGAGGTTCTCATTGGTCTGCGCGAGGTGCTTCTGGTAGAACGCCTCGTCTTGGGTAACCTTGCTCTCGCGAGACTCCAGGTGCTCCCGCTGCGCGGATTGATCCTTCTCGATCTGTTCAACCTGCTCCTCGCGCTTGCGTGTCTCGGCCACGCGGGCGTCAAGTTCAGCTCCGCGTTGCACGGTCAGGTCTTCGCGGATGCGCAGGTTCTCACGGAACTTCTCCAAGCTCTGCCGCACGTTCTCCGACTCGGCAACGATCCCCGCCTCGCGGTCCAGAAGCTCTTTGTGCTTGGTGGAGACCGCCGCTTCACGCGCCGCCAGCTCCTGATGCTTGGCCTCGGTCTCCGCCTCGAGAGCCTCGCGCCTAGTACCCAGGTCCGCAAGGGTCTCCTCAACTTCGCGGACCACGCTGATGCGGATCTCCTCAGCGGAGCGCAGCGCTGCCTCGCGTTCTGCCTGGGCTGCCTCGTCCTTCCGGCGGCAGCGACCCACGGTCTCCTGAAGACAAGCCCAGCCCCGCGCAAGCTCGGCGTCCTCCTCCGCCCTGGTGCGATCCTCCTCAGCGAGCTGGGCCTCAAGCCCATCGAGCGCCTCCCTCGCCGAGCGAAGGATAGCCCCACGGCGAGCTGCAACGGGGCGCCGCCCCCGCAGGACTAAGGCCCATGGCTCACCAGAGGGCCTGGAAGCGCCGGCGCCTGCCAAGGACTCCGGAGCGTCGCGCCTTGGACTCTGAGTGGCCTCGAGGCGCGCCTGGGGGCTCTGGTGCGAGCCTCCCTCTTCGTCCACGCAAGGGGCCTTCTGGGGCTCTGATGAGAACCCCCCTCGCCTCCCGCGCTGGAGGCTTTCTGGGGGCTCGAGGCGCCCTCAACATCAACCCCACCATTTTTCTGCCCCTGGGGAGCACTCCCCTCTCCCCCAGGGGCAGGGTTGGCCTTCTCAGCTGAGGCCGCCCCCGCAGCGGCCTCAGAGTCCACCGTAGGCTCTCCAAAGCACTGCTCGGTGGGGGCGATGACGCGGTGGCCTCCTCCATCTCGACGTCAGCGCGCGCTTCTGCAAACGCTGCTGCCTCCACCGCACGCTCCTTCGCCGGCGGTGCGGACCTTGCCGCATCCTTCTCCGGCGCCCCCTCCTGCGCACAGGAGAGACGTCATGCCGCATAGGCGGCGGCATCGTCACCTCTGCCTCCTCCTCCTTCTCCTCCTGGCGATCCTCTGCCTCAGGAGGCGGCGCCGCAGCCTCGGGAGAAGAAGCGGTACCCTCGGGAGGCACCTCGTCAGCCGTAGGCGCTGCAGACGCTGTCGTGGGTTTGTCACGTCAGGTGTCATAGATGACTTCGTAGGTGTGGGATTACGCGAGTCAAGCATCTCTGAGCTTGGGATCGCAGGAACAAAGATCAACACAGATTTACCCAGGTTCGGCCCCCTCAATGTGAGGTAAAAGACCTACTTCCTGCCTACCCTAGATTGGTATTGATATGATAATCGAGGTGTTACAATGGAGGCGATCCGATCTGGTACTTGCCGTATGAGCTAGGGTTTAGGGCTTGATAGCTTGACCCGCTCTAAGTCCTGCGAGTCCTCTTTATATACCCAGAGGCTCGCTAGGTTACAAAAGGAAACTTCCCCCATAAGGAATACGTCCACAGAGGCCTACTCGGAGACTACTTGGTCTTCACGTCCTCCGGGATATGTCTTCTAGATCTTTCTCCTTATGGCGGTTCAATATTGGGCTTGCTCCCAAGTGGGCATTTGTCCGTGCGAGTAAGTTAAGTCGCACTGGGCCGCGGGTTAATCCAGAAAGTATTCCCCCGACATTAGCCCCCAAGATTGGTTAGGACTTTACGGTGAGAATCTTCTGACCTCTTGAAATGGTCTCTGAGCCGCACTGCAAACGTTCTGACCAATCTTCTGACTTATGCGATTCAGAGCTGTGACTTATCTGCGCGACTCATCTCCCCTTCTGGAAATATTCCGTTTCCTTTAATTGCGGACCGTTACTCGTTTTGCGGGCGCAAATTGTGCCGTTGATTGCGAGCGCAGATTGTGCCGTTAGTTACGGGTCCCTTCAGTTATAAGCTGCGGCCACCTAGGTCATTATCCACTTGCCCTTGCAATCTCCTCATCCCTAGCCGCGCCGTCTTCTTCCTCGACCCGAGCCTAGTTCCCCAATCCAATCTTCCCTTCGCAATGGCGCCCAAGGCGAAGCCATCTGACGATAAGCGCAGGATCTCCTGCAACTGGGAAGGATCCTGGGTGACGGAGGAAACTCTCGCGGATCTGGCCGAAGCTAGCTTCTTGCCACCGAAGGAGGACGGTGTCTGGCGAGCGCCAGGCGATGAAATCGAGCCGCGCCCCAAGCCCAACGAGCTGGTGATGTTCGTGGAGCACGTGGAGCGTGGATTCACGCCGCCAGGTTCTCCCTTCTTCCGCAATCTGCTGCAACGCCTAGGCCTCCGTCTTCACGACATCGGGCCCAACTCAATGCTCCAGTTGAGCAATTTTCATGTGTTGTGCGAGGACTATCTTGGCATAGCCCCCAACATCGATCTATGGCTGGCCTCTTTCACCTGCAACAGCCAACTTGTCTCCAAGGGTGGCGCCTATGTTCAGGTCGGCGCCATCTCTCTTCAACGCCATCGAAACTCTGTTCTTCCCAAGCTGGCCCTGGCGAATCGACCCAGGGCTTGGCAAAAATCTTTCTTCTATTGCCAAGACACTTCACCGGAGGGCGAAACTCGCCTTCCCTCCTGGTCTAACACCCTCTTCGTGCCTACCGAGGCACTGAAATCAAAGCCTCGCGACTCGGCCATGCCCTTCATCAATGAGTCGCTGATCAAGGTCCGCGCCTTAATAGGTCATGGTCTTAGTGGCCTTGATCTTCTCTCTTGCTGGACCAAATGGCGCATCCAACCCGTGAGTCCACAACAGCGATCCTTCCTTGAGTGCACAGGCACCTCTGCCGACGTCGATCGCATCAAGGCCGCGGACTGGAGGCCTGAAGATTGGGTGGAATTCGTCGCCCACGTGACTGAGGAGAAGGACATCTCCTTTGACAAGGTGGGGCTTGCCCCTTTCAGTGTTAACAACAAGCCTTTTGAGGTAACTCCTCTTCTCTGTCTTTTCGCCTTCGTAGTTGAGTCGCATTCCTTTCTTAATACTGCAACTTATATCTTCCTGATCCAGGCTGATGAGAATTACTGGTCGCTGCCTGCGACCGTCGCCGGCACTGCTGCTCCCAAGCGTGCCGCATGAAAGAAGTTGCTGCCCACTCTAGAGGGCAGCGAAACTGCTGATATCCCCTCTGTTGCCTCTGCGGCCTCAGAAGGTGAAGAGACTGAACTGGACGAGGATGACAGTCCAGTGCCAGCCGCGAGCTCTGCTGCCGTGGCTGGACCAACTCCCCGTAGAGCCTCCAAGAGGCTATCTCGTGAGGAGCCAGAGCTTGATGGTCTGGAGAATCCTGAGGCCACGAAGCGTCGCAAGCCTGCTACGGGCGTGACCTCCTCCGCTGCCAGGCGTGTGTACAAACCCACCGCCTCAACTGAAGAAGACATGGGTCCCCACTCTGGTAATTTCTGTTGTCTTGTCATCTTGAATGCTTATTCTTTTTCCTCTATTGACACACAAACTTCTGCTCGTAGATTCTGGGACCCAAGGCCTGTCCTCACCGTCAAGTGGCGAGCTTATGGCCTTTGTGAAGATGGCTCCAGAGTTAGTGACTTTCCTTGCGCTCATAATACTTTTATTCTGGCTTACGTGCTTCTTCTTTACACAATGCCCTTGCTTTTTGTAGAAGTGCGGCTAAATCCGCGGCTGATCCTGGAGTTGTTTCTGAAACCGCGGTTGAGCCGCGTTTATCACCTGCGGCTCATACCGCCATGGTAGAGGGCGTGGCCACCACAGATGACTTGGCCACGGTCCCTGTTCTTGACACAGTTGCCCAAGAGGTGGCTTTGGAGGATAGAACGGATCCCCTTACGATCCAAGACGTGGAGAAGGTCAACCCCTCCTCCATAGATGTAATGGCCAAGGATGCTGATGCGCCAGTGATTGAGTCGCCAGTGGCTGACAGCCTGCGGTCGCCAATTCTGCGTGCTGAGGTTGCTTCCTCCTCCTCCATTAGCCGCGCTGAGAAACTGTCAGAGGCCATCATTGCCTCAAATGACAAGCAAGCCATGGAGCTCCGTAAGGCACTGTCTGACCTATCTGCGGCTTATAAGGTAAACTTCTATCTCCACTTATCTGTCTCTAGCCCCCAAGGATCAAGTTTCTTCTTTGGCTTTAAAAGGAGACTTGATGCTTCTCTTTTATCTGTTGATATGTACTTACTAACTGATGTACTCTTTGCAGGAGGAACTAAGCTCCATAACATCTGCCAAACTCGCCTTGGAAAAGCAGTTGGGGGATACTCCTTCTGAACTGGAGAGGCTGCGCGAGCTCCTTGGCCAGCGTGACGCTGAGCTGAAGAAGAGGGAAACCAGGATGGGCGAGCTATCTGATGAAAGCTTCAAGTTATCTGAACAAGCCAAAACCACCGAGCTGCGACTTAAAACGGTTGAAGAGAAGTTTCAAGAGAGAGTCCAGCAACTGGACCTCCAAGTCAGTGCTCAGAAAGACGCCATCGCTGATGCCAATGAGGACGCAAGGCTCAAGGCTGTTTCCATTGGCGAGCTTGAGAAAAAGTTGAAAAAAGTTTCTGATGCCCATAACCTTGTCCACGCCAAAGTGTGCATCATGACTCAAGAGTTAACTGGTATGTTTTGCGACTCATATCTGCATCTGTTTTCTCTACTACCTTTGCCTGTATGTTGTAGAGCTGACGGAGACATGCCTCGATGTAGGTGAAGATGCCAAGGTGCAGCGCGGCAGTACTCAAGAACAGCTGGAGTATATCCGCGATTTTTCGCGAAGAACTTGTGATGCCATGAAATCACTGTCTAAGTGCCTGCTGCCGACCAAGCCAGTCCCCGGTGATTCTGAAGGGTTGCTAAAAAGACTGCTTAGGGCGCCTCAGTTCTTTTTGGACTGGAAGGAGTCCTCAGCTCGCACCGGCGCAGCTCATGTTCTTGCTTTGGTCAAGACATACTATCCTTCTTTTGATGCTGCCAAGGTTGCAAAAGGTAGGCCCTCGAAGAAGGTGGATGGCACCGAACTGACGGCCTCAGAATATGCGGCGACTTGGAAGGATATGCACGGCCACGCGACTGAACTGGTGGAGGGGATAGATCTTGCGACCTATATGGGCAAGTATAATGCAGATGGAAGCAGATGGGAGAAGTTACCCGCTTCGTCATCCAGTGCGGTGATTCCGCAGGAAAAGAACCCCTCTCCAGGCGTATCCAGCTCTGCAGCCCCCAAGCCCGCGACTGAAGAGCCCTCCAGCGAGCCTGCGATTGCTCCTTCTGGCAAGCTTGGCAAGCCTCCTGTTCCTCCTTCCCGCAGGTCAAAAGCTGCGCACAAATTGATGTGGCACGCCATATATTTGATGTTGTTGGATCGCCTGTCAAGTTAAATGCCACATATGCAAATAAACAGCGTGCCAATGAGTATGAGAAGATCACAACAAAATCAGATTTTCTGTTTTTATTTGAGCCGGTCAAAGAGAAATACAAGGAAAGAAATAATTCGACCGGAGATGAAATTGCGTGCTATTTCTTTGAACTGCCACGTCCGCCGGAGAAAGTCGAGCTGCTGCACAGGAGGTTCTTGCTGATGGAGTATTGTCCATGCATGCATGTGGCTGGGGTCCACCTCTACCATACACGTCAAGGAGATGCACCAATCAAGAGGCCTAGTGCACACGTTAATTAAAGGAGTCCTAGTCATATTTGCTTAGATTAATATAAGTCAGTTGTTTATTTCCTTTTGAGAATGATACGTACAGGTGCGGCCAGCTTGTTGGTCAAGCCAAGTTAGTACGAGTCGGCTATATATAAAGCCACCAAGCGTCATGTAAAATTAGGTTATGTTTTGAGATTAAAGATATGTCGTGAGGTTCACCCAGGATGGGGATCCGAGATCGAGTTATTGTCGGTTTTGATTGCTGATTCTTTGAGTCTGTGTTTGCGTATCGTGGAGTAGATTCAATTTGCTCAACGATCGAAGTTATCTGTTGCTGTTCTTGGTTCGCCGTGAAAGATCGGGCCTAAAAAACCCTTTTAGATCACGTTGATCCTTATCATCTTGGTATCAGATTCGTCGGGTTTCTCACGGCGATTTTGTTCTAAGATTTATCCGCTGAAAGTTTGCTGCCGGAGGCGATCTGCCAACACACCGGTTTTCCATCTGCTGAAGAGGTTGCTGCCGGAGGCGTCTGCGAACACACCGGTGTTGATCTTGGATTGGAGGCGTCGGAGTTTTAGTACATGAAGCTCTATCGCCGTGCTAATCTGCTGGAGTTTTTCTGTCTGCTGAAATTCTTTGGATCGGATATTATTGTATACGTCAAGATCGATCGCTGCTGGGAATAAGAAACCCTGAAGGAATTTTCTATTCCGCTCGGTGACCAGATCGAGGCAGCTTGCTTTTGCTTGGTAAGTGGAGATACGTTCCGATTTCTTGGCTATTTACTCATACTGCTTTGTTGTGTCTTCCATCGAGAAGGACTACGATCGATCTACAAGTTCTACTCTCTAGCTACTGTCTGCTGCCGGTTACTGCTGTCTGCCGTTGAGTCTGTACCGCGATACTGCCTTGGGAAGCAATTATGATATGTTTATCTGCTGGATCATGGTTAGAAGAGAAAGGACAACGCAATAACCTGTTTCACACTAAGCTGAAGGTACAAGACAGATCATGTGCATTGACAATCGATCATTTGAGTACTGTCAATATTGTTAGTCTTGAGATAGTGGAGAAGTTGAACTTGCCGAGGACACTGCATCCACAACCCTACCAGTTATGTTGGGGTCCAGACAGATTCACTATCACGCACCAAACACAAGTGCAATGTATGCTAGGACCATTATCTTTTGTGGTTCTGTGCGACGTACTTCCAGAGTATTTGGTTTCGTGTCATGTTTTGTTAGGACAGCCATGGTGCAATCAGCAAGGTGCAGTCTACTCCTTGAACTATGACACGTACACGTACTACCAATATACTGTGATTCGTGGTAAGACAGAGTATGCACTGAAATCTATGGATCCCATAATCTACAAGGCTTGGAGAGATGAGCGATTGCAGAAGAAGGAGGCCAAATTGAAGCTTAAAGAGTTTGAAGAGGCAAAGAAGACGGAAGTCGAAGCTGTTGCAATTTCTGTAGTGGCCGACACTGCTGCACTTGTTCTTACACCCATTCAGCCTATAGATGTGGCCGTTACTGCTGCGGTTGACGTTCATGTGGTTGACGTTCAGCTTGTTCATGAAGATGTTGCCGCAGAAGATGACTCGAAACCGAGGACGGTTTCGCCTGAAGGGGAGGAGGATGATGTGGCACGCCATATATTTGATGTTGTTGGATCGCCTGTCAAGTTAAATGCCACATATGCAAATAAACAGCGTGCCAATGAGTATGAGAAGATCACAACAAAATCAGATTTTCTGTTTTTATTTGAGCCGGTCAAAGAGAAATACAAGGAAAGAAATAATTCGACCGGAGATGAAATTGCGTGCTATTTCTTTGAACTGCCACGTCCGCCGGAGAAAGTCGAGCTGCTGCACAGGAGGTTCTTGCTGATGGAGTATTTGTCCATGCATGCATGTGGCTGGGGTCCACCTCTACCATACACGTCAAGGAGATGCACCAATCAAGAGGCCTAGTGCACACGTTAATTAAAGGAGTCCTAGTCATATTTGCTTAGATTAATATAAGTCAGTTGTTTATTTCCTTTTGAGAATGATACGTACAGGTGCGGCCAGCTTGTTGGTCAAGCCAAGTTAGTACGAGTCGGCTATATATAAAGCCACCAAGCGTCATGTAAAATTAGGTTATGTTTTGAGATTAAAGATATGTCGTGAGGTTCACCCAGGATGGGGATCCGAGATCGAGTTATTGTCGGTTTTGATTGCTGATTCTTTGAGTCCGTGTTTGCGTATCGTGGAGTAGATTCAATTTGCTCAACGATCGAAGTTATCTGTTGCTGTTCTTGGTTCGCCGTGAAAGATCGGGCCTAAAAAACCCTTTTGGATCACGTTGATCCTTATCACAAATGAAGAATAGAAACAATGTTTTTATGATCTTGGCCCTTAGCGGCCTGTAATAATTGTTAGAAATTATGTGTCATAAGACAATGTTATTGTTTACTTAAGTACTCTCAGCAGTACATGTTTCGACCAATTGGCTGGTCCTTATGATTTGTCTCGGTTTTCCCTCACTTAGGCCCTTGCGTGGCTCAGTATTTCCCAGGTAAAAAGTGCGTGTTCAGGGTCGAGAGCGGCCATGATAGGCAATCAAACTCGATTGACGCCGCACCCCAGTACTTTGGCCGCATAGTGCAAGTCGCATCCAAGAGAGGTTGAGTATAATCACGATAAATGCCACTTGTTTGGCGATCCCAAGGAATAGGCCGCGCTAAAAAGCTGCCGCACCCCCAAGGGACCAATGATTAAAAAATAAAAGACTCACAGCTCAATTGGTAGTTTGAGATGCTTTATTTCAGAATCATTATATGATACATAGGGTCGGTCGCGCCTAGGTGGCGACCAGAAGTGATGCTTGGGTCGGTTGCGCCTAGGTGGCAACCAGAGATGTTACATGGGTCGGTCGCACCTGAGTGGCGACCAGAAATGATGCTTGGGTCGGTTGCGCCTAGGTGGCAACCAGAGATGTTACATGGGTCGGTCGCGCCTGAGTGGCGACCAGAATTGGGTCGATCGCGCCTAGGTGGCGATCAGAATTGTTACATTGGGTCGGTCGCACCTAAGTGGCGACCAGAATTGGGTCGATCGCGCCTAGGTGGCGATCAGAATTGTTACATTGGGTCGGTCGCGCCTGAGTGCGACCAGAATTGGGTCGATCGCGCCTAGGTGGCGATCAGAATTGAAATTTTTATCCCTGAGTGGCCAGCTTGATGATGTAAACTCTTAATAATTTTGTTGCGGCTGCTGATGGCAACTCGCGATGCCTGGGATTTGTCCTTATTGGCAATGGCTTGTAGCCTTTGACTTCCTTGCCTCCCTTGCGGCCGTAATATGAAGTCGCAAGTCAGGCAGGTGCCTCTTAGCCTTCACGACGTCATCAAAATTCTCCTGCGACTCGCGCATGGGCGCGCTTTCTGCGATGCAAGCTGCTCTGGCCATGGCCTTGTCGCCTTCTTCGCATTCTTGAGCTATTCTTTTGTCGCCATTGATGGTGATGACTCCCCTGGGGCCTAGTATTTTAAGCTTTAGGTACACATAGCACGGCCTAGCCATAAACTTTGCGAATGCTTCTCTGCCAAACAGCGCATGATATGGGCTCTGGAAATCTACAACCTCGAACCAAATGTACTCGCTCCTGAAGTTGCTTTGTGTCCCAAAGGCGACCTCCAAGTTGATTCGCCCCAATGGCTGAGCTGATATGCCTGGCACGACACCGTGAAACGTTGTTCTTGATGGGTGTAGCTGCTTTTCTTGGAGGTTCATTCTTTTGAAGGTTTCATAGTATAATATATTGATGCTGCTGCCTCCATCCATCAGTACTTTGCTCAACTTGTACCCTGCGACTTGAGGGGTAACCACCAGCGCGAGTTTTCCCTCTTCATTTATTTCTCCTGGGTGATCCTGGCGGCTCCAAACTACTGGCTGCTCGGACCACTTTAGCCACTGTGGGACGGCTGGTACTATGGCGTTAACAGCCTGATTGCGTCGTCGCAGCTTTTGTTCCCTTCTTGAAGTATTCACCACAATGGTATGATACTGACCCAACTGTTTTGGGAACTGTGGCTGATCCGGCTGTGGATTTGGACGGCGTTGTTGCTGTTGTTGCCTCCGCCGTGGTTACCTCCCTCATTGTTTTGATGATTGTTGTTCGTGTTGAGTGGTTGCCCATCCTTCCACTTTTTGTAGTGATAGCACTGTGCCTTGTGTGGTTGGGTGGTTTCCCATCTTTTCCTATATGGATGTCGCAGGGACGGTTGAAAACCTCTTCCAAGTTAACTGGGTGAAAATTCCTTCCTCTGCCGCTGCTTTGTTTGTAACGAGTGTTCGTATTTGCGACTAACCCTGAGTTTTCTTCCTCGTTTTTGCGCTTGTTATAACTCGCATTGGCATTGCTAGCTTGTTGTTGTTGCGGCTTGCTACTGGCCTTCTTTCCCTTGCCAGTGTTTTCCTCTTCCTCCCCATCAGATGCGTCCCTGGTTTTATCCGAGCTAGCATACTTGTTGGCCGCCGCCATTACCTCGCTTAGGCTCTTGACTTTATCCTTCATGCGACCTAGTTTGTGGACTAGCGGCTCAAATTTGCAATTTTTCTCCATGACAAGGACTGCTGAACTGGGTGGTATGTTATCTGAGGAATGTATGATCTCTGCGACCCTTCTCATCCAGTGGCGACTCGACTCGCCTTCCTTCTGTACACAACGCTCAAGGTCCTCTATGCTGCAGAGTCGCTTGCATGTTCCTTGGAAATTCTTGATAAAAGCTTCCTTCATCTCATCCCAAGAGTTTATTGAATTTGGTGGCAAATTTTGCAGCCATATGTGAGCTGCGCCTTCTAACATCATGTTTAGGTAACGTGCGCAGATGTCTTCGGATGCGTTTAGGATGCTCATGCCCATCTCGTAATTGTTGAGCCAAGTAACAGGGTCCATGCTTGAGTTGTAGTTGGCGACCTTGCGAGGCCCTTTGAAATCTGCAGGAAACGGTTTAGACCTGATTCTTTCGCTGAAACAGACTGGGCCTTTGAGTCGCGACGATAGATTGGACGAAGCTGGCCTTCCTATTGGATTAGCCGCCGCGCGCGGCTGGCTGCACAGCCGCTATGGGTTGAACTTGCTGAGGTTGATTTTGAGCCGCAGGTTGATCTTCCCTTTGTCGCCTAGCCGAACTCGAAGTCGCAACGTGTGGCGATTCTGCGTGGATGCTTCTCTCCGCCGTTGCTCTGCTATTGTAAGGGGTGGAGTGCAGCCGTCCTGCGTGTTCGGACATATTTGCCTGCTGTATTACTGCTGTGCTCAGCATCTCAATGGCACGCCGTGCCTCTCTGTCCATTGGCGTGTTTCCTACTGGCGCTAACCTGGCCAAGATGTTTGTGGCCGCAAAGATATTCTCCACTGGGCTAACATAATGCCCTTGCGGCGTGTGGAACCTTTGAGGCTGCTGTGGCGACTGCTGAACAAAGGTTGGCTGCGTCAATGGCGGGGGCATCATGGCCCTGTTGTTAGCCTGTACTATGGCCCTTGATCCAGGTATCTCTGCTACTCTTGGTGCTGCGAAAGATGGAACCGCTGGTACGATTGATGGTACAGCGATTGCTTGAACCGCGGGCGCAGCTAACGGGGCCACAGACCGCATAACCATGGCAGATGGTGCCATGTGTGTGGGTACCGCGACTGAAGGTTGTGCGACCCCTGACCATGCGACCGGGTGCGCTGTGTTGGTGGCGACTGATGGGATCGCAATTGTTGGTTCAGCGGTAGGCGATTGGAACAGCTCCATAGGGTTTACTGTTCCTGGCTGCAGGCGACTCGCGTGGCGTCGGTGTGGCAAGGTGGCCTGTATTCCTTGCAGAGTATTGGTTTCCTCGATGAGTCGCAGTTGCTCGTGTTGGAGGCGCTGTTCCTCACGCGCCAGCCTGGCTCTCTCGTCCGCGATTCTCTGGACTTCATCGTATAGCCCGATCCTGGTAGCCTCCAATTCTGTCACCCTAGCAGCCGCGTTAACCGCAGATATTGGCGTGAGCAACACGCTTCCCTGCGGTGGCGTGACCGCTGCGTTGGGGGCTACCCTTGACCCTGACTCCGCAGGCGCGACTCCAGGTGGAGTCTCCCTGTTTGCTACTCCTGAGGCCGCGACTCCTGGCGTCATCGCAGCGGATGCCGCGACTCCTGATGCGTCTAGCGCGGCTTGTTCTGTTGCTTCCGGCGGTGTGGGGGCTAAGCTGCCTGGTGGCATGCCCAGCCCTTCTTCCGCTTCTGTGGTCCTGTAGACCCCTTCAACGTGCCGATCTTCTACAGAGGGCGAGCCACTATCCACAGGGCCTCCGCATAGCCTTTCCTCAAGGACATACTCAATGGATTGGCCTTCTTCGTCTTCAAGAGGCAGCGACTCGTAGTTGGTAGATTCTTCTTCTTGGTCCACTGTTACCGTGATTCCTTCTTCTGAGTTGCCATGTTGCGATGGGTCCTCTGATTCGCCGCCAATGAAGCCGACGAAGACGTTTGATGGATCCAAAGGGGATGACGTGGCCGGTCTCCAAGTAATCGGCTTCCGGCCCCCAGCTTGAATCGTCGATGAGGGGTGTGCCATTGACCGTGATGATACGGCCAACAACAAGATCTTTAGCTCCCTTCATGGATCCTGCGCGGAACGTGACGCTCTTGACCGCAGGCCCCACGGTGGGCGCCAACTGTCGTGGGTTTGTCACGTCAGGTGTCATAGATGACTTCGTAGGTGTGGGATTACGCGAGTCAAGCATCTCCGAGCTTGGGATCGCAGGAACAAAGATCAACACAGATTTACCCAGGTTCGGCCCCCTCAATGTGAGGTAAAAGACCTACTTCCTGCCTACCCTAGATTGGTATTGATATGATAATCGAGGTGTTACAATGGAGGTGATCCGATCTGGTACTCGCCGTATGAGCTAGGGTTTAGGGCTTGATAGCTTGACCCGCTCTAAGTCCTGAGAGTCCTCTTTATATATACACAGAGGCTCGCTAGGTTATAAAAGGAAACTTCCCCATAAGGAATACGTCCACAGAGGCCTACTCGGAGACTACTTGGTCTTCACGTCCTCGGGATATGTCTTCTAGATCTTTCTCCTTATGGCGGTTCAATATTGGGCTTGCTCCCAAGTGGGCCTTTGTCCGTGCGAGTAAGTTAAGTCGCACTGGACCGCGGGTTAATCCAGAAAGTATTCCCCCGACAGACGCCGCTGCAGCGCTGGGGATCTCCCCAAGTCTCCGGTGCCTCCGCCGTTTTGGCTCCTCGGGGCGCCTGGAGAGGAAAAGGTTCAAAAACCCCTCGAGAAGTCTACACAAAAATGACATCAAACAGAAAAGGGAATACAAAACTTACGCCGCGGTGTCGACCCACTTCCTCTTCGTTCGCCGCGCGGGCGGAGCACTGGGCTCCATGCTCGTCCGTACCTCTGCCTCTTCCCGGGCTCCGGCGTTCCTGTCGTGGACCGCCTTGGAGCGGGGCTCGCAGTGGCCCGACGAAGCACCATCATCATCGCTCTCCTCTTTTCCCTCGACACGCTGCGAGGGAGCGACCACGAACTGGTCGCCACTGCCCGAGGAGATCTCGTGGATCTCAACTTCAGGCGCCGCACTCTTCGAGGTGCTCGAGTTCTCCGCCGAAGAAGCGGGGCCTCCCGAGGCGCCGGTTGCGCCTGTGCCAGATTCCACAAGCGTTTCCATCGTCTCCTCGTCGCCCTCAGCTGGCGCCCCCTGCGCCGTAGACTCCGGATCCTCACGAGTCCCGACATGCCCCTCAGGCACCAGGCCCCACTGGTCGAACTTCGGCATCGTCTGCACGTGCGAGACGCGACGCCCGAGATCGATCCTGTGGAGCGGAACAGCCTTGTCGGTAGGCGTGGGGATGTCTGGAGACGTGAAGAGGGTCTCCATGATGGTGTGCACCTCCTCCTGCGTGAAGAGGGTTGCGCTCAGGCGCATCTTGTCCCTCTGGTTGGAGTACAGCCACATCACATCCGCATGCCTCTGGAGCGGAGCAATGCGACGCCTCACGAAGTCCTTGGCCACCATCTGCCCGGTGAGGCCTGCCTCGCGGAGGTCCCTCAAGCGCCTTACCACGGGGCCAAGTGTCGCGCCCTTGAGGGCCTTGGAAGACCAGCTCGCCCTCTTCGTCGGAGGCGCTTCAGGCAGTTCGAAGAAGGCGCTCTGGCTCCCGAACTTCATGAGGAACCAGCGCTTACGGAAGTCCTCCACCTTCTTCGTCACGCTGGTCACAATGTTCTCGCCGTTCCGCGCGATGGGGATGTAGACGCCCTTCATGCCATCGGTGATGCGGAAGGACACGCACCCCGACCGCTCCTTGTTCACCGTGAACCGGAGCGCGTAGAAGCTGCGGAAGAGGTCCACCGAGGGCGGAATGCCGATGTACGCCTCGCAGAGATAGGCGAAGATGGCGAGGATAAGGATGGAGTTGGGGTGGAGATGAAGAACCTGGATCTGGTAGCGCTCCAGAACCGCCAGGAAGAAGTCGGAGAAAGGAGGCACAAGCCCGGCGAAGAGGATGTGCGTGAAGATGGGGTAGAAGCCGCCGAAGGAGTTGCCCGCCACTTTGAGCACCGTGGCGCCGTGCTCGTTGGTCGCCGAGGCCGCCATGTGACGCACCTTGTCCAGCTGCGCTTCCTTCTCGAAGCGGACGCCGGTCAGAGCCGCTCGAAGTCTCCGCTGTGCTGCATCGCAGCAGGCTCGCCGCCCTGCACCACTGCCTTGCCCTTCGTGGCCGCGGTGGCTTTCTTGGGCGCCATTGCAGCAAGATTGCGAAGGAAGAGCGTCGGGGACACGGAAGCACAGAAGTCTAGAGCAAGGAGACGGGGCGCAAATGATGCAGTAACTGCTGCCTGAACCGGTGTCGGGGGAATACTTTCTGGATTGACCCGCGGCCCAGTGCGACTTGCTTTACTCGCACGGACAAAAGCCCACATGGGATCAAGCCCAACATCTAAACCGCCACAAGGAGAAGAATCTAGAAGGCACGGAGGCGAGCCAGTCTCCGGATAGATCCCAGTTAATATATTCCTTGAGGGGAAAGTTTCCTTTGTAAACCTGACGAGCCTTTGTGTATATAAAGAGGACTCGCAGGACTTAGAGGGTCAAGCCCTAAAACCCTAGCTCATACGGCGAGTACCAGATCGGATCGCCTCCATTGTAACACCTCGATTATCATATCAATACCAATCTAGGGTAGGCAGGAAGTAGGTCTTTTACCTCACATTGAGGGGGCCGAACCTGGGTAAATCTGTGTTGATCTTTGTTCCTGCGATCCCAAGCTCGGAGATGCTTGACTCGCGTAATCCCACACCTACGAAGTCATCTATGACACCTGACGTGACAAACCCACGACAGTTGGCGCCCACCGTGGGGCCTGCGGTCAAAAGCGTCACGTTCCGCGCAGGATCGAAATCAGGCTTCAAGGACATCGCCATCGGCCAGTTGAAGACATCAATGGAGTCCCCTTCATCGACGACTCAGAGTGGGGACCCGAGGCGGATCACATCGAGTTTGGATACATTGTTCCCATCGGATCAGTGAAAGTTTTCGTCGGATCCGTCAGTCGCATCTATAGATGCGACTCAAGGAAGCGAGTCGGGGAGAAACTGCGGCCGGTCAGGGTCCGCGTGTTGGAGGAACTGCAGCAAGCTACAGCAAAACTACCCATCCCCGTTCCGACAAGACCTGTTTGGGGATCTCTACCAAATCAGGAAGGAGACCTCAAGATTGAAGAAATTGAAGCTATCAGGACGGAACTCTATGAAGAGGCACAAAGACTCGCGGCTGAGCGCGAAAAACTCCAAGAAGAAGATCGACGACTCCGTCGCTGGCAGCCAAAGCATCAGGCGGTCCGAACCAAGACGACATCTGAGCGCAAGAAACTCCAAGAAGAAGATTGGCGACTCCGTCGTTGGCAGCAAAAGCATCAGATCAAGATGGACAGAGGAGAGATGAAACCACAGTTCCACGGCGACCCGGAGAGCAACGTGCATGCCGCGATAGGAATATTGTCGAGGATAGCACCGGTTGGAGACACACGAGCTGATAAGGAAGCTCGCCATGCGATCGACCTACTGCAAACCGCTGCCTTACAACAAGCAAATATGTATGGAGTCACGCCCAATGAGCCGCAAACGAGGTATCATGGGGAGGAGAAAAGTGCAGCGTCGAAGAAGTGGTCAACCAGCTAGCAGGTTTGCAGGTATCATTGGAAAAAGAAAAGAAGATAGAAGGCGAGTCACAGACGTCCGGAGCGACTCAGCCAGCCCAGATTGAAACTGACTCAGATGAAGATTCAGCGCCAGTAAACTCCTATTCATTATTGAAAGGACCAGCATGTTTTGGAGAGGAAATACGGCTCACTCGTTTCCCCCCGAACTTCGGTGAGTCGCAGCGAGTCACCACCTATCACAGTAACCAAGACCCTGCCTTATGGATAGAAGATTATGAGGCAAGCATGACAGGGACTGATGTAACTCAGGAAGTGCGTGCGAAATATTTCCACTTGGCAATACAGGGAGAAGCCAGGGATTGGCTGTTAAGCTGCCATCAAAATCAATAAGCACATGGGAAGACTTGAAGGACAAGTTCATAACAGATTCCAAACAGAAGACATGAAAAACCTTAGACAATGCGTTCAAAAGGAGGACGAATCAAGCGGTGACTGGATCAAAAGAGTCGCGGAGATCCTTGGCTCCGCCAAGAACTTAACAGTACAGTCTGCAATACAAGCTATGAGGAAGAACTGTAGATTTGAGCCGCTGGTGCACAAATTAAGTCGCGCTGAGCACAAGATTGATAGTTTCGACCAGCTTTTGGCAACAGCTGACAAGTACGCAAAGACAGATAAGGGGACAGGCGGCTTATCACAGAACCCAACAGAGAAATTGCAAGTCGCGCAAACTGAACATCGTGCACACCAGATGAAGGAGCAAGGAAGTGATAAGGCCTCATTCCCTAATAACTGCAAGGGGATCTTTGACGTTCCCTGCGACTTACATCGCAGGAGAGATGGCAGGCCAGCGAGTCACACAAAGGCGCAATGTCATTATTACCGGAGGTGGAAAGAAGGCGACACGCCAGATGGCTCGCAGGATCAATGCAGCACAAGAATAAATCTAGCTCTCATCAAGGGCCTGACGTTTTACCTAGAAGAACATAGGACAGTTTCATACAGTGGAAGTACAAACAACGGATGGAAGCCGGAGAGTGGCCAGATTTCAACGCCAGAAAGGTACCGTCGTTGGACAGAGCAATCGGTTATTTGGAGTCGCGCGATCACCCCCCAGAAGTAAAGATCCAGGACAGCCAGCTCTTGTGGTCACGCCTGAAGTCGCGGGATACAAGTTAAGTAAGGTCCTAATGGACGGAGGAGGAAGAGTAAACATCCTATATCAAGACACGCTCCGAAGAATGAATATACCCGAGTCGCGGCTGCGACCATCCAGGAAAGAAATTCAAGGCATAATCCCAGGAGCTGTTACGCGACCAATCGGAAAGATAACCTTGAAGTTAGCTTTGGACAGAGCGGAACTTCCGCACAGAGCTCCTAGACTTTGAGGTTGTAGCAGTCAAGAGCTCATATCATGCGATCTTTGGAAGAGAAGCCTATGTCAAATTCACCGCCCGCCCCTGCTACGTCTACCTACAGTTAAAGATACCGGGACCAAACGGTGTTATTACAATATATGGAGACAGGCAGAGAGCGTTAGAATGCGAGAACGCAGGCTCAGCACTCGCAGAAGAAGCTTGCATCGCCAACTCCTCACACGGATATCAGTCGCAGATCGGTAATCGCAGCTCAAAACGAGTCGCGTTGGAGGTACCGCGGAGGCGGCCAACAGGATGCAGCCACCGGATGGTAAATTCCCACCGAGAAGTCGCGCATCAGCAAGATAATGCCCCAGAGGTCGCTTTGATACAAAAAGAAGACAAGAAATGGCGCATATGCATAGACCCAGCCTCGATCAACAACCCCAGCCAAAGAGGTTCAGTTATCGTGAGTCCTTACAAAGCAGACTCAACTCAACATAAGTCGCAGCTCAGTGCGGCTAATCTCCTAACAAACTTGCTCTCTGCTTCAACATGAACACACATCGGAGCTATCATGCTCGACCCGAGTCGCTTTTAGCGACTCAAAATTGAACCAATCAGGTGTTCAACCCACTCCGTTAGGAGTATTAATTCGCAACTAAGTGCGATGAGTATCAAGTATGCATGGCCTGCGGGGAACAGAAAACTCGCATTAAAGGGCCTGCATCATCCTGTAACACCCTGTAAAAATCGAGTGATTATGAAATAAAGCCGGCACCCTTGACATTCAAGGGCTTGTCGTTTCGCCTCAACTATCATTGAGTCGCTGAGTCTTTTGAATTTCATATATCACTGACCCTTGAGGGCTCCTTACGAGCATCGCGAGTACCAATCGCACCTCAAATTTTGCCAAACGAGTGGCAATCCTTAAGCTAGAAGCGTCTTGCATTATGCGGCCAAAGTACTGGGGTGTGGCGTCAATCGAGCTTGATTGCCTATCATGGCCGCTCTCGACCCTGAACACACATGTTCCTAGGAAATACTGAGCCGCGCGAGCGTCTACTTAATGGAATTATCATGAAAAGAACCTGCTTATAGGTCACCAAAATACTGTTTATAATACATGAATGTCTTACAGACTAACGGGCATGTCCCACACTATTTATTTTTTTCTTCCGAGCTACAGGAGTGGGAATTGGCGCGGCTTGTCTCGCGGTTGCAGTCGCAGGTGCCCTAATGATCAGGGCGCGCCAGACGAGGCAGAAGGGCCACCAGATCCTGTTGATGGAGTAGTAGCCCGGGATGACTCAGCTCCTGTGGACTTTTCCTTTGGCACCTTGCTCCCATCAAGATTGAATTTTTCGAGATAAGTGCCCAAGTCTAAATTATCAACAAATTTTGTGGCATACCGCGCATCCCTTTCCAGATGTCGAAGTATTCGCTTATTGGCAGTTCAGTATCATCCGCGCTCATCGCCGGCCGTGGCGAGCAATCTTGCCAACATCTATTTCTGGATATATGCTCGGAGCAATGTCAAGACATGCGCGGCTCCGGTGCGAGCAGAGGATCGTTTCCAATCAGAGACATAATGCGGAGCCTTGAGCAGTTTATTTATCCAATACTCGCAAGATGTTGGGCCATCAGTCGCAGGAGAGATTACCGTCATGACTTCCTTGGTAACCTTTAAGAAGCGCTGACTGAGTCTGACAGATATACCAGTTGATCCTTCAAGTTGGAGCGGGACACTGGGGCCTCAGGCCCTATGTCAAGAAAGAAAAGACAAGAAACAAGTCAGCGACTCACGTTGGCTACCCAAAATATATATGATTAAAGGAATAAAGACGAACCAGCAAGCTGCAGGATGGCTGATTTGACGATGGAGCCAAAACCCTCAAAGGCTTTGAACAGCGAGTTATATTTTTCATCTCGCGCGGCGAGTTCCTTTGCGTGGTCTCCCTTCAGACGATCAATCAATTCAGATTTAAGAGTCAGCCCTTCTCGCAAAGATCTAATGACTTCGTCTTTCTCCATGAGTCGCTGCCGCATATGCTTCAAGTTCTTTAAATTGCTCTTCACAGGAGTCGAGTTGACCTTTGAGAGATTTTATTTCCTGAGCCTGGTCCCTAATGACCTCATTATGCCGCTCCAGGGGAGACTGCATCACTTCAGGCTGATCTATGGAAATGCCTTACCCTTTATTGAGCCAGAAGCATCAAGCAAGGACAGTTCAAGCTGAAAATAAACAGAGCAAAATGCATGGGTAAACTATCCAGGAACTTGGGGGCTCGAGATTTGGAGCCAAGAAAAGAATCAACACCCCGTGCAATGACACAAGGTTTTGATCCTTGGGGGCTACGGTATATGTACCTGGCGACTTGAAGAAAATTGCTCAACTAGGCCCGCAGCAGAGCAGCATGCTTATCTCCAGCAGCAATTATGGCATCCGCAATTGACCTGGAACTATTTCCTGGAGCTGGAATTCTATTTCAGTAGATACCCTACCAACAGCAGGAGTTGCGGATGGAGCTGCGACTGGAGTCGTGGCAGGAGCCGCATCAGCAATACCTTCCTCCAGGGATGGCCTTGGATGAGTCGCACCATCACTGTTTCCCACGTTTTCATCAGCAGCATCATCCTCGCTCATAGCTGGCTGAGAAGAAGCGGTATGAGAATTAGACTTGGTATCCTCTTCAAGCATGGCCCTGCAAAATATTGATGGATTAATAAGCCGACCAGCAGAGCCGTAACATTGAAAAGAAGGCGAACCATACCCAGAGGCGATACGGATACTCTTCATCAGGCAACCAGAGGAAGGAGAAGATAAACCTTGCAAATCTGAACCTACAGAGTATGAAAAGAAGTGGTGATCAGCAATTCCTTGCCAAAAATACGCAAGCACAAAAGGAAAAAGAGAAAGTCGCAAACAACTACCCGAGCTCATTGAGAAGCAGTTCTTTGCAACAGCCTCGGAAGAGAAAGCGGTCTTGTCAGGATCAGCAAGTTTTAAAGATTTGGCAGTTCTTGTTTCTATCAGTAGCGCCAAGGCTTTGCGGCGTTTCTCAGGTTGCGCGGGGTCTTCTGAGCTCTCGCATGAAAAATTTTGAGGACCTGCGAGGCACTTCAGGAAGTTCCAAGAAAGGTGTCCTTGGAATTGCGGACAGAAGGGCGCTGGCCATTTGTTGCTCCTCTTCAGAAGCGCTACCCTCAGGCTCGGAGACAATATCGTGCATAACTGTATCCTTGCCAAAGGCTGCGGCTTGCTTTGACGACTCAGCCGCGGCTTCTTGGTTCAAGTCGGCGTCCTCTGAGGGAAGAACCCAGAAATAGGGTCGATCTGAAAAGGAGCTCGGGTCAGAAATAATTAATTTTGGAGAAGGAATTTTGGAGGAAACAAGTTACAAGTAAACATTACCACAAAAGGCTTGTGCTCAGCCCAGAAGGGAGCAAGCCCGACGTTATCGTATGAGTCGATATCCTCGCCGTCACTCGGCGAATGAAATTTATCCATTCCCCCTTGTCCCAATCTCAGGGCAAGTACGGTCGACATCGTTTGCGTGACAAGTGAAATCTATCATAAGTCGCGAGCGGCGACTCACAGGCTGAATTCGCCATTTAGTCCAGCAAGATATGAGATCTAATCCAGTGAGACCATGGAGTGTCAGCGCCCTCACCTTGTCCAAAAGGGATTCGATAAAGGGCAACGAAGAAGGATCAGATTTAGAAGACAGAGCATCGGTAGCCTCGAAGGGAAGAGGAGACCAAAGAGGAAGAGGAATTTCACCCTCAGGAGAAGTGTTTTTACAATAGAAGAATGTTCTTTGCCAACCCTTAATTTTGTTGGCAAGGGTTAGTTTTGGGAAAATACTACCCCTACGGCGTTGGAAGGAAACGGCGCCGCATTGGAGAAAAGGACCATCTGTGGTTTCCCTTTGGCTATTGCAATTGAAAAGAGCAAGCCAGAAATCTACTGAGGGAGGGATACCCAGGTAATCTTCGCAAAGGACGTGGAAATTACTACTTGGAGCATTGAATTTGGACCAATGTCATGAAAACGGAGGCCTAACCGCTGCATCAAGGAGCGGAAGAAGAGGGAGCCTGGGGGCTTGAACCCGCGCTCGATGTGCTCCGCGAATACCACTATTTCTCTGGTCGAGGGTTGGGAATTACCTCCTCGCCGCCGCTGCCATTCGCATTGATCTTTTGGCGGAAGAAGGCCGCGTGCAGTTAGGATTCCAGGAAATCCTCGTCGATCCACGAGCCTTCCCAGTTGCACTTGCGGCGAGACATTTTCTCAGATTGATGGAGATCTTCACCAAAGGATTGTGAGTACGAGAAGCGGGATTGGAGGCGGCGGAAAGGAGCAGCGGATGCGTAATATAAGTCTTGATGCAGAACGCTAGGAAAACGATGAGCCAGGATAAATAGCCCAGACGCGGAAGACGTTTAGATCTGAAAATCAACCGTCAAGGCAAGTTAAGTCGCGCTCTTGAGCCGCCAAGAAGAGTTATAAGTCGCAGGTTGGAAATATGAAAATTGGAGTTCAGCTGGGATAATTCATGTGCGCGGCTCAGGGGTTTGTTAAGACAAGAAGCCTTCACTCGAAATCCAAGCTAAACTTGGGGGCTAATGTCGGGGGAATACTTTCTGGATTAACCCGCGGCCCAGTGCGACTTGCTTTACTCGCACGGACAAAAGCCCACATGGGATCAAGCCCAACATCTAACCGCCACAAGAGAAGAATCTAGAAGGCACGAAGGCGAGCCAGTCTCCGGATAGGTCCCAGTTAATATATTCCTTGAGGGGGAAGTTTCCTTTGTAAACCTGACGAGCCTCTGTGTATATAAAGAGGACTCGCAGGACTTAGAGGGTCAAGCCCTAAAACCCTAGCTCATACGGCGAGTACCAGATCGGATCGCCTCCATTGTAACACCTCGATTATCATATCAATACCAATCTAGGGTAGGCAGGAAGTAGGTCTTTTACCTCACATTGAGGGGGCCGAACCTGGGTAAATCTGTGTTGATCTTTGTTCCTGCGATCCCAAGCTCGGAGATGCTTGACTCGCGTAATCCCACACCTACGAAGTCATCTATGACACCTGACGTGACAAACCCACGACAACCGGCGCTGCAGGCTTTATATCACCTCAGGGCAGTTACCAAGACATGGTGGGTCCCCCCACTATGCCCATCGTCTCCGAAGAGAACGTGTCGTCGCGGCGTAACTGCCCTACACGTGTCTCGGGCCGGCCGGACACTTTGGGCCCATGACGATTCGCATGCGTCCACCGGACTACATCGTCCCCATCATGGGCCCGGGGGCTACTGTCGGCCCAGTGAGAACCAGGGTGAGAATCTTGTGCACTCATTTTTGTTGGTTGTGTGTGTTGAAATGACATGCTTTGCTCCTTGCTTATCATTCCTTTGAGACTATGGTGATGCTTAATGCTCACCTATGATGTACTCTTATAAAAGGGCTTTGCTATGTCACACACATCATTTGGTTGAGTCAAAATCTTTTAAATGTTCTCGCATTTGGATATTTGGTCGGTCTTCTATTTGATGCTCAACCATATGTTTTGTTGCAAGTGCTATGCCTTGTTTTATATGCATTCTCTCTTGCACATGTTTTATGTTTCAAAAGCTTATGGGGGAGTGATGATTCCATCTTTGTGCACGTGATACTCAAATATACAAGTTTCTAAATAGTACATGATATTGGGGAGCTCCTCTATTTTCTCTCGAAACATTGTTTTGTTCAAATCATAAAATCTTTTGATCAATTGGATTTGGGATCTTTGATTGCATGTTTCATTCGTTGAAACCTTTTTTAACATATCATCCTTTTGCAATCTTTGATCCTCAATATAATTTGATCTCCCTCCATCTATTCATCATTGGATATATGCATTTGATTTCACTCATATCTTGAGAAATGCATACTTTATGGGGGAGCCATTATTATATTGGCCTTCTAACATTTTCACCCATTTTCGGCAATGGATGCCAATGGGGGAGAAGTTTAGAGGGTTTAAGGGATTTTGGTGTTATGCTTTGGTTTCATTCTTAAGCATTTGCCGCTTCTTGCTCATGCATCCTTGCATTTTCCTTTGCATGGTTGCGTAATTCATTATATAAACCCTCGTAAAAGGGATTGTCATCAATTACCAAAATGGGGGAGATTGAAAGAGCATGGTGCCCCCATGTGTGGTTTTGGTAATTAATGACAATCCTTATGGACTAATGTTTGCATTGATATATCCTTAGATCTTGTCCATAGGAAAAGGTTGGAGTTCATGTGTTGGACTCTAGAAGATTATAAGATGACCAAGATCTTATTAAATGGTTTATATGAAGAATGGTCATGTATAGAGTTGAGCATATTACAAGCATGTCTTGAAGAATGAGATGGCGTGGATATTCATGTTCACCTTCAAGACATCATCTTTGTGAAGAGAGAAGGAAAGATACAAGTTGATCAAGGCTAAGTGCAAAGAATGGATTCAAGTGATCAACACACAAAGCTACATGTTGTACCATGTGGGATCTTGTGATCCAATGGTATGGTAAGCAATTGTCTATATAGCTTTGTGAACTAACCCATATACATGTGTGTGTGTGGAGTATCTATGTGGGGTTAGGTATCTTCCCATGGGCATGCATCAAAGGAAGATTTCATATAGCCCATGGCGGATGACGTCAAGCGGTGGTCGTCATCAAGATAATGGCCAAGTGAAGATGTTCCTTAAAGTGGCTCTCCCATATTGTGTATGGGGGAGCATTTCACAAGTCTTCATCAAGCGGAGCGCAATCAAGAAAGGTGATCCAACTTGAGGTGATCAAGATCGTCATCATCTAGCTCAAGTGGATTGCGCAAGGCAAAGGTATGACCTTGATAGGGTTTCTATTTTACCGGTCTCATGGTGTTAGTAAGAGACCGGATTATAGGATAGATGCCACACTTTCAAGAGGGGCTCTCGAATAAGTAACTTGATCGTATCATTCGGAGAGAGCTCAAACCTTTGCATACTTGGCATCATCTTTCTTGGTTCTTATTTGGCTTTACTCCATGTGTGGTTTTAGAGCTTGTCATGATCTTCACGGCAAGCTCAAGTTCATCAAAAACGGATTTCGTATGGAAAACTTATTGCGTTTTTGGTGTTGGAGGTTTTACCGGTCGTTCTATTTTCGAGAGGTTTAACCTTTCCACATTTGGTTTTATGATTCATTGTTGGACAATGATGTTTCTCTGTATATTCTTGATGAGCTCGTTGTTGTGATTCCAACGAGCCAAAGATCATCAAAAACGGAGTCCGGATGCAAAAGATATTGTCGTTTTGGTGTTTGATGTTCCTGCTGTTTTCTAAGGGGCGGTAGTACCGCCCGGTACCGCCCGAGGTACCGCCGGAGCAAACAGAAGGCTGTTTTCAGCGGTACCAAAAGCGGTGGTACCGCCGGGGCGGTAGTACCGCTACCCGGGGCGGTAGTACCGCTGCCTGGAGCCCGTTTTCAGCCTGTTTTAGTGTTCTAACTTCCCGGGGCGGTAGTACCGCTACCCGGGGCGGTAGTACCGCTGCCTGGAGCCCGTTTTCAGCCTGTTTGAGTGTTCTAACTTCCCGGGGGGCGGTAGTACCGCTGGGGCCAGCGGTAGTACCGCCCCGGCGCGAATCTGCACCCAACGGTTGGATTTTGGGATGACCTATTTAAGGGGCCTTCTTCCCCAATGGTTCCCAACCTTTCTAGCAAGTTTTGCCCTCCATTGTTGACCTCCAAAAGCTTGCTTTCTCTCAATCCCTCCAATGATTCTTGCTCATTCTTGAGGGAAACAAGAGAGGAGATCTAGATCTACATCTCCACCAATCAATCTCTCCTCTAAGTGAGGGGAGCATATTGGATCTAGATCTTGGGATTCATTTGTTGCTTCCTTGCTCTTCCTCTCATCTTCCTCCATAGCATTAGTTGCTTTGGTGGGATTTGAGAGTGAATTGCTTTGAGCACTTCTTGTGTTCTTGCCATTGCATTAGGTGCATCGGTTTGAGTTCTCCACGGTGATTCGTGGAGTGAAGTTTGAGAAGCTCATTACTCTTTGTGGTTCTCCTTGCATCTTGGGTTGCTTGTAACCCTAGGTGCCTTTGTGAGTCTCGGAGGAAGTCCGAGGCATTGTTGGGAGGCTCCAACTCATTGTGGAGTTCCCCGACCTTTGTGTATCGGTTTGGTCAACGCCTTCAAGTCGACCTCATAGTGGAACGAGCCAATCCCTCACGGGTGAAGCTCACGGAGAATAGGGTGAGCACATCCGTGCTATTGGAGCGCCTAGGTGGCTCCACACCCCTCCAACGTAGACGTACTTCCATTGGGAAGGAACTACGGGAAACATCTCCTCGTGTCCACTTTGCGGTTACTTCTATACCCAAACCTTTACTTATGCATTTACCTTTGTGATAGCCATCGAGCTTGAAGTTATCTATTGCTATCACTTAGTTGTTAATCTTGCTTAGCATAAGTTGTTGGTGCACATAGGTGAACCTAGCTTGTTTAGGTTTTGTGCTTGATAAATTAAACGCTAGTTTTATTCCGCATTTATTCAAGCCTAAACCGTAATTATTTTAAAACGCCTATTCACCCCCCTCTAGGCGACATCCTCGTTCTTTCAATTGGTATCAGAGCCAGGCTCTCTTTTATTAGGCTTCACCGCCTTGAGAGTAAAGATGTCGTTTAGAGACTTAGCAAATGATCCCACTTTCATATTCGATGGCACAAATTATGATGTTTGGAAAATTCGCATGCTTAATCTTTTTCGGGTGTATGGCCCAAAAATGGAGAGAATTGTAGATATGGATTTTCCTCCTCCAAAGGATCTCCAAAAGTTATCTTTAGAGGATGAGGAAAACTCTTATCTCAATTCTCTAGTATCTCATGCTATTGTTGGTGTTTTGAGCAATGTAGTTCTTGAGTCAATCATGCCTTTTCGGAATGCTCATGATTTATGGACAAAGCTTCAAGACAAATATGATGTGTCCAATATTATTGAGGATGATTGTTCTCCCTCCACTTCCGGGCGTGATGAGTTCTCAACTTCCTCTACTTCACCAACATGTGGTAAGCCACAACCTAATGAGATGGTGAGTAGTGGTAGGCTTTGCAACAATGGTAGTAAACTTACTATTGATGATTCTTTGCCTCAACATTGTTGTAATGATCTACCTTTGGACTTAAACACATCTAGCACCGTTCATGCTTTACATGCTTGTGTTGATAGTCCTTGCATATCATGTGAAAATTGTTTGTCTAAATCTCATGATGATATGCTTGCTTTATCTTGTTGCCATACTACAAATGTGTGTGTTTCCTCTATTCCTTTGGTCACTAACATTATAGAGGAAACCCAACTTCCAATGGAACAAGATGGGTACTTGAGTGGTGCCTCAAGCAATGTTTCATCTTCATCGACCATATTTTGCCTTATGGCTAAGGACTCAAAGGTATCTCCTACTTTGAATCCCATTGAATCGATGATGGTGATGTTAATAATGAAGAGAATGATATTGTTGATTCTCTAAATAAGAAAGGTGAAATTGTCTTTCATGCTTTGAGTAAAAATAAAAATGCTCGCTCTAACTTCATGGAAATCTTGGCTAATGCTATTGAGAGCAATAAACTTATTTATGAGCATGAGGACACCATTGTGGAAATGGAAGGTCGTGAGCAAGGCTACACCGATGAGATCGGGGATCTTTCTATTGCTCTTAATGAAGAGCAAGAGCGTAGAAGGATCCTTGAGGAAAAACTTTGTAGTCTTGAGGAATCTTATAGTTTAGACTTTTCTAAATTAAGAGAAGATCATGCTCTTGCTCTTTCTAATGTCCTCAAATCTAAAAATGATGATGCTTGTGCTACTAACTCTACTTATTGTGAAGCATCCATATTAAAGGAGAATGTTGAGCTAAGGGCTCAACTTGAGTTGCTAACAAGCAATTATAGGAAATTGGAAGAAAGTCATGAAAAGCTCTCGAGCTCTCATAATGATCTTCTAGTCTCCCATGATCGGCTAAAGTTAGCTCATGAGGCTACTTCAACTAAGGTAACATCTTGTGAGCCTCATGTGGACAATGGCACAACTTCTACTCGAAATGTTATATTGTCTTGTGCTAGTCCTAGTAGTTCATCCACTCATGATATTGTTACACCTTGTGATGAATTGCTTTCCATGCCTTGTTGCTCTAACAATGAAGCTTCTACTTCCTCTAGTACTTGTGTTGTTACTAACCATGTAGAGGAGATAAAAGAGCTCAAGGCCCAAGTCACTTCTTTGAAGAAAGACTTGGAAAAGCGTCATGTTGGGAAGTCGGCACTTGACAATATGTTGAGTGTGCAAAAATCTCCCAATGACAAGAGTGGACTTGGATTCAACTCCGATGTTAAGAAGAAGTCCAACATTAAGAAGAAGCACAAGACCATCAAGAAGAAGGGCCTAGAACAAGTAAAAGATCGGCCAAGATTGTTTGCTTCAAGTGCAAGATTGAAGGGCATCATGTGAGATCTTGCCCAATGAAGAAAAAGCATTTAAGTGAGAAGCAACAAGGGAAGCGGCCTCAAGTTCATACTCAAGTATCCAACGTTGAAGAAAGGCCACTTCCCAAGGAGAATCAAGCTAAAGCTTCTCAAGTTGAGAAATCAACTAAGAAGAAAGGTGGAAGTAGATGTTGCTATCTATGCCGCGAGAAGGGACATCTTGCTTCTTCATGCACTAACGGTACCTTATCCAACCCAATCATAATTGATGATGTTTACTCTCTTGAGAAGGATAAGGTTGGCAATGTGTTTGCCAAATTTGTTGGTACTCAAAGTGGTGTCAAGAAAAGAACCATTTGGGTGGCCAAGCCTATTGTGACTAACCTCTTAGGACCCAACTTGGTTGGGGACCAACAAGCTAAAACTTGATCAATAGGTGTTGGTGGAGGGCGTTTGGAGACTTGGCTACATTATGAAGAATTAAGGGATCTTCATCAATCATATCTCTCAAGCCAAGTCATTTGGATTTTCATATCTCTATCTTATATCCAACGTGCCTCCTTGCGGTAACGTGTATTTAAATTATATATACATTGAAAGTTGCTTGCCCCTTGCATGTGTTTGGTTTTGTACCTTGCATGTGTTTGACTATGATGTGCCTACCACTTACCTATCTTGAGTAATCTAGTGTGTGTATGTTGGTTTGCACATCATGGTTGTGTGTGTTTGTGTTGAGCCTCTATTGCTTTTGTTTTATCTTAATTGGCTCTTGTGATAGTTTAATGGACTTTCCATTTGGGGGAGTGATATGCTTTCGGCACGTCACAATCCTAAAAATGTGTATACATGAGGAATACCACTTAGTGTTGATATATCAATATTATCTAGTCTCTATGTGGTATGTCATGCTCATGAGAAATTCGAATTCTAAATGTCCATTAACTATCTCTATTTGTTTTATTTGCCTCTTGTTGAAAACAAATGGATTATCACATTATGGGGGAGTAATAAGCATTGTGCATATTACGAACCTAGAAAATGTGAACAAGTGAGGTTTTGCCACTTAGAATTGATATTGTAAATTATCTTGTTCCTATGTGGCATGTTTCTCAAACAAGTTCCATATTTTCCTATTCGCTCTTGCTTTGAGAATATGATCTCGAATATCTTTGTCATTTACCACCGAGAATTATCTCCATACATTACTTGTCTTTACAAGTGATAATCTTATTTGTGGTAAAGTATATTGATCATATTTTCATTGGTCTTTGCTCTTAATTGCCTTATTTATTGCCAAGGATTAGTTTTGATCAAACTTTCTTTTGTCTTCCTTGACCTTTGGATCCTCTTGCTCTACTCATGTTGTTTTGTTTTCCTTAAAATAGGAAAAGCCGTGATCCCATTCTTGTGCATTTACATTCAAAGTCATACTTCTAAGATAATGCACTATTCTTGGGGGAGCTATCCTATTTTGAGTAGAACACCATTTTTAAATTGGTATTGGATCTTATTGCTTTTCTTGAACATGACTAGTGTTTGAATATATATTTGGAGTGTAATGATCCCATTTGTGTGCATTTTGTATTCCAATGCAAGATCATAAATAATGCACAAATCTTGGGGGAGCTATCCTATATGCTTTAGAACATTATTTGTCTTCAATTGCTACTTGATCTATTTTAAATTGGTGTTTGAGCCCGATGACATGTCTCGTGGAAAGACAAACCTTTTTGTCTTGGTACTTTGTGCCATCATAGAAAGTGTAGAGGGTTTGGTCTATTTGTTGGAATCTTTCTCTCTTTGGGAGTTAGTTATCTCATTCCTTGATATATCTTTCATTTGGTATCTCTTCTTTTGGTATCTTTCTCAATCATGTGTTGATTTGGGTTTTGATATAATTTGGACAATTCTCTTGCATGTCACACTTTGGTGTGCCTTCTTGGTATTCTTTGTATTTTGTCCAAATTGTGTCTTCTTTGGTTCTTGAAGGTCTTGACATGCATATTTACTTCATGTATATATTATGGCATGTTTACTTTCTTTGATCCAATATATCGGGTAAACTCCACCGAATCCTAAATCGGCTAAGATGTGCATGAAATTCAATTTCATATCCATATGCACATATTATGTGGAGTTTGTCCAATGTATTGTAGTTTCCTAACTACTTCGGACCCAATATGTTTGGGGACCATTTTGTACTTGAATTGTGTTTTAGGTACTTCGGAGATGCATTGGATGCCTTGTCTCATTCATAAGGAAGGGCTCTCACCATGTGCTTATTGAAGCCAAGCTATGTTGACCGTGATTGCTAAATCTTCTACATCACCAATGCCATCTCGGTAACAAGTATCTACCTCATGCATACATTTCTTGCATTCAACCTTGTGTAGGTTGCATCTTGGCATGATTCCTTTTGTTCCTTGTGATACTTGTTTCCTTCTCAAAGCATTCCAACTATCACTTTTCCCTTGTGGATATTTGTGATGCCTTTGATGCGTTTGTGTTGGAAGTCTATTTATATCCTTTAAGATAAATTTGAGCTATGTGCTATGCTTTTAAGCAAAGATCTTAATGGTGTATATATGACTTCCTCTTGGGTATCATGTTCTTCTCTTAGTAACTATTTTGTGTGTACATGTTTCTTTGTGGATGTATATCATATGATTGTTATCTACTTAGAAATCTATACACATGAGAAATGTTACATCGCAAATTGATATCCTATTTCCTTGGTGTCCACCTCTTTTATGTTTTATGGATCTTTGGTGGCTCCGGAAAATATTTGCCTTATGAGTGCTTGCCCTATTTTATTGGATCTTGTGCACTCATTTTTGTTGGTTGTGTGTGTTGAAATGACATGCTTTGCTCCTTGCTTATCATTCCTTTGAGACTATGGTGATGCTTAATGCTCACCTATGATGTACTCTTATAAAAGGGCTTTGCTATGTCACACACATCATTTGGTTGAGTCAAAATCTTTTAAATGTTCTCGCATTTGGATATTTGTCGGTCTTCTATTTGATGCTCAACCATATGTTTTGTTGCAAGTGCTATGCCTTGTTTTATATGCATTCTCTCTTGCACATGTTTTATGTTTCAAAAGCTTATGGGGGAGTGATGATTCCATCTTTGTGCACGTGATACTCAAATATACAAGTTTCTAAATAGTACATGATATTGGGGAGCTCCTCTATTTTCTCTCGAAACATTGTTTTGTTCAAATCATAAAATCTTTTGATCAATTGGATTTGGGATCTTTGATTGCATGTTTCATTCGTTGAAACCTTTTTTAACATATCATCCTTTTGCAATCTTTGATCCTCAATATAATTTGATCTCCCTCCATCTATTCATCATTGGATATATGCATTTGATTTCACTCATATCTTGAGAAATGCATACTTTATGGGGGAGCCATTATTATATTGGCCTTCTAACCTTTTCACCCATTTTCGGCAATGGATGCCAATGGGGGAGAAGTTTAGAGGGTTTAAGGGATTTTGGTGTTATGCTTTGGTTTCATTCTTAAGCATTTGCCGCTTCTTGCTCATGCATCCTTGCATTTTCCTTTGCATGGTTGCGTAATTCATTATATAAACCCTCGTAAAAGGGATTGTCATCAATTACCAAAATGGGGGAGATTGAAAGAGCATGGTGCCCCCATGTGTGGTTTTGGTAATTAATGACAATCCTTATGGACTAATGTTTGCATTGATATATCCTTAGATCTTGTCCATAGGAAAAGGTTGGAGTTCATGTGTTGGACTCTAGAAGATTATAAGATGACCAAGATCTTATTAAATGGTTTATATGAAGAATGGTCATGTATAGAGTTGAGCATATTACAAGCATGTCTTGAAGAATGAGATGGCGTGGATATTCATGTTCACCTTCAAGACATCATCTTTGTGAAGAGAGAAGGAAAGATACAAGTTGATCAAGGCTAAGTGCAAAGAATGGATTCAAGTGATCAACACACAAAGCTACATGTTGTACCATGTGGGATCTTGTGATCCAATGGTATGGTAAGCAATTGTCTATATAGCTTTGTGAACTAACCCATATACATGTGTGTGTGTGGAGTATCTATGTGGGGTTAGGTATCTTCCCATGGGCATGCATCAAAGGAAGATTTCATATAGCCCATGGCGGATGACGTCAAGCGGTGGTCGTCATCAAGATAATGGCCAAGTGAAGATGTTCCTTAAAGTGGCTCTCCCATATTGTGTATGGGGGAGCATTTCACAAGTCTTCATCAAGCGGAGCGCAATCAAGAAAGGTGATCCAACTTGAGGTGATCAAGATCGTCATCATCTAGCTCAAGTGGATTGCGCAAGGCAAAGGTATGACCTTGATAGGGTTTCTATTTTACCGGTCTCATGGTGTTAGTAAGAGACCGGATTATAGGATAGATGCCACACTTTCAAGAGGGGCTCTCGAATAAGTAACTTGATCGTATCATTCGGAGAGAGCTCAAACCTTTGCATACTTGGCATCATCTTTCTTGGTTCTTATTTGGCTTTACTCCATGTGTGGTTTTAGAGCTTGTCATGATCTTCACGGCAAGCTCAAGTTCATCAAAAACGGATTTCGTATGGAAAACTTATTGCGTTTTTGGTGTTGGAGGTTTTACCGGTCGTTCTATTTTCGAGAGGTTTAACCTTTCCACATTTGGTTTTATGATTCATTGTTGGACAATGATGTTTCTCTGTATATTCTTGATGAGCTCGTTGTTGTGATTCCAACGAGCCAAAGATCATCAAAAACGGAGTCCGGATGCAAAAGATATTGTCGTTTTGGTGTTTGATGTTCCTGCTGTTTTCTAAGGGGCGGTAGTACCGCCCGGTACCGCCCGAGGTACCGCCGGAGCAAACAGAAGGCTGTTTTCAGCGGTACCAAAAGCGGTGGTACCGCCGGGGCGGTAGTACCGCTACCCGGGGCGGTAGTACCGCTGCCTGGAGCCCGTTTTCAGCCTGTTTTAGTGTTCTAACTTCCCGGGGCGGTAGTACCGCTACCCGGGGCGGTAGTACCGCTGCCTGGAGCCCGTTTTCAGCCTGTTTGAGTGTTCTAACTTCCCGGGGGGCGGTAGTACCGCTGGGGCCAGCGGTAGTACCGCCCCGGCGCGAATCTGCACCCAACGGTTGGATTTTGGGATGACCTATTTAAGGGGCCTTCTTCCCCAATGGTTCCCAACCTTTCTAGCAAGTTTTGCCCTCCATTGTTGACCTCCAAAAGCTTGCTTTCTCTCAATCCCTCCAATGATTCTTGCTCATTCTTGAGGGAAACAAGAGAGGAGATCTAGATCTACATCTCCACCAATCAATCTCTCCTCTAAGTGAGGGGAGCATATTGGATCTAGATCTTGGGATTCATTTGTTGCTTCCTTGCTCTTCCTCTCATCTTCCTCCATAGCATTAGTTGCTTTGGTGGGATTTGAGAGTGAATTGCTTTGAGCACTTCTTGTGTTCTTGCCATTGCATTAGGTGCATCGGTTTGAGTTCTCCACGGTGATTCGTGGAGTTGAAGTTTGAGAAGCTCATTACTCTTTGTGGTTCTCCTTGCATCTTGGGTTGCTTGTAACCCTAGGTGCCTTTGTGAGTCTCGGAGGAAGTCCGAGGCATTGTTGGGAGGCTCCAACTCATTGTGGAGTTCCCCGACCTTTGTGTATCGGTTTGGTCAACGCCTTCAAGTCGACCTCATAGTGGAACGAGCCAATCCCTCACGGGTGAAGCTCACGGAGAATAGGGTGAGCACATCCGTGCTATTGGAGCGCCTAGGTGGCTCCACACCCCTCCAACGTAGACGTACTTCCATTGGGAAGGAACTACGGGAAACATCTCCTCGTGTCCACTTTGCGGTTACTTCTATACCCAAACCTTTACTTATGCTTTTACCTTTGTGATAGCCATCGAGCTTGAAGTTATCTATTGCTATCACTTAGTTGTTAATCTTGCTTAGCTTAAGTTGTTGGTGCACATAGGTGAACCTAGCTTGTTTAGGTTTTGTGCTTGATAAATTAAACGCTAGTTTTATTCCGCATTTATTCAAGCCTAAACCGTAATTATTTTAAAACGCCTATTCACCCCCCCTATAGGCGACATCCTCGTTCTTTCAGAGGGCTTTGGAGACAGCAGAGGCCTGCGGAGGACCTCCTCACTGCTGCCCCCTCTTCAAGGTGATCTCCCCTGAAGAGAGGTCAACGCTAAATCCTCCACAGGGTACCCCAGCCCTCGTGGGGATTCCTTCGCTGCAAAGCAACCTTCTGCAGAGCGCACATGGGCTCTGCAGCGGCCGCAGAGTGACGCGCGCAGACGACGACGCCGCAGTTGCCATTTTGGTGATTAAAGGAGTCAACAAAGGTCCGCCATCCGCACCGGACTACAAGGATTTCCTCTTTGGTGATAAGGGACCGGCCGGCGCTACGCTCCACGGCCAACGTCACCGTGGGCACTCCCACGTTTCTCTGCAGCCCTAGCTGGCCGTCCTGCCAGGACGGTGGTTTCTCTGCCGCAGGCATCAGCTTTACGCCCATGGACCGCGTCCACGGACAGCTGGGCTGCGGTGCACCGTGCTCCCCCTTCTGTCGCCATGTGGTAGCCCTTCCACCGCGCAAGCGCAGGGAAGAGGCCCGGAGCGCCTATAAAAGGAGGAGGTGCACCACTGTAGCAAAAGAGCGCATTCTCATTCTAGCTTAGCCACCTACGCGCAAGGAAGAAGAAGACCACTGTTTCCCCCTCCTTGTGCACACCACTGCCAAAAGAGAGCCCTCGGCAAGCTCATTGCACTGTAACCTCCATAAGCAGTGGAATACAGACAAGCAGGAGTAGCGGTGTTACCTCCACACGAGGGCCGTGAACCTGGGTACGGGCTGTGTTCATCTCTGTCGTGATGTCCCTCCTCATGCTCGACGAGCACCGTCGCCGTGCAGGTTGAGGGTTGTTTGACCAACGTGTTCAGCCCCTTACACGAACTCTCTTCGTGAGCTTGACCATCCTGTTTCGTGGGAGTCATTCTTCGACATACACCTTACAATAAAAAGCTATCCAATGGTAAATAAAAAGGGTGTTGAGATTGTTCATTATGTTTGTTTGTCTTGTCATTTTGATATGGGTTTGTTCCATATCCTGGGACAAGAGGTACCCCAGTTGACGCTCTTAATGATACTATTATTACTTACAATGATATTTAACTTGAACTTGCTTTGTTTTCCAAGTTGAGTAGCACATGGAGTAGGTACTTGTATTTAAGGGGCATGAGACTTTCAACCTGTACTTTGTCAAGCACACTACTCGTATTGTTTTCACTTTAAACTTAATCATTCAAGATGCTATGATAGGGGAATGAGAGCTTGACACCAAGGATTACCATATTACAATCATTGACTTAAGTAGAGAAGTTCAGAAGTTAGATGAAATTTATTCATGCTTTACCTCAATTCACATATATATCTTTCCAAAGTGTCCACCTTTTATATTCAGATTTTCACCAATACTCTATGACCATTGTAGGATGTTCTTACTTATTATTATGCATACTTGTGGTTTATGGTACTTCTTCTCTTATGTTACACTTTGTGAATTATCATTGAACATCCTTGCATTGAATACTTGATATCACTTCATAATCTATCTTGCATATTGCTACTCCTTTTAAGAATGAATCATTTGACTCTATGTAGCAATAGTAATCACCTTTGATATCCATTGATAGTATTAAATTGCAAAGTCCATGTTAGTTTTATCACCTTCATACTCGAGGACGAGTATAGGTTAAGCTTGGGGATGTTGATGCATGTAAAATGCATACATGAACTTTGCATTATTTTTACTTATATTCCAGTCATATTTGCATCATATAAGGGTTATATCACTGTTTTATAATGATTTTTGGGAATATTTGATATGTTTCCTATTTTTTATGGAATTAACCCTGCGCAGGCAGAAAACCCTATTTCTATATTTTAATGTTTCAGGGACCCAAACGACGTCCAAATGACCTGGAAATTTACGAGCATCATTTTTTGGAAGGAACAAAGCATGGGAGCGAAGGAAGCAAACAAGAGGAGGCCCGAGGGCCAAGATAGGTGGGCCCACGCGGCCCCTGTACCTGGCCGCGTGGGACCCTCCTTTTGGGCCTCAGAGCTCCGCTGCCGTCGATCTTTCCTCCACCGACTCCGTTTTGACCTAAAAACGCCTATAAAAATAGTCCCCCGACGTTCTCTGGAAGGAGCGCCGCAGAAACACAGAAACACCGAAACAGAGACCTGGAGTTGCAGATTGGAGGGGGAAAACTCCGGCGGGGCGCTGCCGGCGTGGTCTCCACCTTCTCCAACGACTTCTCCACCGTCTCCATGATGAAGAGGGAGTAGTCCACCTCTGGACTATAGGTTTGTGGAAGTAACTTATGTATCTCTCTCTCTCGAGCTTCACTAATTAGTACCGTATGAGCTGCTGAACATGATTACGGTCATCTATGTAATACCTTTGTGGTGGATCTTTTTATGAGTTAATATATGTTTGAGATTGCAATGGTTTTGTTTCAGTTATGAAAGTAGATGCATATTATGTACCCGTTCTTATTTACTTGTTATGATCAAGCATGTTTATGAGAGCGTGTGTGGGGTAACGTGTGCATTAGTTGGAGTAACGGGGGGTGGCTAGTGCAGTGAACGTGAGAGAAAGTTCTGCGATCCACTTGGGTGTTTTACCTTACTTTGTTGCCTCACTAGGGATAAAAAGAAATACCATGCTACCGGAGATGTGGGTGTGACCATTGCCACTTCCTCCATGACTAGATCTAATATGTTCTTATTTTAACTTCATGTCATGATACTTATTGCTATACTCTGAGTTATCTTAATTACTGAGGTGTTATGATTTAGTTCGCATCTTGGTGGAGTATAAGAGAGACTAATAACCAAAAGGTCTCTATGTTAGGACGTGGTGCCCATATAATTATAACTTGTCATTAAACTGTTGTGTTGCAATCTCATATGTCAACTCTAGTGTTCCATTGTCTACCACTTTATTAGAGAGAGTGCATTTGTGAAACCATGAACCCCGGTCCATTTTTAATCATAAGAAACACCTTTCCAACAACTTTTACCACTTTTCCATTTTCTGCCATTTAAAAATCCGAAAATACAAAAACACTTTTACATCTTGCATTCATCATATAAAACCCAAAAATATCATTTATCATTGCTACCACCATCCTTGCATATTTATTTACCACCATTGCATATTTATTTCTTGTTTGCATTGCATATTATCTTGATATCATTCTCACACCTTGTGCTTGACAACCACTAGGTGACGTTGAGGACCAAAACATTTAATTTGTTTTGTAGGTAACCAAAAGAAGGATAGGAAAGATAAATCTTCACTACTGATTCCCCGAGAGTTCGATATTAAACCCTCGAGTCACCCTCGTGGGGAAAACACGTCTTCCACTTACTACACACTCTGCACTTGGAGTCTCAACCTAACCCATTTATTTTTCACGCAGGTAACTACGTGAAGGGCCATCAAGGGGTCATATTGTACTTTCCATTTTCTGATTCGTTGACAATTAACAAACACCTCTCAAAACTTATTTTTACTCTCTATATGATTTCAAAAACTTAAAAAGCTCTAGCACATGATTTAATCTCTGCTTCCCTCTGCGAAGGGCCTTTCTTTTACTTTTATGTTGAGTCAGTTTTCCTACTTCTTTCTATCTTAGAAGCAAACACTAGTGTTAACTTTGGTGTAACAATTTTTATATGCTTGTATATTGCACTTATTATATTGCTTTGTGTTGACAAATATCCATGAGATATACATGTTGAAAGTTGAAATCAATTGCTGAAGCTTAAATTTTCCTTTGTGTTGGTTAAATACCTTTTACTTAGAATCCATTGCTTTATGAGTTAGCTCTTATGAAAAACTCTTTGATGCTTGTCTCAAAAGTATTCATGAAAAGTTTTTGCTTATATGATTCAGTTGTTTGCTCATTATTTACTTGCTAGCAAACTATAGACCATTGACCTGGATCACTTCATTCATAACATGTGCTTTACAATACTATTTGATCAAGATTATGATTGTAGCATGTCACCTCAGAAATTATTTTGTTTTTATCATTTTACCTACTCTAGGACAAGTAGAACTAAGCTTGGGGATGCTTGATACGTCTCAAACGTATCTATAATTTCCGATGTTCCATGTTGATATTATACCAATTGTTACATGTTTTATATACACTTCATAGCATTTTTATGCATTTTCTGGGACTAACCTATTAACAAGATGCCACAGTGGCAGTTCCTGTTTTCTGCTGTTTTTGTATTCCAGAAAAGCTAATCTGGAAATATTCTCGGAATTGGACGAAACCTGGACAGGGCCTCCTATTTTTCCAACACGTATACGGAGTCCAAAGGAGAGACAGAGGGGAGCCATGAGGCAGCCACACCATGGGGCCGCGCGGGCCCCCCTGCCGCGCCGTGGGGTGGTGTGGGGCCCACGTGCGTCTCCAGCAGCCGCCCTTTCGCCTATTTATTCCTCCCGACGCGAAACCCTAAATATCCGAGCCATTATCCACGAAAAGTTCCAGAGACGCCGCCGCCATCAACCCTAGCTCGGGAGGGTTCAGAAGCTCTTCCCGGCACTCTGCCGGAGATGGGAATCATCACCGGAGGGCTCTACATCACCATGCCTGCCTCCGGAGTGATGCGTGAGTAGTTCATCCTTGGATTACGGGTCCATGGCAGTAGCTAGATGGTTGTCTCTCCACTTTATACTATCATGTTTAGATCTTGTGAGCTGCCTATCATGATCAAGATCATCTTATTGTAATGCTACATGTTGTGTTTGCTGGGATCCGATGAATATTGAATACTATGTCAAGTTGATTATCAATCTATCTTATATGTTATTTATGATCTCGCATGCTTTCCGTTACTAGTAGATGCTTTGACCAAGTAGATGCTTGTAACTCCAAGCGTGAGTATTTATGCTAGATAGTGGGTTCATGTCTCCGGTAATCTGGGAGAGTGACAATAACTTCTAAGATTGTGGATGTGCTGTTGCCACTAGGGATAAAATAACCGATGCTTAGCTTAAGGGTGTGCCGTTAGGTCTAATGCATTTGTTTACATTAGGCACATAACTTAATGCGATTATCCGTTGCTTGCAACTTAATACCAACGAGGAACTCGGATGACAACCTGGCGGTCGATTATTAGTCAGAGACGCTGTTGGATAACGGTCTATGTATTTTGTCGTAATGCCCACATGAATATCATAGTAATCATCATGTCATATATATGCATTGTCATGCGCTCAATATTTTGTCAATTGCCCAGCTGTAATTTATTCACCCAGCATGTTAGTTATCTTTTATGGAGAGACACCACTAGTGAACTGTGGACCCGGTCCATTCTTTTACACTAATAATACAACCAACTGCAAACATTGTTCCTTTTCATTCTCTGCAATTTACTACTGTTTTCCACACCATACGTTTAATCCTTTGTTTTCAGCAAGCCGGTGAGATTGACAACCTCACTGTTTCGTTGGGGCAAAGTAGTTTGATTGTGTTGTGTGCAGATTCCACGTTGGTGATCGTAAACGGCGCCACCAACAACCTTCAGAAGTGATTTCTTGCTCCTACTGGCCGATTAAACCTTGGTTTCATACTGAGGGAAACTGCCGCTACACTGCTTCATACCTTCCTCTTGGGGTCTCCCAGCGAACGTGTGATCCACGCAATCAGCTTCCTCGACAAGTGCAAAAACAGGTTCTTCATGAGCTCACGCAGGCTTCTAGCCGTGCCGACTTCGAAACCTCCACGAGCTCGGGGCTACTGTCGGTGGGATCACCACCGGGTGGTCTTGGGACCTAGAAAAAACGCAAACCGGCTCCGGGTCCCTAGCCAACATCGACTTATGGGTCCCCGAGCCAACATAGGCTTCCGGCTCCCCGACTCCGGGTCTCCCCGCCTCCGGGTCTTCCCACCTCTAGGTCTCCACGCCTCCGGGTCTCCCCGCCTCCGGGTCTCCCTGACTCCAGCGGGTCCCCCAAGCCAGCCGACGCCTAGGATCCTTCTGACAGGACAAAGACAAGAAGACAAGAAGGCATGGGCGTAGACATCTGCTGAGGTCTCAGAGTCAACCACATGACGCCATCTACAGTGTACAGTCTACAGTGGCCAGCCATCCATACCGACAAGACGTGAAGAATGATAGCCACTCCGCTGGATGACGTGGCTGACGCAGGCTACAGTGCGCAACACTGTGGCTAACCGTCGGCCTAGGGCCCGCCGGCTAGACGGCTACCTGGCACATAACCTGTAACCAGTCCACCAGACTCTATATAAGGTGGGCTGGACACATCCATGAGGAGGACTCTCTCGGTTCGGTTCATTCTACCCAGCACACTTACATCTATTTTTTTGACCAGGTTACCGTAGGGGAGAACCCCTACGGTGTAAAGATTTTAAAGATTAATAGAAAAACCAGCGGTTTTCCTTACGTGACCAGGCCAAAAATGGGGAGTCTAGGGAGGAAAAAAAATGAAAGAAGTGTATGCAAATCTATACATCAGTAGTGAAAATATTCAGAGTCCATTGAATGAGTGGCTGAACTAAGGAGGGTTTAACCCTATGCTGGTGAATCAGGACATCGTGTTGGAATAGAACTTTCCATCTGGCCAATGAAGGTTGTAGGTCTTTGAAAATCAGATCATTTCGGACCTTCCAGATGTTCCATAACGCAGAGACCGCAATCTCCATGAAGCAAGGGCCAGAAAAGGCAGTCTTGGCCAGATCAATATGATTAGAAATCGGTAAATGACTATTCCAGTTTATCCCAACAAAGTTCCAGCAATTGACGGCGAAGGGACACTCAAAGAACAGGTGATCACGGGTCTCCAATGCAGAAGTTGAGCAAAGTACACAGAAGGGGCCTCCATCAAAATGCCAATGCTTTCGGGCCATCAAATCTTTTGTATTGAAGCGATCCATCTGCAGCAGCCAAGCAAAGACTCGAAGTTTAGGCAGGAGCTTCGAGGTCCAAATAGCCAGGAGAGATCTATCACAGCCTAGCCCAGAGAAGATAAACTTGTAGAATTTAGCTGATGTATAAAGCGAGGTTCCCCATGGGAAGATCTTGATGTCCGGTTCTAGCGGCTCCATAATGCGATCAGCAAGAATTGCTTCCACTTGCTGTAACTCTTCAAAAGCTTGTGGTGACAGAGGAAGGGCAAACTTGGACTGCAGATTACCCAGCTGCGACAAGTCCATGACCGAAGCATCTTCATTTAGAGCAAAAGAGAAGAGCCTAGGGAATTTATCACATAACAATTCTTGATCGATCCAGAAATCCATCCAAAAGAGAGTGGTCTGTCCATTCCGAACTGTGGATTGCGTGATGCTTCTGTAAATGTTTATCAACTTAAAGATGTCTTTCCACCAGAACGAGCTAGTGGTTGCTTCGATCCAGAAATCCATCCAAAAGAAGTGGGCATCTTGATATAGTGGAGAGAATCCTGAGATACTTGAAGGGGACTCCAGGAAAAGGGTTGTGGTTTGCAAAGAATGGACATCTCGAGATGGATGGTTATAGTGATTCTGACTGGGCTGGTTGTCAAGATGATAGAAGATCAACATCAGATTATTGCGTGTTTGTGGGAGGAAATTTGGTATCATGGAGAAGCAAGAAACAGACAGTTGTGTCTAAATCAACAGCAGAAGCTGAGTATAGAGCTTTATCTCAAGGGTTGAGTGAGATGCTCTGGGTGAAGCATCTTCTGAGCTAGTTGAAACTTCTGAGGAAAGGACCCTTAAGAGTGTGGTGTGACAATCAGTCAGCTATAAGTATTGCAAATAATCCAGTTCAGCATGACAGGACAAATCATGTGGAAATTGATCGCGTCTTCATTAAGGAGAAACTTGATGCTGGGATCATCAGACTTAGTCATGTTCTCTCTCAGCAGCAGTTTGCAGACTGCTTGACAAAGGGTTTATGAACAAAGGAATGTAACTTAGCGTGTGACAAGATGGGGTTGATTGACATCTACCATCCATCTTGAGGGAGAGTGTTGAACCATTATATGGGCCAGGCCCATGTGTGTGTAAGGAGAGCTACAAGGGAGAAGGGGTACGCTGCCTCCCAGACCTAATTCGAACTGCAGCCAAACCCCCAGCCGCTAGCCACAATGGAGAGCACCGAGGTGAGCTTCCCTCGGCACAACAACTCCGCTACAGAAAACGAAAAAAGAAGCACATTACACATCAAATTAAGAGATCCTACTTCTAATAAGAGAAAACTCCCGGGGTTCTGTTATTTGTGCACCTGAATTTTTCAGAAGGTTCTATCTGAACATTTGTTGTGCCTTTTCTCTTATTCCTTCCCAGAAAGTCTTTTTCTTCTTTCCAGTTATTTGAAGCAATGCAACATAGAAATGTCATTCAACATGCAACATTGAGCTAGAGCTGGACGGTATCGATCTCAGTCTGATCCTATGTAACAATGGCTGATCATGGAGCGTCCTGCACATGATCGGCGCATGTCTCTCAGAGCAGCGAGCTATAGAGTTACAGGTACAAACAGAACATCACAGTTGTTAGATCCAACCGAGAGGATGCATGTCCAGGCAAGAACCTGACTAACCATCGGACGCCTGAAGACACTCTGATCAGAAAGTAGATTGCTTTCCATTCGCCCTGCTGTCCTACAACTGCAAGCCCTCAGAGCAGCGCTTCAACCGTCAGCAACCAATGCTGCCCTGAGATGAAATTGACAGAACAAAACCTTGACACTGAATTGTAATAAACAAGACCCTACATCTGGCACAAACTACCAAGAAGATTGCTGGGATGATCATCCTCAAGTCAAACAAACAATGCGGCACCAACAAATACAAATAGCAATCAGATGACAAAAAGGAACATAACTGGCATCCATTCATCTATTCCAACAGAACACACATAAGGAAGCAGGAACACTTTTAACCAGCATCTCTTAAGCATGCATGCCACTGCCTATACAGACATCACCATCAGAGTAGTGTACTCAGGGTGCTAAAACCCATGCAACAGGAACAATAGTAGAAGTATTCAGCAACAGTACTCAGGGTGTTAGAACCCAGCAGGAGCTTAACAAGTAGCCAGGACAAAGCTTAAGTTCTACTAGTAAACTACTACGGTATTTAGGAGGCTAAGGAGACAGGTTTGATTCGGGTAATCGCTTTTTCTTGCTGGCCAGTGCTTCTTGCCAGTCCCTCACTCCCTCTTGAGCTTGAGCTTCTTCTTAATCCTTGTCTGGAAAGAAAATGTTGGAGCACAATAGTACAAGTTAGCAAGCTACAATGTGCTTCATAACATGGACATGACATTACTATTAAGGTACGAAGCACAAGCATGAAATATGATGGTCTACATCCACGCAAGACCAACAATCAATCACACAGTACATTCAGGCTCACCTCGTTGCTGTGGCCACACTTCTTCTTGCGGCAGTTTGAGGACCGGAGTGGAAGGCGGGCGTAGCACCTGGAGAACAGAGTCAGGAAACAGATCGATGTTAGGTATTGTCAGCGCGCGCATACATTACATTGTCCACAAAAATTGCCTGTCATTCTTATGCAGTTCAGCTAGGAACAAACAGAAACGTTGGAGATAGCAGCACATGTTCCAAACAAGAGAGGGGAAGGCATCTCGATTCGTACACGCGGCAAACCAGCTTGTGCTGCCGGTACTTGAGCGCGAGCTGCAGAAGTTTTGGGTCGACAGTCTTGGGGTACTCCCCGCCCTTGCCGGTGCCGCCCTTGCCCCCGCGGAGGCGGAGAACCAGGTGAAGCGTGGACTCCTTCTGGATGTTGTAGTCGGCGAGCGTGTGGCCATCCTCCAGCTGCTTCCCGGCGAAGATCAGGCGCTGCTGCTCCGCGGGCACACCTGATATGTTACAGATCAGGCCACCATGCATGAGTAGTATGCTCTATCACCATCAGTCAAGCCGTCAAGCAGCGACAAAGTGTAATTAAAGATCCAACACATATTTAAGATGAACGCCAGTTAATTATTTTGGTGCCCAAAAACGACACAAACGAGCCGATCCAACCCTCCCTGACACTCATCTCGGATCAAACATGCAACCTCTTGATGCCAAGCTAGCTTAATACGGATAATCACAAGGATCACTTTGCTGTTCCTACCGAGATGGCTAAACAACGGCCTGCAGGAAGTAGCTAGCATCAGATATGTGCATAATATAGCATAGTTAATCCAAAGACGAAGATCAAAACAAGGTCGCCCATAGGTTGCCATATCACCATCAATGATGAACAACAATGATTAGTACTACTATATATCACCATCAATCAAGCAGCGACACAAGTGCAATTAAAGAGCCAACAAGTATTTAACACGAACATCAGTTAATTTGGTGTCCAAAAACAACACACAAACGAGCAGATCCCATCCTAGCACTCAACTCGGATCAAACATATGGATCTGCTCCGTTCCTGACCAGCGGGAGGAAGCAAATCTAGGGATCGAAACCGCACAACAAACCGGAGAAATGTTTAGCATCACCTCGGTACGCACGCGCGCGCACGGGTAATCACAAAACGAAGATGAAACCAAACAAGCGGCCGCCTCCAAACAACAAGCGAATCAGCGGCACAACCAACAGGGAAGCCGGCGAACAAACGGAGCAAATTAAGTTGGTCGGGCGGAGAGGGCAAGACACCGATGCGGGCTTGCGGAGGACGGGACGAGGCGGAGATGTTGGTTACCTTCCTTGTCCTCGATCTTGGCCTTGAGGACGGCGATGGAGTCGCCGCTCTCGACCTCGAGCGTGATCGTCTTCCCCGTCAGCGTCTTGACGAAGATCTGCATCTTGGCCGTCGCCGGAGTGCAGTTTGGCAGCGTGTATGGGTGGGTGGCGGTGGTGGTGGTGGTGTGGAGACACAGCCGCGGAGTCGACGGGCGTTATATAGGCCGGGGGGTGGGTGTGGGGAGGGATAAGGCCGAGGGGACTTGACGCAACCCTCGGGAACCCAAAGCCCGGATGAGTGGGCCGGAATGGACTAAGACGGGCCCGAGCGGGCCGAAGTTTTTTTTTTCCGTAAACGGCCGATGTGTTGCGCTTGCAGCTGCAGCCGTACTGTCGAGACTCGAGAGAAGTTTTGAGTTTGAGCAAATAATGGAAAACTTTGTTTAGATTTGGAAATATGGATTGCCAGTTCGTTTTCTTTGGGCGTGCGTTGTCTATGCACGGTTGCACTTGCACCGTGGTATTTTTTTTTTTTTTGGACGTTTTGGGCGTGCGTTTTCGTTTTGCTGGTTTAACCCACCGAAACGTTTTATATTTGTGGACTGAGGTAGTATAAACCAAGCTACAACAAAAAATAACAAGACCGGAGGGGGGACTCCACCCTGGCTTTGTCATTAAGGTAGAAGTGAGGACTCGAACCCGAGACCTGTCCCTTATGCGCATATGCACGGCTACCACTAGTCCACGGAAGAGTTCTCTAAACCAAGCTACAACAGAAATCAAATTTTTAGGATGACAACGGGGTAACAACGCACGGCCTTACAAAGACAGAAAAAAGGAGCAAGACAAGGTCACCAAGATGGTTTCCGTGTTTGCTTGATCATTGTTTGTAGGCGTTTGCGAGGAACTTTCTATGTTTGTCTTACATGTCTTACCTTTCGCTGCTTGAGAAAAATAGTTCTGGACATGCATGGCGGGGAATTTTATCCGGAGCCCAACATTGAGCGGTGGAGTATATCCACATGCGACATCTAGTTTTGCTAGAAAAATCGTGTAAGTTGCCAAAAAAATCGGCAAACAAAGCCGACTTTCACTAACTGTTATTTTATTGTGTCCAAATTCGTATGAAGATAAAGACTAACTTCTGCTGGAGCGAAGGGAGGCCGTTGCCGGGAGGCTTGGGCCGAGCAATACGAATCATTACCGACCTAGACTAGGTCATTACCACCATAAATACATCTTGTAAGCTGTTGATTTGGGATAAGTCGCAAGTTGTAAATTCCCGGCGTTTGTAACCTCTCTCGGTAGTAGTGTAGATTTGCTGGCTGGCGCCCGTGTTTTTCCTCCTTGGAAGGGTTTTCCATGTTAAAATCTCGTGTTCCTATGTGTTGATCTTGCTTTCGTTCATTGTTTACTGCCTATTGTTTATAACACTAAAACATGAGCATCTCAGTGACCCTAGCCAACATAATTTTGGCAATCACACACGAGAAGTAGTTGTGGCGTACAACTGACCACATACATCGCCATTTTCATGGGAAGGTCTAGGCCTTTTCAAGATCTGGGCACTGGAGGGTGGAGGCTTAGGCTAACTCCTAGGTAAAAATCTTAGGGCCTCTTTGATTCGTAGGATAAGAAAAACATAGAATTGCAATGCCATACCCACTTTAATCCTATAGGATTTTGTAATCACCAAAGTTTGCTCGATTCAATCAAAAAAATTGTAAAAAGAGGTTGAAGTGAATGATAAATTTTGTATGGGAAGTAGTATAAATATTTGCTTAAAAAAATTCATAGAATCCAATCTTACAAATCAAACTATCAAGGTAGGAAAAAAAATCTATAGGATCCGATACTCAAAAAATCTTATGCAATTCTTTAAATCAAAGGAGCCCGTAATCTTATGAGGTAGCATCGGCCAAGTAAATATCCCTATCATGTGCAACTGATACCCCTTTTGTATAGATGGAGGAGGAAGAATAGGCTCAAGACTATTTCAAGGCCAGAAACATAATCTGGTTCCTCACGAGCCGTAATGTCTCCAACCTCCACGTGCCTGTTTTACCCATATAAACATACCCAAATCCTAGGAAGATGATAAAACAACGATCTTGTTTGAAGGCTTGGTGCATTGAGATGAGATCTCGAACAAAAGCGCAAGTGGTAGTTTGAAGGACCTCCCCTCCCATCACACCAAAACTAAATCCTGACCAGCCTCTGAGGGAAAATTTGGATCCCAATTTGAAGTTGGGTTTTAACCACACATAATTTGGGATGGTCCTTGACTCATAATTGTTTAGCTTTAATAATGAAAGTGAATTTCACTATTTACCCTATCTAGTGAAAAGTTCATCTTCATTACCCCTTTTAGAAATTTGACTCTCTTTTTATTATGCATGTCATTCAGCTCAGGTGTGAGATGATGATTGCAACTTGAAAATATCAGAATTTCAACGAGGAATGGAAAATATGGTGAAAAGAAGTCTGAACATGACCGTCGATGACGCCCTCTACTCTTTACATATATTGTCGGACCATATCGACCTAACATACCAGCCTATGTAACAAAAGATGCAGGATGCTAAAATCGTGTTCATAACTTCCTAAGTGGTGTTTTTCAGTTTTTTTCACTATATGGGATAATACACAATCATGAGGTAAAAAGTAGAACTTCCTCTTTAAATTAAAGTTCAGCCGGTGAGACCTCTTCCTTCATGAACAATCTGAATCCAGCCAGTAGTTATTTTGTGTATTTATGACATACATATCTCCACTAATACAGAAATCACTTCTTATATCGTAAAAAAACTTCTTGTAGCTGGTCCAGATCATCTCGACCCTCGGATCATCGCCATCTAAGAGCATCTCCACCGGGGGCCTCCAAATTCGTGTCCGGCACCCCCCAATCGAGGCCCAATTGGGGGGTGCCGGACATGTGTCCGCCCATGTTTTCGACCACGCCCACAGCGGCGCACCCCAAACGTCCGCCCCCCAAACACGAGCAAATCATCGAACACCTTGCGGGCGGATTTCAATACGAATTGATGTAATAAATATTACAACACAAGTTCAAATTCGAAATACAAAGTTTAAATACGAATTCAAGTTTAAACCATGACCTATCAAACAGCCGCCGGCTGAGTCGCTTTGATGGTCCACAGGTGGTGCACGAGATCATCGTGCAGCTGCTTATGCATTGTTCCATTACGAATTTCCCGATGTATGGCAAGGAATTCTGCATACTGCGTCGGCACGCCCGGATGTGGATGGGCCATAGGCCCCTGGAAATCAAACACTTCGCCGACCAGTTGCTTCCTCGTATCACGCTCGTCTTCAATGATCATGTTGTGCATGATAACACAAACATTCATGATCTCACACATTTCATCTAGCGACCATGAAAGACAAGGGTAGCGAACAACGACAAACCTGTCCTGAAGCACACCAAAAGCCCGCTCCACATCTTTGCGAACTGACTCTTGCCTCTTTGCAAAATGACAATCTGCCTCGCCATGAGGGTTGCGGATGGTCTTCACAAATGTAGACCAAGTGGGATAGATGCCGTCAGCAAGATAGTACCCCTTATCGTACTCATGGCCATTGATCACATAGTTGCATGGTGGAGTTAGGCCATCACAAAGTTTTTTGAACACATTAGATTTGTGGAGCACGTTGATGTCATTGGAGGCACCGGCGGTGCCGAAATATGCATGCCATATCCAAAGATCATAATCTGCCACGGCCTCAAGTATAACACTGCATTTTCCGTGGTGCCCTGATTTGTACATCCCTTGCCAAGAAAACGGACAGTTCTTCCAGTTCTAATGCATGCAATCGATGCTTCCAATCATCCCTGGAAATCCTCTTGCTTCGCCTTGTGCCAAGAGACGAGCCGTGTCTGCCTCATTTGGTGTCCTCAGATATTGCTTTCCGAACACCTTCACAACTGCCTTACAGAATCTGTAGGTGGCTTCGACGGCGGTGGACTCAGACATGCGGAGATAGTCATTCAACGCATCGGCGGGAAGCCCGTAAGCAAGGCACCGTATGGCCGCCGTGCATTTTTGAAGTGATGAAAACCCAAGGAGGCCGATGCAGTCTCTCTTCAGCGAGAAGTAGTCGTCGTATTCCCGAACGCCATGCGCAATCGTCCTGAATAATGACCTGCTCATCCTAAAGCGCCGGCGAAATTCATGAGGCAAGTTCGTCGGATTGTCGGCAAAGTAATCTTGGTACAAGAGCATGTGCCCGGTTGCTCTGTTGCGCTGATCCTCCAAACTTCGGCGCCGCGTCTTCCTCGATCGCGGCCTGTAGAAGTGCGGCCATGACCATCTCATTCTCCTCGATGTCGGCCGCAAGGGCGGCATCCTCCTTCATCATTTCAAAAAACATGACCTCGTCGTCGCTGTCCATGGCCTATTGGACGAAAGAAAGCAATGGAACAAAGCCACAAATGAACAATCAACCAAATGAGCCTACGGACGAATGGTCGAACAGGTTGCGGGCGGGGTGGGAGGAAAGAAGAGGCGTACCCGGCTTAGAAACTAGCTACGCCGGCGCTGGACTGGCCGCAGACAGGCGGGAAACGGCGACACGTGGGTCTGCGTTGCCGCTCCGGCTAGGTGCCCGAGGTGCGAATCAAGCAGGCGGCGACGAGAGTGGCGGCGATGGTGTGAATCGCCGGCGAGAGGAAAAGAGAAGGACGGTGTGGGGAGCGAATGATTCAGGTCACGCCGCGCTGTCTCTATGACGGGCGGGCCTCCCCTGTCAGACGCATGTCCGTCCCCATGTCCGGCACCCCCGAAGAGGCCTCAAAATCGGGGGTACCGGACATGTTTTTGCTCGGGGTAAGCCTTTGGGGTGCCGCTGGTGGCGTTTTTGGCCGTCCGAACCCCCAATAGGCCTTTGAGTGTCACTTGGAGGCCTCCGGTGGAGATGCTCTAAGGGCATGTACAATGCAAGGTGCTTATAGAGGTGCTTAGCAAAATAAACCATTTTTTGTGAAGCACTGGTGCTTATTTAGACAAGAAAAATGCTTAAGTAGACACCTCTGGAATAAGTATTGGTGCTTAGAAAAATGCTTGTTTTATTTTTGTAAGCACCTCACTTAGCAGGCAATCAAATCCGGTGTTTAGCGGCACTATCGTATCTTGTTCCACAGCTCGGCCACCGTCACGCTCACGCCCAAAGCCGTCGCCGGCTCGCCGCGCTGCGTCCTCCGCCTGCCCCTGCCAGAGCGCCGCCCCGCCCACCTCTACCCATGCGCTGTCCTCCACCGGCCCACGCGCCGCCTTCTCTGATGCGTCTCCCGCCGACGCGCCCGCCGCCGGCAAACCCGCCTCCACTGCTTCGCTTGGGACATGCTTCTAATGTGATCCCTTCCACTGCCCCGATCCACTGTTACTTCATTTACTGAAATAGAGAGTAGGTTTCCCCTTGTTTGAGGAGATGAGGAGAGGTGGAGTTGAGCCAGGACAGGGATCTTGGAGCGTGCTCGTGGCCTGTTTGACGAAATGCATGTACCGGGCATGAAGGAGCGAGGTTTTGACACCCACGAAAGTGACGTACACCATACTAATTGATGCATTTGCCGAGACAGTGGCATGGACGAAGCTTTTGAGATGTTTGTAGACATGGAGAAGACTGGTTTAGAGGTGGATCAGTGGATGTGTGCATCTACAGTGTGTTGGTGCACTCTCTGCATGGTAGGGAACATGAATGATGCCACAAAGTTGTTCCAGTCAATGGGAAAGAAAGGTCTTAAAGCGAAAAATGTGATCTATGACATGATGATTTATGGCTATAGACGAGAAGGGAGCTCTTACAAGGCCATAAATTATCTTGGAGATGAGGAAGAATGGCTTGGTTACAGATTCCACTAGCTATGGCCTGACGATCTGTAGTCTTCGCATGACGGTAAATGTGGTAAATGTCCGGAAGCTGAAGCTCATATTGATGGCAAGGTGCACGCTGGTCTGTGAACAAGTGAACTGATCTGCCAAGCGCTATTGAATGCCAAGGACAGACGGGGAAATTTGTCTGATGACTTCCTTACTTAGGCAGTCAGACATGCCATTTGTGTTTCTGTGCCAAGTCATATGCCATATATATCTTGAGAAAGTAGGAAAATGAAACTACACCTTTGGATGGAAGTGTGATGAAATTTGGTTCGTGAACTGCAAGACTACTGGACATTGCCAGAACTCCACTATGGGCGATAGCGAGCAATAGAAAGATCCATATGCTGAGCAGTTACTGCGAGATAAAGGTCAGCGCATCCGTACTTGTCTATTTTTTTTTGGTGTACATTTGCTCTGTACAACAGCGACCAAGTTATATGCAACTTGGATAATTCGTTTCCTCTTTTCCGTTGTCAACAATAAACATGCTAATTCTATGTGAGAAAAATGGTTCATGTTATTTTGAACTTTTTTTTTGAGATTATGTTATTTTGAACTTTGAAGACAGATTACTTGCAAACTGCTTTCCATGACAAAAGAAAAATTTGCTTTACATTAAAGTGGGGTTTCCTTATTTCTGTCCAATTACAAGTATTGTGGAAGATTTTCTATCGTGTTATTTATTCATGGACTTCCTGTAGATGCTTTGGAGTTCGCAAAGCCTATTACATCCAGGTCATGCTATCATGCTATTTATTCATGAACTTTCTACAGATGCTTCACAGTCCATCCTGTCGATCCAAGAAGAGGATTTAAATTTGGCCAGTCAAGATGTGGAATGTGCTTTGGAATGATAATTATATTTTGCAAATTACAGGAAAAGGATGTGGTATGAGGTAAAATTTAAAATTTCTCAGTAGGGTTGAGACATAGCTTGCCGTTTTAATCTACTAAGATATTTGTGTCTGTCACCAACAACGTAGCCTCTTCATATATGTGCATTCCATCAGTTGGTTATTTTGGTGATATTTCGCTATCATTAGTTGCTACTCTATTTCCCATTTTGGTCAGACCACTTTGTGTTTGTCTTATCATTTCCTATTGTTTGGTGAAATTTCAGGATTGTTGAGATTCCAGCATAAATGACCAATCTCTGGCGCGGGTATGGTTCCAAATTGACTAAATTTGATAAATTCTTATCATTTGCTGTCTAGCTTCTTGCAGAAGGGATAATCACACCTATTGTATACGAACTTTAAATTAAAATAAAATATGTAATTAAATATTTGTGTTGTACTGATTCAGGTCGTTACACAATTAAATCTCCTTCCAGCTATGATTATGTACTTAGGATATCATGAACGACATCTTCCACATAGAAATGCTTGTGAGAGGAGGGGATATTGTCAAACCCAATGACTTCAGGATTACCAAGTTATAATATATGAATTACTTCAAGTGGAGTGTACAGTTTCGTGAATCAACACACATGTGAATCTCAGAGCACAAACTCATATTCTTTTAAGATATTTTTGTTTCATTTTATGTACAAATTTGGTGCAGGCAGAATAAATAAGGAATTCATCATTACTCTCTAACTGATTCTTTCGTGATGAGATGATTAATCAGCTTCATGTGGAGTGTACATTTTCTCGAATGAGCACACATGTGAATCTCCGAGCACCAACTCATAATCGTTTACGATAATTTTTGTTTCCTTTTATGTACAAATTTGGTGCGGGCAAATGAAAAACAAAATTTCCAACGATATTCTCTAGCTGATTCTTTCCTGATGAGATGACAGTCCTAAATTTGAATGATTATATAAGCCATATGATACATATTGTCGTAAACGTGCACGTGCTCCATTACTAGTTACATAAAATCTACATAATTTTGCAGAAAATGTGAATACAAAGAAAACATTGAGCAAAGTTAAGAAGTATGATTAATATGATGCCAGCTTCGTGTGGTGGGGTGGATAAGGAATTCAAAGTTATGAAACAACTTTCTATGCTAGGCGCCACCCCATGGTGGTGCACTGGCACCGTACCTTGCGCATTTATTGTCAGTGGCCAACTGGCCATCCTAGAGGCGACAGCACTGCCTCATGCCCTGCTAGCAAACACGCGGCATGCCGTTTGGCAGGCAGCTTGGGTCTCCTTGACACACATGCCTACCCCCATGTTGTGTTCAAGGTGTTCGACGAAATGATGCTTAAGGTTGTCTAACTTTTTTTTTTGAACAGAAGGTTGTCTAACTGAAAATATGTTTCTATTAAGCCAGCCAACCAGTTAAATTGGATCACTGTAAATCTGGTATATCTGCAGTGAATTAAGATACTCTATTTAACGTGTCAGTTTGTGATAACCGTGCTCGAGTTTTGATATATTTCTACTTGTGTAGATGCAACTAGTTAAAATTCTGGCACACTATGTACAAAGTTATCCGTTTATTCTTGATCAGATTAATTTGCTTATAATCTGGAATGTGGAAGCTCCTTGTAACCTTATTTTAGTAATATGATAGATTGGCTTGAGAACCACAACCTGCAGTGCATAGTTGCATTTAGCGACTGAAACAGTGTTTTTATGAGGACGATCAAACATTTTCCCCAACTCACATAGTTGATTGATCTCCTCTGCCTTCTATAGTTCTGTTTGTTATATGTAAAAATTCAATTTGATATGAATAAGATGCCATTTTCACCTGTATTTTACTATTTATGATTGAACCACATAAGAAGACTGAAGACGCTAGTGCCCTCTGAACTTCATTCATGGAAACTAAGGGTATGATCGTTCATGATCCATGTTTACCTTCCGAGGACTCAGCATTGTGACTGGGCCACCTGATGTCATGAGTTATGCTGCTGCTCTACGGAGCACGGATACGGATACGGGTATCCGTATCAAACGAATATGGATACGGAAATTCAGCATTTTGAAAACGCGCCAATACGAGGATACGGTTTAATATTTTTTGAAATCAGAAAATAAATACATGTAACAGCAGCTTTGAACTACAGAGTAGCAGATTACCTTGTTTCTTAACTTCTGATTTCTGAAGCATCCAAATTCCAATTCACCCTCCATTCCATTCCAAGTAGTAGGCAAGGCAAGTTCTAAAGACAAAAACAGCAAGATAGAATGTTAGTTAAGTTACGAACCTGGAGAACGGGTTCGAGTCGATGCAGTCAAGCTGAGGAGACGTATCTCCATATATAGAATGGCATGGGCCGGCCTACATGGGCCTCATGGGCCTTAACACCCCCCTTCAAACTTAAGGCGGAAGCGGAGGATCTGAAGCATTGAGTTTGATCAAATGAAACTGATGTTGTGCTCTAGTTTGTGCTTTTGTGAAGAAATCTGCCAATTGCAGTTCCGAGGGTACATATTGGAGATCAATTGTTTTCTGATGACAGTGAGACCGAGTAAAGGAGACATCAACACCAATGTGCTTTACAAGTTCATGCTTTATAGGGTCATGACAAATCTGTATAGCTCCAGTGTTGTCACAAAGAAGAGGTGTAGGAGCATCACAAAAGACACCAAGATCAGCTAATAGCCATCTCAGCCATATGATCTCTGCCGTGGTAGTAGCAAGAGCTCGAAGTTCTGCCTCAGTACTAGATCGAGATATAGCTGATTGCTTCTTTGATTTCCATGCAATAGGAGAAGATCCAAGAAGAATACAATAACCAGTAACTGAGCGACGCTCAACAGGATCACTCGCCCAAGTGGCGTCGGAGTAAGCATGAAGCTGAAGTGGGCTATCACGATCATAGAATAAATATCGATCTGCTGTTCCTCGTAAGTATCTCAGCACACGAAGTAAATGACCATAATGAACTGAAGTAGGCGCAGCTACAAACTGACTCAAAATATGAACTGCATGTGCAATATCAGGTCTGGTAATAGTGAGATAAACAAGGCTGCCCACAATATGCCGATATCGAGATGGGTCCTGTAAAGGTGGACCATCACTTGGACGAAGTTGTAAGTGAAGATCCATAGGTGTTGTAGCTGTACGATTATCACTAATACCAGAACGAGCAACAAGATCTTGTATATACTTGTACTGTGAAAGATAATAGCCCTTGGGAGACTGCAGAACCTCAATGCCCAAGAAATAACTGAGAGGACCCAAATCAGACATTTGAAACTGCTCACCAAGGTGCTTCTTCACATGAGAAATATGTTCTGGATCATCACCCGTAATCAGCATGTCATCAACATATAAAAGAAGCAAAGTGCGTCCTCGCGGAGAGAGATGAATAAATAGAGCCGGGTCATGATCACTAGGAGAAAAACCAGCAGCTCGTATAACAGAAACAAATCTCTCAAACCAAGCACGTGGAGCCTGTTTTAGACCATATAAAGCCCGACGAAGACGACAGACATGTCCCGAAGGAGCATCGACACCAGGTGGTGGGTGCATATAAACTTCTTCATGCAAATCACCATGAAGAAAAGCATTTTTGACATCCAGCTGAGAGATAGTCCAAGAAGTGCTAGCTGCCACAGCAATTAAAGTACGAACAGTAGTCATATGTGCAACTGGTGCAAAAGTCTCATCATAGTCTTGTCCTTGAGTCTGCCGAAAACCTCTGGCCACAAGACGAGCTTTATATCTTTCAATAGACCCATCTGATTTGGTCTTAACCTTGAAGACCCATTTGCATGTGATAGGTACTGCATGAGACGGTAAAGGAACAATATCCCACGTACCCGTACGATCAAGGGCAGCCAATTCTTCAGTCATAGCTAGCTGCCACTCAGGAAGACTAGAAGCTTCCTGATAAGAGGATGGTTCAACAGTTACTGCACCAACACGTGGAAAGCCTAATCGATCCGGAGGTGCAATGGTAGCACGATCACGGAGAGCATATCCCTGATCACCCTGTAACTCATCAGAAACAATATGAGACTCATCAATGTTAGTACAATCATCAACAACAGGTTCCGCGGGACTGTCCGTGGGGATAGAGTAAGGACGACGTGTGTAGGTTTGTGTGATAGGTGGTTTAGAAAAAGAATATGAAGGTGGTGTCACATGGAAGGGTGGAGTGATGGGAATAGGAACATCTGGTATGGATGTAGTAGATGGTGATGTGGTGGATGATGGTGGCACAGATGGAGCGTCATGAGTGGGGGGAAGACACATAAAAGAGGTAGACTCTGTGGGAGAATATGAAGAGTGTGTGGAGGAATTGTAAAAGAAAGGACGGTTTTCAGTAAAACTGACATCCCGTGAAATACGAATGCGACGAGAAGAAGGATCATAACACCGATAGCCTTTATGTTCAGGACTATATCCCAGAAAAACACACTCAACAGATTGGGCAGTCAATTTAGTTCGCTCCCGAGGTGCCAACAAGACATAGCACGTACATCCAAAGACTCTAAGATGATCATATCGCGGAGGAGTACCAAAAAGGACTTCACCAGGACATTTTCCAGAGAGCTTGGATGACGGTTGTCTGTTGATAAGATAAACCGCAGTAGAAACAGCTTCACCCCAAAAGTGTGAAGGAACAAAAGAAGATATTAAAAGAGTGCGAGCAGTCTCTATGACATGACGGTGCTTGCGCTCAGCAACACCATTCTGCGCATGAGCACCAGGGCAAGAAAGCTGAGCAAGAGTACCCTCTGAGTTCAAAAACTAGCGAATATTATCAGATAAATATTCACCACCAGAGTCTGAACGGAAAATTTTGATTGGAATAGAAAATTGAGTGTGAACCATGCGAACAAAAGACTTGTAAATGGAGGTCAACTCAGAGCGGCGTTTCATGAAATAAATCCAAGTATAACGAGAATGATCATCAATGAAAATAACATAATATTTATGACCACCTTTTGAAACAAAAGGAGCAGGGCCCCATACATCAGAGTGAACAAGATCAAAAGGTGTAGCAGAATGAGAATCACTAGAAAAATATGGAAGTTGAATTTGCTTTCCAAGCTTACAACCCTTACAATGAAAACTAGACTCGACAGATGTATGACCTAAACAACCTGACTTTATTAATGTCGACAACCGTGAACCACATAAATGACCAAGACGATGGTGCCATTGGGCAAAGGACGCAGCGGAAGCTGATGCAGCGGAGAGCACGTGAGCTGGAGATGCAGTGGATGAAGGAAGACGCAAAGTGTCCAATATGTAGAGGCGAGGAGCACTTTGACGGCGACGGCCAGTCCCAATCACAACCCCTGTTCGACGATCCTGTACAAAACAAGATGAGTCATCAAATCCAACAAAGCAATGATGATCTGTAATCTGTCCTACTGAGAGTAGATCCATAGACAGCTCAGGTACAAAGAATACATTAGGAACAGTAAACTGAGAATTATAAAGGGAACCCTCATGAGTAATGTGACATAAAGTACCATCAGCAGTCTGAACAGAAGCACCGTCGAGGATTGGCTTAGAAGAAGCTAGCTGTGACTGATCAGACGTTACGTGAAAGGATGCTCCAGAGTCAAGAACCCAAGCTGGTGATGAAGTAGCAGCAGGTGAAGTAGCAGCAGCAGCCACTGAGCCTCTAGGTGCAGATCCGGTACCACGACCACGTGCAGCACGACGAGCACGAAAATCAGCCAACTTCTCTGGGAATTTACCAAAGCAATTTTCTGACCTATGACCAGGCTTCTTGCAATACTCGCATAGCTCTGAAAAGGTAGTCCTTGCTGCATGGGGCTTCTGAGCAGTAGCCAAGACACTGTGAGAACCCAAACCAGCAGCAGAAGACAAGGACTTGAGGCGAGTCTCCTCAGCAAGTAAATCAGACAACGCCTTCGCCATGGTGAGACTATCAGAACTATGAAGCAATCGTGCACGAAGAGAGTCATATTCAGTCCGAACTCCCATAACAAATCTGTATGTGAGGAACTTCTCAATGAACGCATGCGCTGGACAAGGATCAGCAGTACATTCAGGCACCATGGAGGTCAAAGCACCCATTAGACGATCAAAAGCAGAATAATACTCATCAATAGACATGTCATTCTGCTCAATGACATGAGTTTGCTGCATGAGAGTGTGTAAGAGAGCACCACTATCCTGAACAAAGCGTTCCTTCAAATACGACCAAATGCTCTTAGCAGTTTTAAACTTGGACAAGCTCATAATCATGGACTGTTTGATGCTATTGACAATGGCAGCCATTACTTTTCCATCATTAATCTGCCATGTTTTAATTTCAGTAGCATTACTACGGTCATTGCTAAGAACAGGAGGAGTTTCAATCAAGTGAGACAATAATCCATGACCCCGCAAGGCAGTTTCAACACAAAAAGCCCACTCTGGATAGTTCTGACCATCAAGAACGATGTTGACAGCAATAGCATTGACCGACATGATGCACAACTGATACCTTCTGGCAGCGACGTGTTGAAGAGGGCAGGAGGGAGCTGGAGGACCGTGGCTGTGAAGTAGCAGCAGCGGCAGCAATCTGGAGGTGGATCGGAGGCAGCAGATCAAGACCTGGAGGGGCTGCGACGGCTGCTTGAGAGGGAGGCCGCGACGGCGGCTGAGTGTGGCCGCGACGGCGGCTGGGAGGAGCCGCGACGGCGGCCGGGATGGTGGCCGCGACGGCGGCTGGGATGGTAACCCTAACCTGCTCTGATACCAAGTTACGAACCTGGAGAACGGGTTCGAGTCGATGCAGTCAAGCTGAGGAGACGTATCTCCATATATAGAATGGCATGGGCCGGCCTACATGGGCCTCATGGGCCTTAACAAGTTAATAGTTTAACACTCAACTGAACTAAAGTGATAGAACCTAGCTATTTCATGTAGAGTTTGAAGGTAATGCCTGGGTGTTCCACTATAGTTGCTAAAACGTTTCAGGGGCTTGTCCTGCAACAACTAAAGTGCGCCCGTACCTTGTTCTCGTCCAAGTTATCCTTTCCATAGAGTTCTGTAAGCGGATAGATTAGGTATAATTTGTTACCAAAGATGGACAAATTACTAAATATCGAAGATGCATGTTACTTTCTAAAGAAATTTGTCAGGCAACCATCTCATGGTTCACTTCCAGTCTCCCCCGCAAAAGTAATGCAGGATATCATGTTTTGAGGTTTGAACTTTCTTGTTAACGTTTTTTTGTAGGGAAAAGCTACGGAGAGGCGCCGCTCCAGCTGCTCTCTCGTGCGGCGCTTTAGGATTCGCGAAAAACCATCGTGGGCTCGTGGCCTCCAGCAACCGCTCGCTCCACTCCCTCGCTAACCTTATCCCCTCGCAGTCCCTTAAAAAAAACCTTATCGTTACCAATCACACAATCCTGCTCCTCTCTCAAATCACCATGGAAGAGCAGCGCCGCTCCGCGCCGGAGAGGCACGAGAGAAGGAGACCGCCGCCGCCGCCGAGCACGCAGCGGGAGGCGCCACCGACAAGCTCAAGGAGGCGCGCTCGAGAGGAGGACGCGTCTGTTTTCTAGCGCGGGGAGTGGCTGCCGTCGTCGAGCGCACGAGGACAAGACCCCCGGCGGCTTGCGCGGTGGAGGCCATCGACAACAAGCGTTCATCGGGGAGAGGCCTCCGCCGACGCGCACATGGAGACGCCCGCGCGAGGACGAGGCGTCGCTCGGCTACCGCTAGGTGGCCGTCGACGCCGAGCACGCAACGGGGAGAGCTCCATCGAGCATGCAGCGGGCAGGCCGCCGCCGTCGAGCGCATCGGGTCGGTCGCTGACACCTCCGATCTGTGAGGGTGCAGCCTGAGGTGACGCTTTGACCTCCGTTTTGGAGCAGCCTCCGCTGCTGAAGGAAGTCATGGCCACGACCGTGCCGCAGGAGGTCGGTATGCGTGCAGCCTCATCGAATAGGAGACTTCTGGTGAGCCTCTATTTCTCCTCTCATCAATGGACCTATGTGTCGCCGTACGGCTGCGCATCGTTGTTGCGGAGCTTGTTGTGAATCGTGTTAACTGTGGCTAATTAATCTGTTAATTGTGGCCAATTAATCTAGTAACTATGTGTAATTAATCGTGTAATTGTTTTTTCAAAAAACATGGTTGCTGGTTACATAGTTAACTAATCTGTGAAGTGTGGCTTAATAATCTGTCAAGAGTGGCTAAATAATCTGTCAATTGTGGCTAATTAGTCTCGTAATTGTTTTTTCAAAGAACATGGTAAATTTTACATAGTTAATTAATCTGGTAAGTGTGGCTAATTAATCTGTCAAGTGTGACTAATTAATTTGGTAATTGATTTTGCATATGACATGGTAATTGTTTAAATGGATAATTAATTTGTTAACTGTGGCTAATGATTCTGTAAACTGTGGCTAATTAATCTGGTAATTGCTTTTTCAAAGAATATGGTAATTTTTTATGTAGATATTAGTCTGGCAACTATGGCTAATTAATCTGGTAATTGCTTTTTTCAAAGAACATGGTAATTGTTTACATAGATAGCCAGTTATGTGTGACTAGTTAACCTGATAGTTGCTACTAGGATAATTTGTTGTGTGATTTATAAACACCATGGTAATTGTTATAGTGATAATCTACTGATCGTGACGAATTAATATGGTAATCATGACTAATTAACGTGGTGGCTGCTACAAGGATAACTCTAATGTCATTATTCATACCATGGAGGTGAGTAGTGGAGTAGTGAACAGGACTAATTAATCTAGCAACTGCTATCGCTTACTAAGATTACCCAGAAAGGAAGTGCTCTTTGTATTTGTGTAGGGAATCATGTCTAGGGAGTCAGTTGCTGATGTCCCAGAATGAACCAAATGCTGAACATAAGTCATGGCTAGAATTTTTAACGTAGCACTATGATGTCCACTTGCTCTGTTGCTACTGAGGTGCGCACTTTATATGGCATCTGTATTGAATTAATATGATAGGTATCATGAATTAACTTGTTAGCTAGCTTTTTTCGAATCGACTAGCAACTATTTAACCTGATAGTTAACTTGAATGAGCCTGGTGGCTGGGATGAATTAACTTGATAGCTAGCATGAATTAATATGGCAGCTGTATTGGATTAATCTGATAACTAGCATGTTTTAACCTGGTAGCTAGGTTTTTGAAACTAAAATCAATGATTTAACCTGATCGCTAGCCTCAATGAACTTGGTAGATAGCTTGAAATAACCGGGTAGCTAGCATGAACATCTTTGCAATGATTTAACATGGCTAGCTACCATGAATTAACTTAAGATAAATTTGGTAGCTGCCGTGAACTAAATTGATAGATAGCATAAAACAACTTGGTAACCAGAGGTGAGTTAAGTAAGTTTGTTTGTACCTTGGTTGTTTGAGATAACATTGACCGAAACGGCAAGGTTAGATCCATCGGTAGCACTGTCCATCTTTTGTTTACGTGTAAACATATATAAATGGTGGAGACATGTTAGTGTTGCTAACTCAACATTTTCTTCTTTTTTCTGCAACAGGATTTGAGTGGAGAGGGTTGGATTCTTTGTCATTGAAGTTCTATGTGTATGTCTTCCATGTATGTAGTTCTGTATGAGAAACTTTGATCCTTAGCATCATGTGTGAATCCTGTGAGTCTTTTGCTATCTTTTGGACCTTAATGTTATCACGTTGCTACCTGTAAGTTTCCTGTATGTTTCTTAATCTTCTGGTACTAGATGGTTTTCAACTGCTGCATGTGTATGTGGGGAATATTTGTTAAAATGAACTTGTGATCCATGATATTCCTATGGTGTCCTTTTCATGTGTGAATCAAGTCTTTTGCTATGCTTTAGATTTATGCTTTTTGTTGAACTTGTTTTGATCTGAAAGAGGAGAAGCAGAAATAGTTGAAGTAATTTTGGGAAAATCGAAGTACGAACCTTGATTTTTCTCCCGTTTTCTTTTCTGCTTCCCTGATCGCCCAGGCGCCCGTGGATGCGTGCTGGTTATAACTAAGTCAGGCCCTCGTTCTGGGCCGTTATATGTCCAGGACCGAGCCCACTAGTGCACGAGCCAGGAGCGCACGACCGAGTCACGGTTCGCGCTTGCACGCATCCGCGCGCGGGGGAGCGAAATTTGGTCGCGTTGACCGCCGCTGGGGACGACTACAGAGCGGCGCCGCGTCCTGTCCTTTTTTGTATATTGATATGGATCCAAATGTGGAATGTTCCTCTTCTGTGATTTTACACATGTACCTCTTCATGATTATTTCCGCATCAAGTACTCTGAACTGGTTGCACTAAGTAATTTCAGGTATTAATCTTGCCATCGCATGCACAATAACGCTATTAGTCCGTCTCCACAGAAATAGAATATTTATCGTTTCTATTTCAGCTGTGTTATTTTGCTGGTAGTGGCTGAACTTGTCCTTTCATATTTGATCTAGAGGCAGAAAAAAAACTTAATGGTGTGTGTGCTCTTATCTTGTTATAACATGTATTAAAGGTAATATATTATTAAGTTTTACTATATTTGGTATGCTATATATCTGACATTTGTGCCACCAGTTTCTAAAGAGGATCCTACCACAGCGCCACAGCTTGTCAATGCTCGAGGAAGTAGAAAAGTTCATGGGGACCACCAGCAAAATATTGAGAAGCCGATTCACATACATGGAGCTGGTTAAGTGTACAAATAAGTTCGAACGGTTCGTTGGACAAGCAGGATCTGGGCTCGTATACAATGACCGTTTAGAAGACGACAATGAGGTTGCTGCCAGATGCGTTCTGAATCCTCCTAGCATGGAACTGATGAGTTTTCATCTGAGGTATCAAATCACCTACAAAGGTTTAAGATTTCAGGATCTTCCATTGGTGTATGTGTCGTCAATACATAGGCCAGCTTTTCTTCCCCTCTTGGACGAGAAATAATAATTGCAGTTTGTAAAGTAAGCCTAGCCAGTCACATTAACAGTGAGATTACTGACAACTTAAGAGATTTGCTTTATGTTCTCTATGCCTACTGTATTTGGAGTCCAATCAGGCATGTCATTGTTCAGTCTTGATACAATCTGAATTCTGAAAGTGATATTTTCTTTTTGTCATTGACATCTCTGGTCTATTTCATACTGATGATCAATTTGAATAATTTCTTGCTACATTACAAAAAACTGAATTTCCATGAATTATTGTTTGCCCATTTTGTTTTTCAGGTACTTTCTACTAGTATTTATCTATGTCTGCAGCTTGATAGGATCTGTCATGTTACAGGTCAGCGTGTCTTCTTATAAGTTTTGTATTTTGTTCCTCAACTCAATGAGGAGTTTGTTTCTTTGGAGAAACCACCTCAATGGAGTTTTATATTGTTTATAGGAGACTAGATGGTTGAGTTAGCGTCTAAAAAAATACTTCTCGGCTGGAACGTTGCTCTAGATATTGTCTCGTGTTTTGGAATTGTTCCCTTTACTGAGCAGAATGCACAACTTCATCTATGCCCTGTCAGTCACAATAGGAGCTGGCAGTGCACTCATGAGTCATGAGAATATGTTCTTTAACTTTGATTCAATTTTAAGATTTACTATTGTTAAAAATCCTATGTATTGGGCTTAGAAGTTAATGTTAGATGTTGTTCATAGCCATGTCGGGTTGTACAGCTCTGACACATATATCCATTTGGTATATGTGTATGCGTTGCTGTGAGCATTTCCTTACCGTCCTGAATATTTGTCACTAAATTGTCTACATTTGCGCAAGATCACAGCTCACAAGTATCACCATGGTTGTGTCGATTAGAAGATATAATTGGTTGTGCTTTTGTGTATGCCTCATTAAGTTTGTTGACAGAATGTCATGTGGCATACCTTTGTATATTCTTGAGTTCTGTCTTGGCGCTGATGCATCATTATAATAAGTGATTTTGATACTCTTGCAGTACACAGAGAGTTTAGTTGTGCATGGAAGGAAGCAGCGAGATCAATTGACATTTGGCTATTCAGTTACGAGGCTTGGTTTCGAGCTAGTTCAAGCTGTCTGTTTGCTGTTTTCAGCCATATTAGCTTATACCCCTGACACTGCAAAGGTCTCTAGTAGAACCTCTTGTGTAGCTCTTGCTGGTAGTTTTTCCTCTGCAGACTTTTGATCACCAGTGACCTGTTCTGTGGAATTGCTAACACCTGGCACATGGGGAAACAGATGCAGAGACATGTTCAATTCACTTACACTGTATAGTCTGGACAAGTTTTAGACGACGAAAGTAGCACATAGGTAGAAATCTGCTAATGACCACACATAACTATGTAAATTGATCTCACTTGTAACTGCGAATGTAGCCTATCACATTGTTCAAGATGATTCAAAGCGTCCATTCTAAAATTTTAAAATCCATCTGAACACTTGCCGCAGCTTACTTACATCTTGGTATGGGATTTTGACACAGGTCTCTGTTTCGGATGACTGATATATATCATACTACTAAGTTTCACCGGAGCTGCAGTGAAACATTTGGTATCTGTATTTAGGGACTGAAACTGCCTTTCCTGCCATCATGTGCTACTGCAGGTACTCTGCCTCGTACAAAGCTAGAATGTTACCTGAAACATTGTGGCGTTTGCATGTGTGGTGTGTTTAATTAGTGTACCACAGTGGAGACATAAGGATAGTGGAGGCCGTTTCATTCCTTGTTTGGTTTGGAAGGCCGTTTCATCGCCGTCCAGAATCCAAATTATCCCGGGCAAAATCAAAATTAGCACCAAATTTGATTCATGGCTGTATTTAGCTTCCACTAGCCGATTATTGTTAATGATTCCAGAATACTATGTGGGTTTCTTTCTATATACGTGATTTTATACGTGTATTTCATGTTTATACATGTAACTTGTGCTACGTTTAAAAAGTTCCAAAACCGTGGCAATACACGTCAGTCAGCTAGTAAATTTATAAAATCCATGTGAACACCCACGGTGGCATGGGATTTCTTACGTAGGTCTCTGTTTGGATTACTTTGATCTCATCCCGAATGTCGCGAAAGCTGTAGTAAAACATTTGGGGTCTGAAATTAGGGACTGAAACAGCCTTGTCTGCTCTCCTGTGCTATTGTTGGTACTCTGAGACAATTGGTTTTTTAGATTGACAAAAAAAAAAGACAGTTGGTTTCAACCCTCCAAAATCAAATTTGTTCCCGGGCAAAATCAAAATCAAGCTGCATTTAGCTTCCACTAGCTGAGAATTGTGCAGGAAGAAATCCACATGTAGCATCCACTAGCTGAGCCAGCGTGATGATAGCTTAACATGGTAATGCAAGCACATCAATGGCTGCAAACTTACAAAAGATGAAGCTCACTCCCGTCTAACACGAATTCATGCTTGTCCTGTGCCAAAGTACACATCCTTGACACAGATTGAAGAACTCTTGCCTGCACGACGGTTCCCCTAGTACTGCCAAAGTGGGTCCACCCCATGTGGGCCCAAGTTGAAGATGGACAGACCAAGACTCAAGTCAAGCTGGCGGGTTCACCGTCAAGACACGCAAGGCCTGCATCGACTAAGGGCTCCGGTCCTGGGGACCTTCCGGGTCCCCGAATCAAGCAAGAAGGCCAGGAAGGACCCGAGAGCCCGAGTTCCCGGCAGGAGGCCAGGCTCCCTCCCGGGTACCTCCTACGTACCTGTGGATAAGCACTCCACCTCACCACGGAAGACTTGGGAAGCAAGGCGAAGGCAGCGCGGGTGGGAAGCACGCCCGTGGTGGTGTCAGCTCCTGTCCACCCCCAAGGCGGACGCTCCCACCTAACCCAAGGGAGACGCTAGGCTGAGGAGAGGCCACGTCTCCCCCTAAACTAGATGAGGAGGGTCCTTCACCCCGAAGGACCCTCACGCCCCTCACGTGACCCTGTGGCAACCCCTTAGCCTATAAAAGGAGGACCAAGGCACGGAGGAGGGAGAGGTCGAACCAAGGACGAACACAAGCTAGAACCAGAGCAAGACTAGACTAGGGCTGCGAAGGTAGAGAGGAAGGTGATCTCCTCCGGGTCAGGATCTGTCCTTCTACCTCGGGCCAAAACCCTTCCGGGTACCCTGCCGGGAGGTTCCATTGTAAGCCACACTATGAAGAACTCATCAATCCAGACATGCAGGAGTAGGGCTTTTAGCCTCCGGGCGGCCTGAACCTGGGTAGCTCCTTGTGTCCCTTTGGTTGCATGCTTTGATCGTGGAGAGGAGAGCTTGATCTAGACTCCGCCCAAGAAGACGATTCTCAGCCTCCTTCGCGCCCCGTGCCGAACCTAAAAGGGGGTATCCTATACTCCCGGTGTCCGTGCAACGAGACACGACATCTGGCGCGCCAGGTAGGGGGCGCAAGTGCTGGATTCGTCTTCTTCTTCATCAACATCAAGTTCATCGTCAAGTTCATCGTCAAGTTCGGCGTCAAGCTTTCAGTCCGTGTCAAGATCTGCTCCAACGCCTTCGGAACGGCGCTAGTTTCGGCTCTCGTGAAGAGAGATACCGAATCCGACATTCAAGATGACAAAGAAGAGAAAGGGAAAGGCAGCCTTTGAGTTCCTGCGGTACCCCGGCCTCGGCTTCGTTCTTGACGAATCCTCACCGGCACCTGCCGCTAAAGATCGCGCCTTTGGAGTCCACTTCGTCCCTCCAGCCGCTTATGTCAGCTCTCTGGTCAGCACGGGAAGACCTGAGGAAGGTGCCACGAACATTGATGTCCCTCTTTCCCCATGGACGCATGGAGCGAAGGAGGAACTCTGTTCCGACGCGCCGACCACAGTGCCGCTTCCGGAGGAGGAAAACCTCGACCAAGACACAAAAAGCGAGCCTCGGCAAGAAGATCCTCTCATCTACGTGCCCCAAGAACTCCAGATTCCTCTGCGCAAAGACGGCCAGCCTGGAGTGTGGTGCATGTACCACAGATCTGACCGGCACAGTCTGGAAGATTGCCGACAGTTCAACGACATCCAGATACGCCAGAAGAACGGTGATGCTATTCGTGCGGGAACCAGGACACATCAGTCGAGATTGCCCCTCAACAAGAAGTCCAAGAAAGCCAAGAGAGTGCCACAGCTGGGGTTCCTCAGAAGGGAAGATCTTTCCGGACCTTTGCCAATGCATCCACCCAGACTGAAGAACTCCCGGAACCTTGCTCACTACCGGCGCCCCCACAGATACAAAGCAGTCAAGGGCAAGCTGCAGCTAGCTGGGATCAAACCTTCATTTGCGGAGACGTGGCCCACGGAGAATGGGATCTCCCGGGTCACATCGTCACGATTCAGCCTGGACCAAGTGGACCCCCTCAGAAGTACCGGATCGCTAAGTGGCTAGCATCAGGATCCCGCGAGTAAAGCAAGCTTCAGGGTCTCCGGACCGGCATGAGCCAGCCAGATTGTCGGGTCACCAACAAGGAACATCCGGGTCCAGAAAACTAAGACAACCTGGGGTCTCCGGACCGGCGTCTCTGATACGCCAGCAAGCCGCCGGATCACCAGTTGGGTGGTCTCCGGGTAACTCGAGCAAGTAACACAATGGTCTCCGGACCGGCGCAAGCCAGCCAGTCATGCCCTTAGTCGGCATTGGAGGCTATCTCGGTTGGAAGCCTTGTCCCCGCCAAGAATTGCTGGGCAAGGCAGAATTATGTCTGAAACACGGCATAGAAGACCCGCCTTGGCGGCAGCGCGACAGAACGATTACCGAGGTAGCCAGAAGGAGTCAAAACGCGAGCTAAGTATAAACGTGCTTGCACGGGCTTGTTCCCGGGTACATCTGTTTTATGTGCTTTGGCTAAGGCGAAAGCGGGCGTTCTCCTGGGGCAGCGCCTTCGCGATGACACTGTCAGTTTCCCTCGGGCAGTGGAGTCGTGGGCTGAGGTCCGTGCGGTCAGGAAACGGTGGGTCCTTTGGGGGGTTGCGCCCTGTGTCCGCACTTCAGATCAGTCTGAGTGCCACGGCTGGTTAGCGCTCACACCTTTGGATCCTTCCCGAGAGCGTAAAGCCCCCACGAGTACGATAAAACTTATATACTTTGGGAAGAAGTTATTTACATTCAAAAGCATGAGTTCATAAGCCAGTTGGCAATAACAGTACAAAAGCATGGTTCACGGCCCCTGGTATTGTCCTTTTCAGGACTTCACAGGTTCACGGGTCATCTTCTCGGGAAAGGTGCTTCAAGATCTCCTCCACCTGGCGGGTCACGTCTGGAGGAAGCGGCGTCCCGGGTTCAGGCGCCTCCAGCTCGGACAGCAAGGAGAGCTGCGGTGTCGCTGGCGAAGCGCTGTGACGAATCGGGTCGTCACCTGCCTCACTGCCTGTTCCCCAGCAAGGCGAGTGGCTCTGCTACCTGCTCCTTGATACCTTGATGAGCGAGGCCACGTACTTCAAGAACCCGGGATAGCGGGCGAAGGAAGTGGAGTGATCGGCCATGAGGACGGGCGGAGAAGGCACTCCCAAATTCGTGAACTCCTGCACGATGTCCAAGGACCCGTGGTTCATCTGGAGCAAGACGTTGTGATCATCGCGGCGGTGTGAGCAAATCGCCGTCGCTCTTTCTCAAGTGCATCCTTCGCCTCCGCCAGCTCGCCTGCACTCCCGTCAGCTGGTTGGATACCTGCTCATGTTGGTGCCACGCAATCTGAGCTTGGGATTTGGACGCTTCCATGCCGCACGCCCATCAGCCAGCTCCTTTGTTTCCTTCTTGCGAAGGACAGTCATGCGCGCATCTTTGTCCTTCCAGAAGTCAATTGCGTCGCCCAGTTCCCGGATCTTCCTTTCCATGGCGACGCGGCCAGCCGTAGCATCTTGCTTAAACTTCTCAGCTGTTTTGAGGGCCTGCTTCTGCGCCTCAATCGTGGCCGTCATGCCTCAGCCCGGGCGGACAAGCTCTCTCTCGCCCCTGGCTCTTTGGAAATCCGAGTAGGCTGTTCCCGCTTTCCCTCTCGCTCTTGAGCTCGCTCTGGAGTTTAGAGACCTGCTTGCTTAGCGACGAGGCGGCTCTGCTTTTGGCTCGAAGATCATTTTCAACCTCGCTGCGAGCCCAGCCAGCCACGTTTCCAGGCCTTGTTCGAAGCGGTCCTCGTCCCGCTCCATCTTGATCTGGAGCTCCTCAATGGTGCCAGGTAGTGGCGCTCTTCATCTTCCAGCTCGGCCTCTCGCGCTCCAGCTCTTTCTCGCGGCTGGCCACTCGCTGTTCCCAAGCATAGAGCAGCTCTTCGTCCGCCGCCAGCTTCAGTTCACGGGCGCTACGAGCTTCCTCCCCGGAGGGAAGCCGCAGCTCGCGAGCCTGCGAGTGCTCCCCGCTGTCGGAGGTCGGGGCACCAGCCGCGCCAGTTCGGCGCGGGCAGAAGACAAGAACTCCGAGACGCTGGAGAACGTCTTGGAGAACCCGGGGCCTTCCTCGACTCTCCCGGGTTCAGCAGGGGTCAGCGTTCCCGGGGGAGGAGCCCCGGGGATGTACCCGCCTGCTGCGAGTCCTCGCGGTCCAGGGTCGCCTGGGGATCCACGTCGCGCCTCTCCCCAGGGCCTTCGCGCCGACAGCCTCCGCCTCGTCTGCGACGACCGGAGCCACCCCCTGGTCCTTGGGGCGGACTGGGGGCTCGGGGGCTCGGAGTTGCCTCCGCGGAGGTGCCGGTGGAGCTCGACGCTTCGACGTCCTCGCCTCTCCGGGGTCGCTTGCTTGGCCACTCCGGGGTCGGGCTCCTGTGCAAGAAGTGAAGTCAGAAGTCAGGACGGCGGCAGAAGAAAACAAGATGCCATCAAAACTTACCGGCGGGCTCTCTTCGATCCGGAGAAGCTCCACCTCTTCTGCACCAAGTCGTCAAAGAGGTCCGGCAAGGACAGGCTCTCTCCCCTACCTCCATGTCAGCAAGGGGAGGAGGGATGGCCTCCGACGCCTGATCGGACTCCTGCAACGACGGCGAGCTCGGCGGCACAGGCTGCTCTGGGAGTTCGTCACCTGGCGGGTTTGTCGCCGCCCCGGAAGGAGCGCCGGGGCCTCCGCGCCCGCAAGATACTCCCGGAGGAGTCACTTCGTCGCCTTCGTCATCCGAAGTCCCAGGTTCTTCAGGGGAAACGTCCCCGTGGGCAAGGCTTTGCTCCCTTGGCCTACCTCCTTGAAGACTGCGTGTTTTGGGTGCTGGCGGGGGCTCGATCTTGGTAGTACCCGCCACCCCGTACTCATTGCACTCTGGCATCGAAGATCGGATACCGTCGGCGGCCGGATCTTCGAACAGCGGCAAGGTCTCGTCCTGGAACTCGAAGGGCACCCATGGCAAATGTAGCCCATGGACAGAGCCCAGGTGGTCTCCGTCAAGTGAAATCTGGATCGTGGAAGGCTGCTGCCCACCTGATTGAGTTCCCAGAGCGGGCGGCTCCGGAACTGCAGAGGGGCAATCCCCCTGTGAAGAAAATCTGCCAGGATCATGGCACCCGTCACTCCCCTTGCGCGGAGCGCAGCCAACCTGTTGATGACTGGAGCCAGTGCTTCCCCTTGAGAGCTTCTCTCCTTCGAGTGTGCCAGTCGCTCCGCTGGATAATATGGAACCATCAGATGGGGATTGGTCCCGTCAGCTTCGACAAAATACCAGTTGTGCCTCCATTCTCCAACCGAGGCCTTGGTGAATGTTTCCGGGTACTGGTGCGCCGCATCTCTCCGGAGGCAGAAAGAGACACCGCCGCGATCCACTTGGACTTCCCCAGGCGTGGAACGAAGAAATGGCGGAACAGGGCCACCGAGGGCATGACACCCGCGAATGCCTCGCAGGCATAGGCAAAAGTAGCAAGCATCATCACAGCATTGGGGTGCAAGTGCAGCATATGCAACCGTAAGCCTCCAGATTGCTGCGAAGAACTCGGAGAACGGAGGAAGAAGGCCGACGACGGAGAAATCATGGAAAGTAATCACCTCCCCTTCTCGTTGAGGACCGCTCCCAGGGCGCACCACCACTCCTCAGCACCGCGGAAGCTCGCGGCCAGGGATTGGCGGACGCGTTGGATGTCTTTCTCCGACGCATACTCACTGGGGAAAAGAGGGCCTGAGTCACCCTCATCGGGGCGGCGCTTCGGCCAGGGAAGCCTCCATCGCCATCTTCTCGGCGGCAGATTGCGACATCTTCCTCACTCCCGTCCTATCTCGCTTAGGCGGCATGGGCTGGGGGCTAGAACAAGGAACGGCGGCGGCCAAAGGAGGAGGCGGCGATTGGCGAAGTCAGGGAGAAGGAGTCTCCTGGGCGGCGATTTGGGGATTTCGGCGAATATGGAGAGGTAACGGCTACAGTGGAAGCCAGTCGTGGCTTATAAGGCATCCCACACGTCACGTCGCGGCCCCATTACTCCGACGGACGTGGGGATCGAGGGGGCGTGCCGATCTCTGCGCGTTTCGCCCGTTGGATTCCAGGATAAGCAAGGGGTCCGGATGAATCGCAACGTTCGCCGTGATTCAGTCAACAGGACCGGGGGCTCGTCTCTACCTCGCCTCGGCGGGTCCCCAACGGAGCTGAGAAGACCAGGTACCATGCCCGGGGGCTACTGTCGCAACAGTGGAACATGGGGTTCCCCTAGTACTGCCAAAGTGGGTCCACCCCATGTGGGCCCAAGTTGAAGATGGACAAGACCAAGACTCAAGTCAAGCTGGCGGGTTCACCGTCAAGACACGCAAGGCCTGCATCGACTAAGGGCTCCGGTCCTGGGGACCTTCCGGGTCCCCGAATCAAGCAAGAAGGCCAGGAAAGACCCGAGAGCCCGAGTTCCCGGCAGGAGGCCAGGCTCCCTCCCGGGTACCTCCTACGTACCTGTGGATAAGCACTCCACCTCACCACGGAAGACTTGGGAAGCAAGGCGAAGGCAGCGCGGGTGGGAAGCACGCCCCGTGGTGGTGTCAGCTCCTGTCCACCCCCAAGGCGGACGCTCCCACCTAACCCAAGGGAGACGCTAGGCTGAGGAGAGGCCACGTCTCCCCCTAAACTAGATGAGGAGGGTCCTTCACCCCGAAGGACCCTCACGCCCCTCACGTGACCCTGTGGCAACCCCTTAAGCCTATAAAAGGAGGACCAAGGCACGGAGGAGGGAGAGGTCGAACCAAGGACGAACACAAGCTAGAACCAGAGCAAGACTAGTCTAGGGCTGCGAAGGTAGAGAGGAAGGTGAACTCCTCCGGGTCAGGATCCGTCCTTCTTCTACCTCGGGCCAAAACCCTTCCGGGTACCCTGCCCGGGAGGTTCCATTGTAAGCCACACTATGAAGAACTCATCAATCCAGACATGCAGGAGTATGGCTTTTAGCCTCCGGGCGGCCTGAACCTGGGTAGCTCCTTGTGTCCCTTTGGTTGCATGCTTTGATCGTGGAGAGGAGAGCTTGATCTAGACTCCGCTCAAGAAGACGATTCTCAGCCTCCTTCGCGCCCCGTGCCGAACCTAAAAGGGGGTATCCTATACTCCGGTGTTCGTGCAACGAGACACGACACACGCATCTGCAAAAAAAAACAGTAGATCCTCGTTTCTGCTCCTACAGAGCAAGCGCCGGCGCACACCTAGATTTCCTGGCTAGTACACAAACCATCACTCCTCGTCGTGGATCTCAAAAAGATCGAAATAGTTCAAACATCGATGTAGAAACAAAGGGGAGACTAGATGTACACGAACCTTCAGCCGCTATCGCCGGCGACGAGCCAAGGAGAAGACCAGCCACAAGCCACCGAAGAAATCCAGCCAGAAAATCACGGTCGGGAGGGAATCGGGGTCGGGGAAGAACGGGACAGCGAGGAAAGGGGAAAAGAAGAACGGCGAATCGGGGTCGGGATCGATAGAAGAGAAGGCAGAAGAAGGAAGCAGTGGGCCGGCCCAGAAAACGCTTTGTGCGTGAACTCTTCAGGCAGCGCTATCGCTATGCGGCGCTAACGGGCGCCGCATAAGATTCGCCCCTGCGTGGCGGCTATCGATCTCGAGATCGATCGTGCCGCCCTTGCCAGGCTGCCGACGAGCGCGCCTCCCGCACCTGCCTCCTCACGCGTCTGCTCCTGATCCTGATCCGATCTGCAACCTGCTACTGCTGCATGTTGTTTTCTGACTGCTACTTCGGTTCCTGACGTATCCTGGTTCTCACCGCACCATCGCCATGATTTGCGAATTCCGTGCGGACAACTCCCGATTACGACGTCGAATCTCCATCCTCTAGATCAACAATCTGCGGCCTTCAACCTTGCTCTGATACCAATTGTTACCGTCGTAGGCGCAAAATTGATCTACCGAGAACTAAGCAATGGAAGCACGATGACGACACCGAGATTTGTTAACGCAGTTCGGCGAACTCGCCTACATCTGCGGGGCATGACTACGAGCGCTCCTCCCCATTGATACCGCAACCCTGGCCTCCCTAGGCGCCGGCACAAGCCGGCGGCTCCCTCTGCGTGCCTGTTGCTATCAAGTCGTCATAGGTTACACGTGTGGTGCTCCCCTCATTATATGGGAGGCCGGGATACAAGAGTTCAACTCGAACACTACTCGTACCTATCCACACCTAATACAACTTCAAATCCAAACGTAACCCAACTCGTACATAATATTCGACACAAACATAACATCTAGGTACGGATTCGATGAGTTTTTAGCGGAGGTGCCGAATTCCGATTACTGATAATAAGTTTAAGACTGCAGAATTCGAAGTTCAAATGGTGTACGTATTGTCAATCGATCGGATTCCATTTTTTCCAAGCAGAATCTGGAAAGAAAATAGCACTCTGACAAATTGAACCCGTCGAGTCGCATTCAGTGAGAGATTACTGACAAATTAAGACAGTTAGGCATGCTCGGTCCCTCTACCCTTCACTGCCTAGGTTCAGAGGTTGGTAAAGGTGCATCAGGAGAATTTAGGGTCAGTAATCGCTGGGATAAGGGTCGTTTAGCAGCGGTTTAAGAATGCCTTGAGCATCTTTGGGATAAAAGGTTTGTCCATTACAGATGCAGCTATGTTTCCGAGAGTGGCAGAATGGGAGTTCCGAAGGGCTGTGTCTGTCTAGCTTCTTGCACTGAGCCCATTGCAAGGAGTTGCGACGCTAGAGTATGTCGACCGAGCGGAAGGCTTCAGGTACCTGCAGATTTTCACCCCTGACGTCAGTTCGGTGGTGGCACATATAAAGCCGCGAGGACCAGTTTCTTATGTCCGTTCGTCGTGTACTTCGTTCGTCGAATGTTGCGGTATATCTTTATTAGTAACATCAGCTAGATCTTATTACAAGCATTCTGTTAGTTTTTGTCTTTTCATTTTGCTCTAGAGTGTACAATATCTTTCTTATACCTTTATAAGAAAAGTAACAATCAAAGTAATCAATTAGAGAATATGCAAAGAAAAACACGATCCACCACTTTGGAGCATATGGAGTAGTACTCCTATCAGATTTTGTGAAGCGATAGCCTTTGTATCGGCTTCGTGTACGTGTTATATAGCCAAAGGGCATAAGGGTTTGTTACATGAGATTACATAGATCGGCGTGATCATCTTGATCCGCAAGACTAGGGATTGATACACTTTATACAACAGCATATCAATTTACAATAACTGACAAGATATTATTCCTAACATCCCCCTTAATCAAAATTTGGACAAGTTTAGATTATGCTTAAATTCTTCTAGTTCTCTTGAAGACAGTGGTTTGGTGAAGCCATCCGCAACTTGGTCTTTCTTTGATAAGAACTTTATATCGAGCATCTTCTGAGCAACTCTTTCCCTCACAAAATGAAAATCAATTTCAATATATTTAGTCCTTGCATGAAAAACCGGATTTGCTGAAAGATAAGTGGCACCAATATTATCACACCATAGACCGGGAACTTCATTGATTTTAATACCAAGCTCTTTGAGCAGAGATTCGACCCATATCACTTGGCATTTGACAAAGATTTGTATTCAGCGTCTGTACTTGAGCGTGATATTGTTGGCTGTTTCCTGGCACTCCAAAAAATTAGGTTAGGCCCAAAAAATACAGCAAAACCTCTAGTAGATCTCCTATCATCAACACATCATGCCCAATCAACATATGAGAAAGCACTTATCGATGTAGTTATGGATTTCCTAAAAGTGAGACCAGTGGTTAGTGTAGCCCTCACATACCGAAGTATCCTTTTTGCTACAGTCCAATGAACCGTGGTGGAAGCATGAAGATACTTGCATATTTTATTGACTGAATAGGAAATATCTGGCCATTTCAATGTGAGGTAGTGCAAGCCTGCTGTGGTATTTTGTGCTATCTTCAGAATCTAGTGTCATCTACTCATCCATGCTTTGCAGGGAAACCATTGTTGGACTTGTAATATGAATACGTGTGGGCACACTAGTACAGAACCGTAAATTAGAGCCGGCCCCAGAGAGTCACCTCAGCCGGTTAACTCCACCGTCTCTAGGCGTGGGCTTCTAATGTACGCTTCATTAGAGCCGGTACCCTAAGGCCGGCTGTAACGAGCACTGCCCCTCCGACGGCCGTGAAAACCAACCGTCTCTAACATGGAGACGGCCAATATACGCACCCGTCTGTAAACACTACTAATCAGAGACGTACGTAAACGCTGGCCGTCGCACAACCCGTGGGGTCCGACATATCCCTCCGGGCGTAATATTCGTTGCCTCCGGGAATATATCCGGTGGGTCCAACTTGGTGAAGCAAATTAAAACAGAATAATTACAGCAACCCGGCCGGTTTTAGCCAGCTAGTTATACAAAGCAGAAAGCTACCATTATTGAAATCAGTTATACAATACATACATGTAAAAATGTTCAGGAAACTAGCTAGATATAGATTGTTGAAAACTGCATTTTCGTGCAAACAAACTACCTAGAAAATTGATCAACAATCTAGATGAAATATTGTTCTATATGATCTGCATCTCAATCATGACCTCGAAGCTTAGGTGATTGGTGTTCCTCATAGTGATCAAAACATGTTTATTGATTTTAAATGCTTGCCTTCAATGAAATTCTTCCACCTCAGCTTGTCGCACTCAATGCGGCCATCATTTTCTTGTTGTACGTAATGGTTGTGACGGCCCCAGCTGCTCCAAATCGTAGTCCAGCTTTGCCATGAGTTGGTAGGCCAGCGCCTTGCACTATGGTCTTAGGTAGTTTCTGCGCATAAAGGACAACATATACAATATATTAACTTAGGAAAGAGGCATATACATCGGGTAAAGAGGCAGTTCTTCTTGAATTTTAACTTTGGAAAGAGGCACATATATACCATATCATGTCTCTTCAAACTTGTGGTCGTCAAACGGGTCACAAAAGGAACACCAACATCGGCCGTTACGGTAGAAGCTGAACCAGGCGGCCGTTCTCATCTGTCTTCAGATGAACTCTTGAGGAAACTATGTAACTGGCCACTTCATCACTCCCAACATAACTCTCAGAACAATAGGCAGAACTTTCACAATCCTCCTCAGTGTGCTCGTCATTGTTGGCATATTCCATAAAGGCAACAGAGATTCTGGGATTTTGTCCTGCAATAGTAAAAACAAGCAGCACTACTCCCCTGTGAACACGATTGGTGTGCTGGACGAAGTGTTCCCATCCTAAGCCGTGCAAGCGGGTCGTCCTCCGTCCTTTGGTCACATAAATGGTGTATGTTTTCTCAAGAGCACGAAACAACATAGTGTCGCCTACTACCCGGTTGAACGCTTCCCGAGCGTTGTACGGTACTGCCTGTGCAACAGAAACATGATAAGCGGTATTATACCGTACTACTTACGACTATGCAACAAAAACACGTTAAAGAGAATATTAGAAGTTGTCGTCCTACTAATGAATGACTTGTTGGGATGACTCTCAGCTTGCAGATGAACACTAAAATTGGCTCCACTGAGGAGGCTAGAAGCACTCGTGCTCACATAATGGGCATGTCATTTCCTATTAATTAATTAAGTTAACATTTGCATAACGAATTCTTATATCATATCAATTCAAGCTAGTTTTCAAACAAATATGAGTTTAAGTGGTACAGATGTGGGCATCACAAATTCGTAACACATGATATATATGCAAACCAAGAAGCTATCTAATTGAGAACTAATTAAAACTAGACAACATGCAGCACAAATTCCTAAAAATGCGCAACACAGTTTCTAAAATAAATTGAAAACTAGGGTTAGAACATGCAGCAAACCAAGGAGTTAGCTGCACGGCGAGGCAAGATGTGCTGTGGGGACGGGCCGGTTCGGAGGGCGGCAGGCAGCGTCAGGTAGAGTCACGTACGGCGGCAGGAAGGCGCAGCGACGGGGGGCGGCAAGAGGGGAAAATTTCACCCTTGCGTTATCGATTTGGAGCCCGAATTTTTTCACTTTGCCGCCAGTTATTCACAATCCGCACCGTCCGGATATGTTTGTTCGCTCCGAGATTTTCCATAATGCCAAATACTTACAAAATATTCAAACAAAAGTGAAGATAAATGATTTATGCGTCCTAATTAATGTTACACTGAGTTGTACAAGGTGAAATAGGTTCATATACCGAAGATAATTTATTAGGTAGTAGAAAACTTGTAGCTTACACGGAAAGGTCTGGTTGTATTAACGATGATGTTTTCTCTACGGCTGTACTTCAAACATATGAAAGAACTTTTCACAAAATATGAGAAATTTTTATGGTTTCAGATAGTGGACTCATAGAGTTACCATAATACGGATTATTCATCCATGTACATCATTTTTGAAGAAATATTAGTTCGGTATATTGAATTAGCAAACATTTGGATCATAGCCGGACCCTTCGGATATTAAATTAGCAAAATAGGTTCATATACCGAAGATAATTTATCAGGTAGTAGAAAACTTATAGCTTACATGGAAAGGTCTGGTTGTATTAACGATGATGTTCTTCTCTACAGCTGTACTTCAAACATATGAAAGAACTTTTCACAAAATATGAGAAATTTTTATGGTTTCAGATAGTGGACTCATAGAGTTACCATAATACGGATTATTCATCCATGTACATCATTTTTGAAGAAATATTAGTTCGGTATATTGAATTAGCAAACATTTGGATCATAACCGGACCCTCCGGATATTAAATTAGCAAACATTTGGATCTCGCGGAATATTTGAGCCATATAACGACGAATAGACAATATGGATGCATACATATAGCTCAGAATTTATCATATATATTGCAAATATATCAAAATACATCAAAATTTTGATCTTTCCATACTTTTAAACATCCGTACCCTCCGGACTATTTGAAATGGATGTCCAGATCGCATGGATGTCTGCATGCGCAGGCTTTGACCACATTTTTCCAGTGTGAACGGCGGAGTGTCTGAACATCCGGATTAATGGACATGACCTCCGGGTCCCACCCGGTACTGCGGCCGGCCGGCACAGCGCCCGAGATTCCCCTCCGAACTTGTGAGCTTTATTAACTACGGCGCCGGACGGTAGAAATCCATCCCCTCTGATATTCCCATTCATCAAACCCTAGCAAGCCTTATCCCCACCTCCATCCGCCTCTCGCCGGCCAATCCAAGATCCGCCGCCGCGCGCATCATGCCTCGCCGCCTGGCCACGATCCACTCAAAGCTCACGCGTGAGCGCTACGCCGCCATTGCGGCGGAGATGCGCGCGGCGGCCAACATCCCAGATGCGGCGGAGACTTTGGCGGGTGCCATTGCGGAGGCTGTGCAGGAGATGCGCCCGCCCGCCGGCTATATTGCACTTGTCTTCGCCATAGCGAAGGCCGTGACGGAGGCCGTGGTGGAGTTCTTGGTGGTCCGCGCTGGCCGCAAAGGCGTGCCGGCGCACCTGGCCACGGTGGCGGCAGATGATGGCGTGGGCGTGGAGAGCCAGGCTTCAGCGGCGGGCAATGGCGGCGAGGCCGTGTTGGAGAGCCAGGCCTCGGCGGCGGGCAATGGCGGCGAGGGTGAGGGCCAGGCCGTGGCGGCGGCCGATGGCGGCGACGCGCCGGCGCCCAGGGCGCTGGCCCGTCTGGAGGCCGTCAAGGAAGAGAACCGCGCGGCCTGGCAGCAAATCCAGGTCGAGCGCGTGGACGCCGCACTCATCGGGCAGATGAGGGCCGACCCCGACCTTGTCGAGCAGAACCGCGACATCCTGGAGGCCGCGGCGGCGGCGCACACGGCGGCCGCGGGCGAGGACGGTGAGGGCGGCGAGGACGGTGACTCCGACAAGGACATGCCGGACGCCGAGGCGGGCGACGATGATGACAACAACCACGAGGGCATGCCGGCGGCCTTCTATGAGGACTACATGCCCGACTCCGATGAGGATATGCCCGACCATGAGGACGGCGTCTGCGAATCCTCAATCGAGGATGACGACTAGATCTTCCTGCCCAGCTCTTTCGTTTAGACCGATCGATTGTCGAGCGGTCGATCTAGTATTAGGTAATTAAGGTCGATCTCTAGCTATAGTAGTATTAGATCTGCAAGCTCGAGATCTGGCTATTAATTAGTATATTTTGCTAGGATAGCTAGCTTTGATCGATCCGTGGCCGGGTGCCGGGATCGATCGATCAGCTATTGATCGATAACATATTCGCGCGTGAGTTGTGCAGGGGCGGCGCGTGGTACATATTTTGTTAGGATAGACGATCGATCGTAGTAATTAGCACTAGCTAAGATCGATCGAATCGGAGGAATTGGCGCCGGCAGCTGGTGCGGTGAAAATTTGATACCAAATTCACTGTATTTTGCTATTAATTATAATAGTAAGCTATGAACTTTGATTGATTATCTGTTTAACTATTTCCCAGTCCTCTGTTCATGATTTTGTTCAATTTTTCGCACGCACTCTGTTTTCAGTGTACATTTCCTTTCATTTAGCGCGGGAGAGCTATTTCTCTGACGGCGTAATTTTCCAGCCGTTTCTACTGTTTTCTACTGACGGTGCAGATTTCTAGCCGTCTCTAAATGTTTTGTATGGGAGACGGCTAACAGTGAATTAGAGACGCCTACAAAATAAAACCGCTTGAAGGGATATGTCTCAAACGGATGAAAATTTAGTTTGGTTTGACCGACTCTAGAGAGATTTTGTACTAGTGTCAATCGGTCTGTATATGCTGCTATGTGTTGAATAATAAATTACTAGTGGGAAAAAAAAGTCTTAGAGCCCTTTTTTATCTTTTGAAGGAGTGCCTGCACAATGTCAGCAAAATAACATGGACATGTACGGAAATCCATATCGGTTCATATGTCTAGATGCACCCTCTGCTCAAAAACATTTTTCAAAATGTCAAAAAATTGCAAATAGCATTTTCAGATATACTAGATGACATTCTATGTTAGCACAAAAAGTTTCTCAACGAAAAGACATTTTTTGTGTGCTGTGCAAAAAAGACAAATCCGGGGTTTTCAAAATGACTTTGTATGCGATTGTTTTTTGTATTTTTTGCACAGGTCACAAAAAATATCTTTTCTTTGCAAAACTTTTTATGCTAACATAAAATGTCATGATGTATATCCGATTTTTTTTACATTTAAAAAAAAAAGTTAAAAATGTTTTACATAACAGATGCATCCACACTCGTGACCCAAAACGCCGTGTCCGGACATGTACGGTAGCTAAAGTTCAAATAAGCACCCATAGTGAAAATGTGAGGCTCTTTTAACACTTAATTGTGGTAACTTCTCACATATTTTACATCTTTCAGTCTTTTTTTTTTTGAACTGACATCTTTCAGTCTTGACACGGTCATGTTGTCGACCTTGGTTGTCCTAGCTATAGATGAATACATCATAAGCTATTTTGTTTGGTTAAATTAGAACTGTATGTACGGTCATCATACCAATTAGCAGCGACGTGACTTCTTTGACCAATCGAATCAAGAGAACCGCATCTCCGAAGATTGTAACCCTACTAGACTTAATCCGTATACTACTAGTAATCAGCACCGGTCATTGTCATTATCTTCTGGATTATGAGGAAAAGTTGCAAGCAACGTCGCTGGTTCAGTGATCAGACGGTGAATTCAGATATTTGTAGGAGTATTTTATTATATGTGGTTTTTTCTCACCTGAGAGAGGTGACAAGTAATATGCATTGTTGTTCGATAATGCCCTCGATCCCCAGTTTCAGAGGCTGAAGGCATGGACACATGGTCATCAGGCGGATGAATACCTCAACAAATTCAGTCTGGAAAAAAACCTGGGGTGCAGAAAGGAACAGAAGAATAGCATTCTACTGTAAATTGAATATGTACATCTTCAGACTTGATCCAGTTCAAATAACAGGAGGCAACGAGGAGGAATCAATCACATCGATCTCTCCCCGTCCGACATTGGCAACAGACTATCTCGAGGGACCTTCTCTCGAGTTTGCACAGAGCAGCGACCTGGTCAGGGCCACATCACGTCCACCGCTATCATGGAAACGGCAGCGAGATCCTCGAACGAAGATTCCTCCTCCCCGGTGCCGGTCCCTGCTTCGCTCCTACGGTCGCAGGCGCCCGTTCGCCCTTGACGGCTGCCGTGGCACTGGCAGCGGCGGGCCGGAAGTCCCGCAGGCTGTGGCCGCCCACGTAGCAGTTGGCCGCCAGCATGCTGGTGCTACCCGCGCCGCCGAGCAGCTCCGAAAGCAGCAGCAGAATTGAAGCCATCAATGGTACTCTCTGTTGGAAGTTGGAACTGTTGTCTCCAAAGTAGTGCTCGCTGGGAAATGATGGCGCTGTAGACGAAAGAAGGGTGTGGGTTTTTATATACGCGCGGCGCTGGCGGTGGGCCGCGAGTGGTTTACAGTTTACGGCGCACGCCATCAATGGCGGCCGCTGGGTTTTGTCCGAAACGGCGGGCGGAGGATGGAGGCGGGCAGGCACCGCCCCTTTTGTTACCAACTTGCCATTTTTCTTTTTTTTCAAGAACAGCAAGTCTTTTTTATTAAGATTAAGCAGGAGAGAGTTTACAACATGCCCATCGGCCCACACTTACAACACCCACACACACAGAGGTAGCAGTCTACTTCTCGCTGCGACCCACAGTTCTGCGATCAACTCCTGTCTTTGCAAGCGTCCAGAGGCCCAGTTCTTCTTTAGTCATGCTAACTAGCTTGTGAAGGTTCATACTTTTCTGCTCGAAGGTACGCGAGTTTCTCTCGAGCCACAGCCTGCGCATGCCAGCAATTGCTAGCATCAAGATCATCTTCATGTTCTTCTTGGGTTGTCTATTTGAGAGGGAAAACCACCATCCTCGCAACGTTTCATTTGGCTGTGGCACCATGTCTATGACTCCCAGATCCCTGCATAAGGTGAACCAGAACACTCTCGAGAAGGGGCACTGGACTAAGAGGTGATCAATGTCTTCCAGCACCTGATCACAAAGCGTGCACCTGTCTAAATGATCCAGGCCACGACGTTGTCTTCTTTCCGCTGTCCAGCATCTATTACGCAAGGCCAGCCAGCAGAAGAGCTTCTCCTTTAGAGGTGCGCCATTGGACCATAACGCTTTTGCATAGTCTGGTTCAGTTGTTCCATGGAAGAAGGCGAGATAAGCAGAGGCAGGGGGGTATTTGCCATATGCAGTCAGCCGCCAAGTGAAGGAGTCCTCATCTTCAGATAGAGGGGGTTGGGACTGAACCAACATCCAGAGCTGGACAAACTCGGTGATTGCTTGGATAGATGGGTCGCCTCTCAAGTCCGTGACCCATTGTTGCCCAACTAAAGCCTCAGCTACGGTTCTATCCAACTCACCACGCCCTTTTGCGAGCTCCTTGAGCGTGGGTGCGATATCCGCAGGACTCTGACCATTTAACCATCTGTCCGACCAGAACTTGATTCTCTTGCCATTGCCAACCTTGCAAGCACATGCCGTCTAGAACATGGCCTCAGCTTCAACAAACATGGTGAATTGTAGCCCCGACCAAGCACGCGTTGGCCCACATCTCTCCAGCCATCTCCACCTCATTCTCAAAGCCACATTCAGGAATTTCAGATTATGAATTTCGAAACCTCCCATATTCTTGGGCTTGCAAACTTGCTCCCAAGCCACTAAGCAGTGCCCTCCACTTGCATCCTCTGAGCCATGCCAGAAAAAGGAGCGGCAAATTTTGTTGATCTTGGTGAGAACCCAGGGAGGAATATCCAGCGAGAGCATGTGGTAAACTGCAATAGCGGATAGGACAGACTTCACCAAGATGAGGCGGCCACTTTGGGTGAGCATTAGAGTTCTCCAAGTAGCTAATTTCCTTGCGATCTTGTCAATGAGAATCTGAAGTTCGCTCTTGCGCAAATTCCTCAAGGAGAGGGGAATGCCAAGGTAATTGCAAGGGAAGTCCATTTGCTGACAAGGGAAAGATTCAACCACAGCAGGGATGTCTATGTCAGAACAAGCAATTGGGGCGATTGCGCTCTTGTTTAGGTTGCAGTGTAGGCCTGACGCTTGACCAAAAATGTGCAGTAATGTCGCCGCAGCTTCTATTTCTTTCTTATCAGGGCGGATAAACATGGCAACGTCATCGGCGAAGAGAGATAACCTGTGTCGAACACCCCAAGACGAGAGGCTCTGAAAAATTCCACGTTCCTCGGCCTTGCAGAACCGCATTGAGAATATCCATGAAAATGATGAATAACGTTGGCGAGACGGGGTCTCCTTGCCGTAAGCCCCGGGCATGCCAGATGCGATCTCCAGGGCTACCATTGATGAGAACACGGGTACTCGCAGAGGACAACAACGAGAAGATCCGTGAAATCATTTTTGGGCCAAACCTACGGCGGCGCAACACTTGGAGAAGCAGCGGCCAAGACACAGAATCGAAGGCACGGGCAATGTCAAGCTTCAGGAATAGCGAGGGAACACGGCGACGATGGAAAGTCTTTGCAGTCTGACTTACTAACATGTAGTTATCCTGGATTGAACGACCCCTGACGAAGGCACTCTGGTTAACCGCAACCAAAGAGTTGAGGTGCGGAGCAATGCGGCAAGCTAAAGCCTTGGAAAAGATTTTTGCAAAGCCGTGTACAAGGCTAATAGGCCTGAAGTCAGCAATGTCCGCAGCAGCGTCCTTCTTGGGTAGGAGCGTGACATAGGCTTGGTTAAGAAGGTGAAAGCCCTGACAATTACCACCAGCTAGATGCGTAACGGCTGCCAAAACATCAGCTTTTATTGTTTGCCAACAAGACTGGTAGAAACGAGCAGAGAACCCGTCTGGCCCTGGAGTTTTATCTGCTGGCATCTGCCGAATAACATTCCAGATTTCCTCCTCGGAGAAGTCATCTTCCAGAGTCCCAAGATTTTGAGCTGGCAGGTCAAGAACTGCAAGATTTAGGTCACATATTCGCTCTGTTGGTGTACCGATCAGGTCAATGAAGAAATTAGTTGCAAGCTCCTCCATCTCAGCTTGGCAAGAAGCTTCTACGTCACCATTCTTTAGTTTGAATAAGTGATTTTTCCTTCTTCTTTTACTAGCATGGGCATGGAAGAATTCGGTGTTCGCATCCCCTTCACGCAGCCACAACAGCCGAGATCGTTGCCTTGCAATAGTACGGCTGAGAGAGGCAAGGCCCAGGGTTTTCTTCTTCAAATCTCGGCGCAGCCAAGCTTCAGCTGGTGTTAGTTGTCGCTGATTTTGAACAGTATCAAATTGCCGGATCACCTCATTGGCTAGCAGAAGCTGTTCTTTAATATTCCCCACCCGCTTTTTGCTCCAGCTTGTAAGAGCTCTGGCAGTTGCTCTCAGCTTCAAGTCAAGTGTGCGCATGGGGTTCTTGTCCGCAGGCATGGCCCAAGTTTCAGCGACCACCTCTTGAAACCCCGGAAGCCGCCGCCAGAAAGACTTGAAAATAAAACGCTTCTTAGAGGAGAAGTTCACCACTGTTGACATATGAAGAGGGCAGTGGTCAAATTGCCGCCATTTTTCTTTTCGGCGGCGTCGTCTTTTCTTTCGACTTCAGCTGGCCAGCTCAGCTAATGCGTGTGATTGCTATGTGTCCAGTGTCCTTGTCCAAGCTCTCTCAGGTTGCTGACATGTTAGGCGGACGTTTGGTGCTGCCGGTACAACGCCCTGATGGATGGACAGTTTTGTGTTAATCACCGCTGGTTAGCTGATTATCAATCCTCTATCCTCAGATTGGGCAGCTTGTTACTAGTCACGCAGATTTGGAGCATCAGCCTCGACGCCTTTGTTCGTGGAAATGGGCAAGAAAGCCATCCGATACGCCGTGGTCAGTAACTCCTCCTCCCTTTCCTCCTCTTGAATCGCACTTTGGATGGCGGGACGTGACGTTGGCGCGGCCGCGGCGTGGTCTCGTCGCAGGTGGATGCCTTCGCGTCCGAGCCGTTCAATGGCAACCCCGCCGCGGTGTGCCTCCTCGAAGAGGAGAACGCCGCGGACGAGCGGTGGATGCAGTCCGTCGCCGCCGAGTTCAATCTCTCGGAGACCGCGTTCCTCGTCCGCGACTCGTCCCGACCATCCGGCGCTCCCCCGCGGTTCCACCTCCGATGGTTCACTCCCGTCACCGAGGTAGCCCAGCTGAATCTTCCCGACCAGCATCGATCGATCTGAAGAACCAGTGGATTGGCACGGTTTGCGTCTTCTTTTCAGGTCGAGCTTTGCGGGCACGCGACGTTGGCCTCCGCCCACTTCCTCTTCAGCACTGTTCTTGAGGAGGATGGGATGATCGAGTTCATGACCAAGTCCGGTATCCTGACTGCAAAGAAAGTTCCTACACTAGGGATAGGGAGCACAGGCGTCCCAGATGGGGAGCAGGGGAAGCTGTCTATTGAGCTGGATTTCCCCATGATTGACTTTCTAGATTGCAACGAGATGCCGTCTATCCCGGAGACCCTAAACGGCGCATCAATGGTCAGCGTTCATAAATCGGCTGCCGACGGTGATCTCATTGTATTGTCTCTCCCTTTCTTGCCTGCATCATTACATTGGAAAATAAACTCCCCCCTTTTAAAAGGCGCCATTCTCCTGAGCTGAATGAGCAGCTGTTCTCTTAGTTTCCTTCTATCAAAACAATGTCTCCCTTTTGTCACTTCTACTTCAGAAAATTTAATTGCTCAATTAACAGCTTGCATGGCTTTCAGGTGGAACTTTCTTCAGCAAAGGAGGTTGTTGACATCGTTCCTAACATCGATGAAATTAGAAAATTGTCCTGCGGAGGTGTTATGGTTACAGGACCAGCACCTGATGGATCTGGTTATGACTTCTTCACACGTTTATTCTGCCCAAAATTTGGGATGGATGAGGTGATGTCCTTTCTTAGTCCGAAAATGTGTATAGCGCATAGTGAAGTTTGCTTGTTCAACTTACCAGTGCATCTAGCATTTGAGTTAAAAATTATTTAGCTAACTATAAGAAAATCAGTTTGTGAGTGTCGCCCCCAACACCTAATTGTGCTTATGCCTCACATATGTACATCTTTTGTTCTGGATACCATAGTCATGTAGTGCTGTCTACTTGCAGCATGTTCTGAACCCTGCTCGTCCTAGACATAAATGAATATCATCATGAGTTACTTCTTTCATTTAGAAACGCATCTATATCCATAATATCGATTAACAGGTGCATAGCTTCTTTGATTAGAAGTGTTATCTAAGGTAGTTAGAGTCTTTACCTCACCAAATGGATGCTTGCAATGACAGAGGGCCACCATTGCAATTATGACAGATAATTTCTTCAAGGAATTGCAGCCTCTAGTATTACATGGGACTAAATGAAAGCTATATAAGAACTTCTTATCCATCCATTTAAATTAATATTTGGGCATTCATTGGCTATCCAGATTCTCCATCTAATGCTGCTTCCTCTTTCGTAACTCATAACCCCTGATCTTTATATTTTGACAGACCCTGTTACTGGCAGTATACACTGTGTACTGGGACCTTTTTTTTTTTACTGTAACCGGCGGGAGCTCTGCTATTGCATTCATTGGCTATCCAGATTCTCCATCTAATGCTGCTTCCTCTTTCGTAACTCATAACCCCTGATCTTTATATTTTGACAGGACCCTGTTACTGGCAGTATACACTGTGTATTGGGACCCTTTTTTTTTACTGTAACCGACAGGACCCTATTGGGGTAAAAAGCTTCGGAAGCAAAAACTGACGGCATTTCAAGTATGTTTTTGTCAAGTTAATTATTTGGGGGTCTATATTTTAAAAAACAATGCTAAATCATCATTTTAGTTGTTACCATGTATAATCAGGCATCTCCAAGGGGTGGAACTCTACACCTGGAACTGGATAATGCAAATCGTAGAGTGAGAATCCAGGGAGAAACTGTTACTGTCATGGCTGGTACACTCTTGGCGTAGCATGCCATCTACTCATCCAAGGAAACCGTTATTCGACTTGTAATATGATCGACCGTATGGGCAATTAGTTTATATATGCTGCCATGTGCTGGTTGAACAATAAATTACTAATGGGAAATAAAATCTTGAGCCCTTTTTTCCTTTTGAAGGATTACCTGAACAATGTCAGCAAAATAACCTGCACATGTACGGTAGTAAGTTAAAGTTCAGATAACCACTCATAGTGAAATGCGAATCTCTCCTAACACTTAATTGTGGTAACGTCTCACATATGTTACATCTTTCAGTCTTGATACCGTGGTTAGTTGTCATTTACAGCATGTTGTCGACCTTGATTATCCTAGATACAGATGAGTACATCATAAGCTATTTTTGTTTGGTTAATTAGAACTGTATGTACAGTCATCATAGCAATTAACAGTGAAGGAACTTCTTTGACCAATCGAAGAGAACCGCATCTCTGAAGATTGCAACCGTAATGTCATCCAGGGAGTACTTATACAATCCCAGGTTCTACAGTTTTGGTTTATGTATTACAGTCTTCAGAAACTCGGATACTTTTAGTACCAGTTATTTTAGCCGTATACCACTATAATCAGCATCCGGCACTGTCTTATCTTCTCGATTATGTGGAAAAGTTCCAAGCAACGTCGCTGGTTCTGTGATCAGACGGCAAATTCAGATATCTTTTCTTATATATGTGGCTTGAGAGGGAGGAGTTATATGCATGGTGTTTAGATAATTTATGCCCTCGATCGCCAGTTTCAGACGGATAAATACCTCGACAAATTCAGTTTGGGAAAAACCTGGGGTGCGAAAAGGAACAGAATAATAACATTCTACGGTAAACTTTGAATCTGTACATCTTCAGACTTGATCCAGTTCAAAGAACACGTGGCAACAAGGAGGAATGAATCACATCGATCTCTCCCGTCCGACCTGGGCAACAGACACGAAACTATCTCGACGGACCTCTCGAGTCTGCCCAAAACAGCGACCTGGTCAGGGCCACATCACGTCCACCGCTATCCTGGAAATGGCAGCGAGATCCTCGAACGAAGATTCCTCCTCCGTGGCGCCGGTCCCCTGCTTCGCTCCCGTCGCAGGCGCCCGTTCGCCCTTGGCGGCTGCCGTGGCAGCGGCGGCGGCGGGCCGGAAGTCCCGCAGGCTGTGGCCGCCCACGTAGCAGTTGGCCGCCAGCATGCTGGTGCTACCGGCGCCGCCGAGCAGCTCCGAAAGCAGCAGCACGATTGAAGCCATCAATGGTACTTCTCTGTTGGTGGTGTGCTTGTGTAATGGTGGATCTGTTGGAAGCTTCAGTAATACTGTAGCGGTCGCTGGGAAATGATGGCGCTGTAGATGAAAGAAGGGCGTGGGTTTATATACGAGCGCCGGCAGGTGCACCGGTGGGCCGCCGTGTGGTTTACCGTTCGGCGTCTGCGCGCGCGCACGCCATCAATGGCCGCCGGTTTGTTTGGTCGGAAGATAGCTGCTGGGTTTCGACGGAAACAGCGGGCGAGAATGAATGGCCAAGCCCCTTGTGTTGTCAACTTGCCATTTTGTTTTTGGGGACGTGGTTCTTTCTTTTCTTTCCATTTCTTTCGAGTTCAGCTGGTCAACTCAACTGATGTCTGTGATTATTTATGCATCCTTTTTTTGGGGGTTTGAAAGCGATATGCGTCTTGTTGTCCAAGCTCCAAAGCTAGATTCGGCTACTGACTTGCTCTGTGACTAGGATCATGTATTTGGACCGCTAATACGCGGGTCTAGGCCTGAAATACAAGCCTAGCGCTCGAATCGTTAAGACACGCCGAGTTAGCTCGGCGGCTCTACTCATTTAACTAACGAATCCAGAACCGAAACTTGGATCGACTCGCAGAACTCGGGAGTTTACTCTTTTAACTCGTTCAGTTCGTAGAATGGTCAACGGTCAAAAGTATATACAATAATTTCTAATTATTTGGGCATGTTTATTTCAGTCATCGCAACAATCAATGATAGTATGACACCATCAACTAATTTTTAGTCGATAAACTACAATAATCAGAAGCAGTTGTTCACATAGATAAAAAAAAACAAGTAGCGACTCTTTTTACCGAGTTAAACGAGATAAATGAGTACTCGGTTAACTTAGCTCGTTTAACTCGAACTCATTATCTGTCTAAAATGAAAACTTGGTTCGACTCGTTTGACAACAAGTTCAAATCAAGACGACTCGAGTTGCGAGATACTTGTTTAACTTTCGAGTTTTAACTCCACGCCTAGGCATGCAAGAAAAAGGCAGAGCCATGACATATAGAAGATCAACTCCGTATTCATTGAGAATCGCGAGGGCATATATATTTTAGCGTCTTCATATATGAATGTCATTCTCGTATTGAAATGGGTATGGCAAATCCTTAAGAACGAGGGTGACCTTTAGTTACCGCTCATTAAAGAAAAAATGTACATGACCACTCCTAGCGCGTGATCGCCGAGAGCAAGAGGGCTCTCAGTTTTGGGGTCCCTTCAAGCCATGCATCAACCATGCATGATATTTGCATGGGTAGCAACTTTTTTGTAGGAGATGGGAAGGGTACGCTTTTCGGTCTAGATCTGTGGCTCAGCATGAGTCCCCACTGAGACGAGCTTCTGGACCTCTTATTGTTTTGTTTGGATCCAAGTTTTCTCGGTGGATCAGAACGGGATTTGAAATATCTCATTTCGACGAACATTTAGGACGCGGGAAACCTTAGTTTGGACCGAGTTTTCGGAACAAAGATCCGAACACTTCGCTTTTCCCCTTCCTCTCCTAGCTCGCCCCCGTTGAGAGTTGTTTCCTTCTTTGCTTCTCGCCCGGCCCGAACCTGGATCTTATCCGCCGGCGTTGCTGGTCGGAGAGGAGATGGGGGAGGTGCCCGCGGCTCTCTTGTACATAGTAGGTGTAGATCCTCCGCTTTGGAGTTTGGCTTTATGCCGGTGTGTGGCCTAGTGCCGTATGTGTCTGAGGGTAGGAAGATGGATCTTCGCGGCCAGATCCACCTCGCTGTGGTCTCTCTCCATCGAGCTGCGCTCCGCCGGTGGCAGGTGGATGCGCATGTGAGGCGGGCAGATCCACGCATCCCTCTGAATAAGGCTCGCATCGGAAGTTCAGAGTTGGATTGCCATGTCCAGCTTCTTGTCTTTGTTCTTCTCTTCGTGGCGGTGCTCCCATGGTGGGAGCCGAAGGTGGCGAAGATGGCGAACAACGGCAGCTTCCGTAATAAGGTCTGGTTCTTGGTCTTCTACTGCTGCAAATTTTCCTTTCTTTTGCCTCCTCTGGCTCGTGGCGGGAGTCTGGAGTTCGACGGCGGAAGCGTGCATATGGTGTGGTGGTTGGAGGCCGGCAGCTTGAGATTTGGTGGTAGCGGAGCTGAATCAACTGCCTCAACTTACCATGGTGGTGACGGGGAGGGAGCTGAGGCAGCGATGCGTGACCGGAGATTTGGCTGCCTTGGAGTTGCGATGCCGCAGAGATTTGGAGATCATCCTCGGCGCCCTTTGTCTTGGCAGCCGACCCAGTTGACCATCAGGTGGTCCTCGTCGTCGGCAATGCAAGCCGGCGCATCTTCAACCTCCAGGTGGAGGCCCTGTTCTGAGCTCGCGACGGCGTCCTCCTTCTTCCCAAGGTCAAGTGGTTTCGTCCCCGGCGTTGGTGAAGATGGCCGTGGCTGGAGCTCGGCGTTCTCCGGCGGTAGCAAAGGAGTTAATTGCTTTTTCTTTTTTGTGTCTAAGGGCTTAACTGTAATATGTAGGGGCTTGTTTGTATTTGCTTTTCCTTCTGTGGACCCCTATGTAAAATGTAACTGCACCGCTATATTAAAAGGCATCTAGGCCCTTCGGGGCCGCTCCAGTGTTCAAAAAAAAGACCGAGTTTTCGAGCAGCTTTTTGCCTGTATTCTCAGAGCCCTTGAATGTTGTATCTTGGCACTTTCCCCTTAGAGACCTTCTATGTTGGGATGACTTTGACCTAAACCCCCCCCATTATAGAAAGCACAATTGCCTCTAAATGTTAAGTTGTTTCTCTAGCAGCTGCACCGAGACTATCCAGAGGGGCATGAGCTGGGTGACGGCCTATGCACCCTTTTTGTGGCTCCCGAATCTGTGACACACAGATTTTTCTCGTGTTGCTTCCTGTTCCCATGGAGTTTTGTCCATGCGGCTTGGGGACCTTAGAGCATCTCCAGTCACGGTCCCCAAATCCGTCCTCTAAACGTCCGGACGGCTGTCCCCGGACCACCCTAAAAAATGACCTCCTACAACCATGGCCCCCAAATATCACCCCAAATTGTGGTCCACTTGCATGTGATTGGTGGAGAAGGAGAGAGAATAATTAAAGAAGGATAAAAGAAAGAAAAAGTAGGTGCAACATTGGGCATGCGGACACGTCGGGACGCGCCCGGATGCCCCCAAACTCACCCCATATGTGCGGAGGGTTTGAGGTGTGCGGACGCACCCGGACGCGTCCGGTCACGCCCGAACAGAAATAAACCGCTTTGGGGGCTGTTTGGGGGGCCTCGCTTGGAGATGCTCTTAGTAACAAGCGACAGATCTTGGCTAGTTCTTGTAAACTCAGACAAACCATACTGGTAGGAGGTGACATCTCTTTTTTTTTGTGTTCGCCGGATGATCTGAAGGCTATGAACTATTTGAAATAAGATGGTTATCGTGTGAGTATTCTTATGGCATGCTTTTGATTATGTGTTTCACTAGTGGCATCCGCTCCGTAGGCACCGACAACATGTCATCTCACTTTTCCGCCTAGCCATTGAGACTCATGCTCCCTTAGAGTTGTATCGCTACTTTTGTATTTCATTTGGGCATGTTTGTGTTATTGTGTCGGCAAACTCCTATTTTTTCTTGAGTTGCACTTCTGTTTGATGGTCAACGGAACCGGATCTGATCCTATTATATGGGTGTGGTTGATTTATTTAGAAAACTTTGTAAAAGCCAATTGTTGAGGAGGGTACAACAGCTTGATGGATAGAGTCAGTGCAGCGTTGTGTCTTCCGTGCAAGGGTGGGGCAGTTTTGTTTTAGTTGACTTTGTTTGTGTTTATTGGGATCCAGGTTCGCCATGAATTCTTTCTTTCTTTCTTTCTTGAATAGAAATTAATTAAAATATATGCCTTCTCGGCGACATTATCATGGGCGTGCAACTTTCTGACTCTCTATCTAAACAGCCGGAAACGGGACACCAAGCAAGAAATCTCTACTATATAATATAGCTAGAGGTGATGGTTGGTACGTTTTTTAATTTCCAATCTTACCCTTGCATATTATATAATAATTACCCACAATGCCACCCGTAAGTGAAAAGAAACGATTCGATTTTTTTTCCTCCTCCCCTCTCCTAAACAATACTCTGCATGGGGCGTCGGCGGTTGGACCATGCGCAGAAGAGAGAAAAAGGAGATGATTTTTTCCTCGATCGAGAGCGGGCGGCGGCTGCCGGACCTCGTCGGCGCCGCCCACGAGCCGGGCCCCGACGAAGAGCTGCGGGAGGGAGAACCCTTGCGCTCGCGCCGCGAGCAGCGCCTGGAGCTCCCGCCGGAGCGCGGCGTCCATGGAGACGTCGCGCTCGTCCACGGCGACGCGGAGGCCGCGCAGCACGGCGCGCACCGCAGAGCTGTCGGTGAAGGTGCGGCGCACGCCGCGGAGCGACATGGTGTAGAACACCACCCGCCGGGTGCGGCGGGATCCGCGCGTCGGATGGGAGCTGCTGGCGCCGCGCGGGCTGCAGGCGGCGGCCCTGGCCCTGGTAGGGATGGTGGTACGTCAGCGACCGCCCCAGCTGGTGCGGCTGCGGCTTCTTGGCGTACGGCCAGGACGAACAGCCGCCGGCGTCGTCCATCCCCGATGGCCTCCTCGGCAGAAGAGTATGGATTGGATTCCGGCGAGAGGAAGGGATTCCGCTGCAGGAGAGTGGACGAGAGATAGAGAGGAGCTCGAGGTCACAGGACGCGGCGACGGCATCGCAGGAGAGAGCGTGGGCGGTGAATGTTAGGTTTAATCTTATCATGTTCATGTATCTGCATGTTTGCATTTAGTTAGGTGCATGGCTGGGCATGGTTTCGATGAGTTTAAGCAGGAGGAGCGTGCTGGCGAGATGCCTAGATGCCGTGCGATGCGGTGTGGCCGCGTGAAGCTGCTGAACAAGTCTACCCGGTGGTCTAGCGAGTCGTCATGCATGAGTACTGTTAGCAGTGTTAGCCGAGAGAATTGGTCAGTTAGTCTGTTAGCTGCATGCGAGTTAGTTAGCCAGCCAAGTGATTTGGCTGAGTCAAGTTAGTGGCCGGTGTGGTAGCTGGTAGTGGGTTAGTGCACAGGCAACATGGAGCGAGTGGCCGAGTGTGGCTGTTGTGCATGCGTGCGTGAGTCCTATTTAAGCGCTGTAATCAGTCTGGTTGTAATTAATGAGAAGAAGGGAAAATGTAGCGCATGTGTTCTCACCGGGAGCAGAAGGCCAAAGCTAGTTTCTCCTTGGTGAAGTGTGCGTGTGTATGAGTTCATATGTGTTTGAGAGAGACACAAGTGAGATTCAGAGTTAGAGAGGAAGAAGAAGAAGCGGCGCTGCGAGAGGCAGCGCCAACAAGTGGTATCAGAGCCTTCCGCTCTTGGTTCCTGTGGTGATGGCGCAAGCGGAGATGATGCGGCCAAGGCGACGGCGCGGCCGACTCCGTGCGAGATGGAGGCCGGCAGCGCATGAAGGCTGGTGGCGGCGTGATGCCGCTACGTGGAGATGGCGGTGCGAAGCTGCAACGACAAGACCACGGTGCGATGCCGCTGGGTGTCGGCGGCGGCGCGATGTCGCCGGGAGCTTGGTGTGGCAGTGTGAAGCTGCCACAAGAAGAAGAGGCGCAGCGAGATGCTGCGCCAACAATTGGTATCAGAGCCTCTTCGATCCGAGGCGGCGACGGGGGGCGCGGTGGACTGGTGAGGTGAGCCGGCGGCGCAAGGAGGAGGCTGGAGGCGGCGTGATGCCGTTGGCGGCAGATGGCGGTATGAGGCCGCTAGACGGAGAAGGCGTGGTGATCGTCGTCAAGAAGGGGCCGCTGCGTGCGGCAATATGGCGTGGTGACCGGTGCTGCGATGACTTCGTCCACGTCAAGAGGAGGCCGCGGCATGATGCTGCGGCGACAAGGAGACTGCGGTGCGATGCCGCGAGGAGGAGACGGCGGCGTGATGCCGCCACAAGAAGGAGACGGTGCGATGCCGCTGGGTGCCGGCGGCGGCGCGAAACCGTCGGGAGCTAGCAACGGCAGTGTGAGGCTGCCACGAGAAGACGACGGCGAGATGCCATTCCAAGCAGATGGCGGTGAGATGCTGCTAGGAAGATGTACGGCGACGCGAGGTCGTCATAAGGATTAGCGCGAAGCTAGTCGAAGGTGGTGCGATGCCATCGTCGTCATGGAGGTGTCCTGGTGGTGTGATGCCATCCCCAAGATGAGGCGCTGCGACGGCGTCGACAAGTCGTACGTGAGACGTGACCAGTGGAGCGATGCCGCTGAACAAGTGCAAGTGGAGATCGATGGCGTTGTGGCTGGCGCTGTGACATCGTCATCAACAAGATGGCCGGTGTGGTCTCGGCGCTGCAAAGGTGAAGTTCATGGCAAGAGGTTGCAGGTGATCTGCATCAAGATTAGAGGAGTTGACATGACAAGATTAGGGAGGTGAATGTTAGGTTTAATCTTATCATGCTCATGTATCTGCATGTTTGCATTTAGTTAGGTGCATGGCTGGGCATGGTTTCGATGAGTTTAAGCAGGAGGAGCGTGCTGGCGAGATGCCTAGATGCCGTGCGATGCGGTGTGGCCGCGTGAAGCTGCTAAACAAGTCTACCCGGTGGTCTAGCGAGTCGTCATGCATGAGTACTGTTAGCAGTGTTAGCCGAGAGAATTGGTCAGTTAGTCTGTTAGCTGCATGCGAGTTAGTTAGCCAGCCAAGTGATTTGGCTGAGTCAAGTTAGTGGCCGGTGTGGTAGCTGGTAGTGGGTTAGTGCACAGGCAACATGGAGCGAGTGGCCGAGTGTGGCTGTTGTGCATGCGTGCGTGAGTCCTATTTAAGCACTGTAATCAGTCTGGTTGTAATTAATGAGAAGAAGGGAAAATGTAGCGCATGTGTTCTCACCGGGAGCAGAAGGCCAAAGCTAGTTTCTCCTTGGTGAAGTGTGCGTGTGTATGAGTTCATATGTGTTTGAGAGAGACACAAGTGAGATTCAGAGTTAGAGAGGAAGAAGAAGAAGCGGCGCTGCGAGAGGCAGCGCCAACAAGTGGTATCAGAGCCTTCCGCTCTTGGTTCCTGTGGTGATGGCGCAAGCGGAGATGATGCGGCCAAGGCGACGGCGCGGCCGACTCCGTGCCAGATGGAGGCCGGCAGCGCATGAAGGCTGGTGGCGGCGTGATGCCGCTACGTGGAGATGGCGGTGCGAAGCTGCAACGACAAGACCACGGTGCGATGCCGCTGGGTGTCGGCGGCGGCGCGATGTCGCCGGGAGCTTGGTGTGGCAGTGTGAAGCTGCCACAAGAAGAAGAGGCGCAGCGAGATGCTGCGCCAACAGTGACAGTGCCGCAGGAGAGAGAGTGCGCGGCGACAGCAGCGCAGGAGCGAGGATGCACAGCGGCGGCGCAGGAGAAAGGTGCGTGGCGGCGGCACAGGACGACAGGAGGTTGAGATGGGAGCGAGGACAAACCTGATTTTGAGTTTGCTGATGGTGATCTCCGGGCTCCTCGTGCTCAAGATTCTATCCGTTACGTCGGCCACCGCGCGGCTGATTCGGAGCACCTCGCGGATGCCGGATTCACGGGCTAAGTTGTTGTGACACACGAGGGAACCAACGCTTATGAACAAGTGTGAGAGCATGGTCGGGAGCTTCAGCAATTGCTTGGAGAGGATGCAGGTCCTTATAGCATCGAGTGTGTCCACCCTCTCCAGAATGTTGATCAAGAGGTCGTTTGGAAGCTCGCTGAGCCCGTCTCCGTTGCAATTGCCAGCAGCGGCATCGTCACGAGCTGGTTTCTGCATTGCATTTAGCACGAACGTACAACATATCAGAATAGTTTGAGGATGAATCTTTCGAGGAGGACAACGGGAAGAAATTAAAGAAGCGGCGCTTACATTGCGTCTGCTCCGTCCATTTTTGTTCTTCATGGCTGATCGGATCAACAACTGTGCTAATTGATCTGAAACTTATTTGATCGACGACAGCATTCTGGAACAGGAAAGAACGGAGAACTGCTTCAGTGAAAGCAGAGAAGACACCTCACGTTCAGTGAACGGAGAACTAACAAATGTAAGGTTGTTAGTTATAGTTATGCTACAACATAAGCTGAGTAATAATTAAAAATAAGTAAAAAAAATTCTAAATTATTTGGAAAATGATAAAGCCCGTAGCAACGCACGGTCACGTTTGCTAGTTTCAGCTAATATATGCTCGTAAATTTGAGTGCGACAACTTGAATCAGTGGATCAACTTGAGCCGGAAGGTGGTAAACCGCGGGCCTCCTCCTTGCGCCGGGCCGCCGGGCGGCGGCGGCCTGGCTGGTCAGATTCGGCCGGTGGACGGGCTAGCTGGATTGGGTATCAAGGCAAAACAGATGGCCCGGTCACACCAAAGAAGAGTCCGCGTCTGTGCGCAGGCCTTCACAGAACACGAAACGTAAAGACGCTAGGATTAAAAAAAAAATGTATCGACTCTAGGTTAGGGTTCGATGACCTCTATACACGGTGTCTCTTGAAATGACGTGTTCTGCCCTTTCTTTGTAACAAAAGCCTTTCCGTTAAGAAAGATCGTATTGGTTGTTTAAGCAAACACCGGCCATTCACTTATTAGTGCAACTTTTGACCAGCGCTTTGGTACACACTCCCTCCGTTTCAAAATAGATGACTTTCATTTGTCTAGATACGCATGTATCTAGACTTCTTACATATCTACATACATCCGTATGTAGACAACAATAAGTCATCTAATTTGAAATGGAGGGAGTACAAGTTTGTGTGAATTACTAAGCATACAAGGAGATATATGTGTCTATGATGGTAATAGTAGTCGTAAAAAAGTGAGTCCAATTCAATTTGGTTAGGTTAGTGGATGTATAAACCATCCAACACGGGTTGCAATTTTTGGTCTAATTATTTTGAAAAGTTCATTTTAGTACATTAAAATAGTTGTAATGGTAGAAGTCCCACATAAAGTAATTTTTAGCGTACTACTCCATCTCTCCACAATTATATGGAGTTTTAGTTTTGCGTGGTATAATTTTGACCATCAATTTGGTCAATGATATATGAGAACATTTTTATATAAGTTATATAAGTAAAAGTTTATTCCACTGCATAATTTTTAGGTCACATAACTTGTGTTACGTTGACCAAAATACTGGTCAAACTTTAATTTGGAATTGTGGACAGATGGAGTATGGAACAACTAAAGGAAAATCAGCTATCAAAAAATATATAAAGGAAAATCAAATCAAGTTGATATGGGCACACCCAAATATGTTGCTAGGAATTTCTTTTACGGTGTAAATAGTCTGTATGGAATTATAAAACAACTAAAGGAAAGACAGGTTACTAAGCGAATAAAAATGTGTTGTTATTATGAGCACACCAAATTATGTCCAAGGAACCCCGTTTACGCTGAAAAGTAGTCATCTCCAAGATTTGCTTCCCCTCGACCTACTTTTTCATATGAATATAACTCTCGTGAATGGTACACTAACTAGGATAGCGATTTTTTTGTCTTCCGACTATTGGCAAAGTTCAAGGTTAGTCCCTAAACTATTAACAAACAAACTTGACCTTTGAATTCTAGATTGCATTGATATGGTAACATGTCCCTCTCAAAGTAGTTTACGGGATGAATTGACGGCTATATCAAACACATGTGTCCTAAAACCCAAACCCTATTTTGAAATAGCTTGAAGTTTATGAAAAAAATAATTAACATAAATTTTAAGAAGAAGTTGTTATAAACAATAGTTAACTAATTTTAAAATGTTAAATCTATAAATCAGAGGAAAGTGAAAATTTTAAAAAATCGAGAAAGCGGGAGTGTTAGTAGAACTAAAAAACTTGGGGCAAAGGGAATCAAAACTACTGCAAAAACAGCAAGAAAATTAGTGACTCTAAAAGTAGGTTATGAGCACGAGAAGTTCAACATATCTCAAGAGCTTTCACGAAGATTTTTGAGCATCTTAAAAATTTCCATTTTACCAATTTCTAGGATATCAAACCATTTTTCTAGAGAAACTACGGATTTGTTCCTATTTCATATTTATGCATTTTTGAAACCGTTAGCTAATTTCGAGTTCACGGAGAATTAACGAAATCTCTTCTAAGCCGTTGGATTTTGCATCGTGATTCGTGCTGATGTGTGAGTTGCACATTACACTATATATAAAAGACGGAAGAAACGCAGCCTCCTCCAGCCATCCACGTCGCGGCCAAACCACAGCCGTTCGATCTGCGAAATGGACGGCTGAGATGCGCCCACGCCGCCCCCAAACCGCGTGGTACTGTAGCAGACGATTTTTGACCAATGGGCGCGCGACACGTCGCCCGGTACCCGTCCGGTCACCCTGCGCGCACCCGGTCACCCCTCGCGCACGCTTTTTGACGCAACCTTTTTACAGATAACCCCTCACGAAGGACTTAATAGCAAATATCGGAAAACGCACGGACTTTTTTGTAAAAACATCACGCACCCATCGCCTCCCCTCTCTCTCTCCCCGCGCGACCCGCGGTCGCCGTGGGCGCCGACGCCGCGCTCGCCGTCTCCGCCCCTCCCCGCACGAATCTGACCCTCCGCCGACCTTCCCCGTCCTCCCCTCTCCCTCCTCGCTCACGAATTTCATCCGAGACGCCGCGAGGCCGCCGGATTTGACTCCGCCGCGCCCGCCGTCCTCCGCCGCTTTCCCGCGCCGGCGCGGCCGCTCCGGCGACCAAACCCGGGCGGCGCCGCCACGTACGGGTCGGCCGCGAGCCGCCGCGTCGGATGCGGGCAGTTTCGCATGCCAAAACACACCGACGCGTCGCCGGCGAGGCCGCCGCCGTTCCGGGCGGCTCCGGCCAGATCTGGCCCTGTGACGTCATTATGACATCACAGTGAGGCCAGCCTGCCTTTTTTTTTTGGAATTTGTTTTTAAAAAAAGCCCTAAAATTTCCTTACAATTTAAAAAAAAAGAAAATAAAAAACTTTAAACATGTACATCCAAAAAAAAAATGGAAACTATATCAAATTTATCACGGGAAAAAAAACTAATTACTTACGTCATAATGCAAACATATTTGAATACTTTAATACGGTAAATATTTGAATAAACTCCAAAATCATTTCAGAAAACGAATACAAATGCAAAATTGAATAACCAAAATTACTTACGTCATAATGCAAAAATTGAAACTATATCAAATTTATCACGGGAAAAAAAACTAATTACTTACGTCATAATGCAAATATATCAAATTGATCACGTGGAAACAAAAAACTAATTACTTACGACATAGTGTAACCAAAATTGAATATTTCAACACGGTAAATATTTCAACGAACTCCAAATTCATTCCATAAAATGATTAAAAATGCGAAATTAATATCTTCGAAAATATCCATCCAAATAATATAGAAAAATAATATGATTGCAAAATAAAACAAATTGCTTATCCAATTTCCCATACAACATTGAAAAATTCTAAATAATGCAAACTAAAAATTCAAATATGGCCACCAAAGAAAATAAATATGATTTCCACATAATTTCAAATAATGCAACATGCTAATTCCAAATATGTTCACACAAAAAAAATGACAAACATGCCAACTTTCCATGTGATTTGAAATAATCCCAAATAATGCAAAGTAAAAATGTCAAACATGGCCACAAAAGAAAATAAATAGATCCAAATTTCCATACAATTTCGCAAACACTCTAAATAATCCGATTTTTTTTTAAAAAAATGCCAAAATGATCACAAAAAAAAAGCTAACTACTTACGGCATAGTGCAAACATATTTGAATATTTCAACACGGTAAATATTTGAAAGAATTCCAAATTCATTCCATAAAATGATTAAAAATGCAAAATTAATATCTTCGAAAATATCCATCCAAATAATATGGAAAAATAATATGATCGCAAAACAAAACTAATTGCTTATCAAATTTTCCATACGATACTGAAAAATTCTAAATAATGCAACCTAAAAAATTCAAATATGGCCACTAAAGAAAATAAATATGATTTTCACCTAATTTCAAATAATGCAACCTGCCAATTCCAAATATGTTCACAAAAAAAATGACAAATATGCCAACTTTCCATGTGATTTGAAATAATCCCAAATAATGCAAAGTAAAAATTTCAAACATGGCCACAAAAGAAAATAATTAGATCCAAATTTCCATATAATTTCGCAAAAACTCTAAATAATGCAAGCCAAAAAATTCCAACTATACCCACAAAATAAAATGACAAATATACCAAATTTCCATAGGGAAAGGAAAATAAATATGCACGACAAAAATTCAAATTTCAAATTTCCACGGGCCTTCCAAATTTGCATATTTCGTATACGCCAAAAGGAACTCAAATATGTTAAACTATACGAAAACAGAAATAATTTCCGAAATGCAGACGGTTTAAACATGGATATTTCCAACTTACAATTTCCTGCACCGCCATATGTACGAATACATTTCCAAATTAAATTTTCCTCCACCACGATGTCTACGAATGCAACAAAAATCTGAACATGAGCACACCAATAAACGTTTTCTATTAACGTCGTACAATCAAAACTCAAATTTGGATGTAATTCAAATTTCAAATTTTCATGCACCTTCCAAATTTGTGTATCAAAACTATTGAAAGAATATATGACTTCCGAATTTGAACGATTTCTGAAAATGCAGACAATTTTAAAACGGAAACCTCATTTGCATTTCATTAATTTTCGAATCTGCGCAATTTAAAAATGCGGACACTTTCAAGAATAATATAATGGGTGAACAACGTATGACAAATATGTCAACATGGACACACGGAAAAACACCTACCTACAACATGTGAACAAATTCCACGATTGAATAATTCAAAATTAGCCCACGGGTGCGGCGAAGGCTGCGCTTAATCCCCTAGTCATTTACAACAGTGTGCAGGGATTTAGTTAATTCTAAATCTGCTGAGATCTAGACTATCCCATTTTTTTAATATAAGCATTTTCCCCGTTCCCATGTTTTTCCTTCCTAAATTTCTAGGAAACCGTTTCTTGTCTTTTTTTAATTTTGTTTTTTTTTTTGAATTTTCATTCTTGTCTTCTTTGGTTTGTTTGTAGAGAAAATTTGTTTCTTTCCTGTATTCTTGTCGAAATTGTGACGTTGTAAATACACAAATCGAAGATGGACATGAATGCACGGCGCTGCCGTTCCAGTCGCAGCATCGCCGCTGAGTGAGAGAAAAATCGCGTTCTCCGCTGGAGTTGTATATTGATCTTTCTTTATGCATGGAGCATTTGGCGGTTTTTCTAAGATCTGGAGTCTAGTGATGAAGATTCTAATACCACGACGCGTTCCCAGGCGGCCAGGCGATCGAGAAATCCCAAAATGGAAGAAGCAACCCGCGGCTGGCGCCGCCAACAACGGCACGCAGCTTCGTTCGGTGTCACCGTCCACCGCCACCCGCCCCGCCGCCAGATCGCGTTGCCAGTCAATTTCCAGATGGTCAGCGGCGCGGCGCGTTCCCCCTCCCTGAAGCCACCAGGTACCAGCTCACCGGAACACGCGGTTTTATCAGCAAACCACTCCACGTTTAAAAGACGCCACCGAAACAGTACTTCCATCACCCCGATTGCATCCAGCACCAGACACAACGCGTACACGAAAGCTTCCGTCTTTGTTTTGCTCCATCTTCCTGAATTTTGATCAAGGGAGCTGGGATTGAACTACTGAGTACTGACATGGTGCACCACCGGGCGAGCCTTCTGCTGCAGCAGACCAAGGGCGGCGACGCGGCGGACGAGGAGGCAGGAGCTGGCAAGATAGAGGAGCTCCGGATCCCGCTGGTGGACTGCGCGCGCCACCACCGGAAGCATGGCCACGACGCGCTCCTGCTCATGCTCGCCGGCTTCGCCTTCGTCTCCTGCCTATTGCTAGTGCTACTCCTCCCCAGCAGCCCATTCTCCGCCGCGATCGACGATCTCCTGCAGCTGGGCCGCACGCGGTGCGACCAGGAGTCCACGCCGCCCGCGCCAGCGCCAGCCCCGTGCTCGGCGGTGGCCAACGGCACCATCTGCTGTGACCGCACCGCGATACGCACCGACGTCTGCGTCATGCGCGGCGACATCCGCACCAAGGCCGCCACCAACTCGCTCTTCCTGCTCTCCTCCGCCGGTGGGGTCGACGAGCGCATCCGCCCCTACACCCGCAAGTGGGAGTCCAGCGTCATGGGCACCATCGACGAGCTCCGCCTCCGCGCCGTGCCTGAGCCCGAGGCGCCGGCGCGCTGCGACGTCCGCCACGACGTCCCGGCCGTCGTCTTCTCCACCGGCGGGTACACCGGCAACGTGTACCACGAGTTCAACGACGGCATCGTCCCGCTCTACGTCACCGCGCGGCAGTACGACAGGAAGGTGGTGTTCGTCATGCTGGAGTACCACGACTGGTGGATGACCAAGTACGGACACATCGTGGAGCAGCTCTCCGACTACGCGCCAATCGACTTCGCCAACGACAACCGGACGCACTGCTTCCCGGAGGCCGTCGTCGGCCTGCGCATCCACGACGAGCTCGCCATCGACGCGTCGCGGATGCCGGGAAAACACAGCATCGAGGACTTCCGGCAGATGCTCGACGACGCGCACCGCGGCCGTGTCAAGGTGCTCGTCGACGAGGAAGAGGAAAAGGCCGCGGTGGAAGCGAAGAAACGGCACCCTCGCGCCACGGCGGTAGGGAACGCCGACAAGCCGAGGCTGGTGATCGTGTCCCGGAACGGCTCGCGCGCGATCGAGAACGAGGCCGAGCTGGTGCGCGAGGCGGCGAGGGCCGGGTTCCGGGTGAAGCTTCTGCGGCCGCGCCCGGACACGGAGCTCGCCCAGATGTACCGCGTCCTGAACGGGTCGGACGTGATGATCGGGGTGCACGGCGCCGCCATGACGCACTTCCTCTTCATGCGCCCGGGCTCCGTGTTCATCCAGGTGGTGCCGCTCGGCACCGATTGGGCCGCCGAGAACTACTACGGCGAGCCGGCACGGCGGCTCGGCCTGCGCTACATCCCGTACAAGATCCTCCCGTCCGAGAGCTCGCTGTACCGGCACTATGCCAGCGACGACCCCGTGCTCATTGACCCGGCCGCCGTGAACGCCAAGGGGTGGCAGGTCACCAAGAAGGTCTACCTGGACGGCCAGAATGTGCGGCTGGACATGCCGCGGTTCCGCCGACGGCTGCGCGACGCGTACGGTCACTGGGTGGCGCAGAGGCAGGCCAAGCCATTGTAGCATACTAGCATGGGTGCTGTGAATACTTCGTTTTCCCTTCATTTTTCGGGAGATAGACAAATTCTTTTATTATTTAGTGCATCGAGCGGATGAATACTGTATAGACAAATTCTTTTGTTGTTTTTTTACACAATTATAATTCTTTATTCATTGGAAATCAGGGTTACATGGTCAAAGCATCGAAAAAATTAAACATTTATTACGAAAATAGCACACGTTTTGGGTCAATTTAGAAAATAGCGCCCGTTGTCACCGGCCGTGCCGAAAGCAGTGGTTTCGTCATGACCCTGCGGACAAAAATCAGAGTTATAGTAGACACAACCACTTGCTATTCTAGCAAATTCTGGAAAGCATATAGGGAAACCTGTGGGTAACCAAACACGCATCACTTTCCGATTAAATAAGGCTGATCGAGTCTATTGAAAAAACAAATATGTGTCCGGGCAAGCTTGCGACCCCTTCTATGCAAAACCAGTGCCGTGCGTCGGCGAGTAGGATACATTCCCGTGATCGGTTTCGATTTTTGCCGCCGCACCATGTTTAGACAATTTTTGTCAAATTCATCACACCTTGTGAATACCGAGAGGGGGTGAATGCTGTATAGAAAAATACTTTTGTTTTTTACAGAATTATAATTCTTTACTCATTGGAAATAAATGTTACATCGATTAAAAATCAGAGGTATAATAGATACAAGTGGATTATTGACTGACAATCATGATCAGGTTCCCTTGCTATTCTAGCTAGTTCTGAAAAGCATATAGGCAAGCGCATAGGGAAGCTTGCGGGCAACCAAGCACATCATGAATGACACTGCCCGATTAAACAAGTTTGGTCAAGTAAAAATAAATTTGTGTCAGACCAAGCTCGCGACCCCCTGTATGCAAAATTAGTAATTCTGTTATCGGCTGCAACTTCTAAATTTTAGACCGACGTTCGCATCATGATGAATTTTATCAAATTTGTCACACCCAGTTGATCATCTGAAATTTCCATTGACAAGTACATCCATCTCGCCGTTTTTACAATTTTCATATTATATTCCGTTTTGACATATATATGTATGCACGTATTTAGACTATGTTTGGTGTAACGTGTGTTTTTAAACATGATTCGCGGTCATAGACTATTACATTTTCGCCGGCGTTCGCTGCTGTCGGTGCAGCTCCTACCAGTCTACCACGAGCTCCGTTGCCACGTCACGTCGCACTGTTGTCCTGCTCACCGCTCATCATGGGGTCGTCATTGTTCATATGTGGTGGTGTGAGGTAAATTCACCAAGTAGATAAGAGATGAGGGTAAATGAAACAAAGATGACACTCAACGCCAGTGCTTCGGAAGTCGTTTCGTTTCATACGATTATGTGTGAAAAAATATGAATAACCAAACGAGGCGTCTTAGCTCACATTTCTATTCAGCCAGAGTCTGGTCCACATATATGGAAAAGGGAAAAATGATACGAGTAACCAAGGACGCCCTCAGTGTAGCTGCAGAGTACACATGTTCCTATCACGTCGATTTTGGAGTTGGCTGAAGCGTGTCGTCGATACATGCAGTGTAGGGAATGTGCTCGCGGTGGCTCTATCATTTCACTGACAAATGGGCTCGTGAGAAATAACACGTCGTGTAGCATGCAGCTCTGGGTCTCATGAGGAAGAAAAGGTCCGTCATATACATGCACACAAAAGATTTAGTGATTGAAACAACATTTAGGCAAGAATTGAGCTGCAAGTAACTAACAGAGAAATAGAAAATCTAGCGCTCGGTGCCCCCTACCTGAGCTGATGGTGCGGGATGCCCACGATCACGGTTGAGGGCCGATCTGGATCTCTACAACGTGAAACGTCATCAACAAAACAGATCCTGCACCGCCGACTCGGTTTCGGTGTGGCCAGAGATTTCGATCTTCGGTATGGATCTCTGCCTTGTCGGTGGAGTCCCGCTTTGGAATGGTAACGACCACCAAGCATGGTGACACCATCGTGGGCGGCGAGGACGTGAAGATCGGCGCAAGAGAAAGGGTTGGCCGGGAATGAATCTGCTGGCACCAGATCATTACGATGGTGGTTGGCGGTCCTATGGTTCCGAACTGCGCCAGGACGAAATCTGCCCTCTTTGATCTGGTTGAGTGTCGGGTTCCGGAATGCTCCACCCGCGATCTCGCAAGTACTTTTATGTCTAGAGACCGCTGGATCGGATGAATTTGGTCGTGCCGGAGGGAGCGGCGTGAAGCTCTGCTTCTGTTGCCATCATGGACAAATCCATGATGAAGTCAGAGGCGGAGAATGTCATGGACGCGAGATTGGAGAACCAGTATTGGCGATTCGAGACTTTGGCGGTGATGAGGAACTTGCTTGGAGCTTCGGGACTCGTAGCAGCGACATGTAAGTGGGGGCGTCAGCACAGGTGAAGTTCAAAGTCTTATCTTTCAGGGTGAAAATCCAAAGTCTGGCCTTAATTGGTTGTGCCTGACAATGAACTTGTTGAAGGTATTGTTTTGAGAGTGAGGACTATCTCCAGGGTGAAAACCTAAGATCTTCGATCGGGCGACGATGGTGTTTGTGCACTGTTTTCTTTTTAAAGGCGTTGCTTTTGGAGAAACTGGACATCAGGTGTTGTCTTGGTGGTGGTTGTGCTGATGCTGCAAGATCTGTAACTCTGTAGCAGGACTTTTCTTTTTTAGTTTCTTCTTCTTATTGTTTTTTGGCTATGTGCATCCGTAATACCTTAGGTTATTACGTTGTTGCAGAGGCTGGGTGTAATTGGTATCTTCGTGATATTAATATATACTCTTTATCTAAAAAAAAACTGAAAATGCATATAAGCAAACCAAAAATACTCCGTATAGCAAAATTCCATGTAAGCACTACAATCTAATGATCAATTCAGTAGATGGACCTTTGGTAGTAATCCCTCATGGTTCCCGACAAAGTATATAATTCTCAAGCATCAATTCGATCTACTGAAGAAAAGAAATAAATTGACCCGCAAATCATGTGTTTGTCCCAACATTTGAGAATCCTACGAATCAAAGAGTCTCATGCTATGCATAAGAAAATCGATCTGACGGTACTAACTCAAGTTATATATACTAGAAGGATACACCACGCTTGAAACGGGAATATCTTTCAAAAAGTATTTTGTAAGTCAAAGGGTATAAAACACATTAAACACTAAACTATAATCGTTATGTATTTGTCCAACTAAAGATCTACCAGATTTATGTAGCATGCAAATTATTTACAAATTATATTTTTAAGTGAATTGGGGATGTGGCTACTACTCTCTTTTGGGAAGATGTTTGTTTAGGAGATACCTCCCTTCGGCAACAACACACTTCGTTACATTATATTGTGCAGCGAGAAAACGTCCATAACCGGTGTGGCGTCGGTGACGGAGAGCTGTTGGGTGTTTGGCTTCTCACCGAGTCGAGTCTAGTTTGGTCTTGGTCCTGTTTTCGGTGTCGCTGTTTGGTGTCTTGTGATACTCTCTCGGTTGGTGTTCCCTGTTGGTGTGTGGGGTTTGGCTAAGCTGTATGCCGCAGCATGTAATCGTTGTTTGTGGATCTCGCTTTGCCTTATTAATTTAAGGTTGGGTTTTGTGCCTTTTATCTAAAAAAAACGTCCATAGCCGATGTTTTGTTATCATCACTTCTGAATATTGGATTCAGAAGGTCTTTGACTGCGGATAAATGGAATGCATGAGAACATTTATGTCGAGGTTTAATGAGAGTGCAACTTTCTGATAAGCCCGGTACTTTTGAGTTGGGCTTTTGAACTATGGTATTTTTTCGTCAAGTCCATTTATGAGGACTTAAGAATAGGCATACTCGATTCTTTCAAAAAATATCTATGAAATCTTAAGATCCTCTGAAAGTAGAAGTTTGTATGTGGTTCCTAAACAAAAAGCCTTGCTTATTAAGGATAATATTGCGAAAAGGAACTTGAATGGTTGAGATATGTGTTTTATGTGGCTTGGAGGATTATGTAGAACATTTTGTTTATCTCATGTCCTCTCGCGCGGCTTGTGTGGCGTATTGTGTTTACCACCTACACAATTTACCACCATTAACCAAAGTAAATAATATGTTTGGGAACTTGTTGAATGAGATTGACAAGAAAAATAGGGCTAGAGTGTGAATCGGAGTTTCAGCTTTATGTTGGTCGATTTGGAACTGTAAAAATGATATTGTTTTTTAACAGGAAGAGCAACTTTCATATTTGGCGGCTTACTCATATGTCCACGCATAGGATTTAGATATGGTACATCCTTCTCCCTCAGGACCAGCGGGAGCTTATGGCTATTGGATGCACACGGCTTCTCATGGCCGTTCGGGATATTTTTCAGCGAGGCTATCTCAGAGCATACTGGTAGACTACAAAATGTTTAGTTGTTATTTATGCTTTTGCTTTTTCGTTGCTTGATTCATGTGTCGAACCTTAGCGATTCGTATTTTGTAACGACTTTTGGACAAAGTACCCTTTTTAGAAGAAACAAAAAGACAAATCAATTGAAAGTCATGGTTAAGATAAAAATAACAACATAAGAAAGACTGATGATGTGGATGTCTTGCATTAAGAGATGCCCTGCTCATTGCCACGTATGTTTTTTTTGGAAAATGTCTTGAGTTGTAACATATAATGGAGCATGTAATCTTGATGAACATGCATCTTTTTTATCCGTTCGTAATTTGTAGAGGCAGATGTTTAGACAAGGTCACCCATGCATATTGGTGATGGAGTAATTTATAGGTCGGTGTTCCAGAAAGAAGTCGTGTTCTAACAGCCGTGCATGGGTGATTTTTTTTTTGCGAAACACAGTACAACGTAGACGCGCGCATACACTCACCTCTATGAACGCACACACGCACACCCTACCCCTATGAGCACCTCCGATAGACTGAGCCGGCGAATCGGGTCTTGAGATTGACGAAGGCACCACGGGTGCCTCGCTATCGACGGGAACGTCGCCTCCCGCTGAAGAATATTCCGCCTTAAATGAGAAACTCCTGCGTTAAACCTAGGGTTTGAACTCTGGTGGGTTGAGGGGACAACCACCCTACTAACCATATTGCCACAGGCAAGTTCTCTGATTATTTCTATATCTGCTAAACCATGTCACCAAGTATACCAGAAGATCGAAACGGTATCTGTCTCGGCGTCTTGCTATGGCGATTAGGAAGGCGACCTAGGGTTTACCGCCGTCGCTGACGGCGGCCGTCGTTCAGGTGCCTAGCTAGGCACTGGTGGTATCTGTACCCGATCAGGGTTCTCTTCCTCTCGCGGACTTACGTCCGTCGGTGAGTTCTGTTTGCTGTTTGGTTTTTGGTTCCGTTTTCTTGTCAGCTAGAACAGGCTGGGTTGGATCGAGTTGTCCTTGGAAATTCGACTAAACTTCCAGGGAGTTGATCTAGTGACGGTTTGAGCTGGTTTCGTGGAGAAGGCAGATCTGATCGTTTGGCTCTGTCCTGTGTGCATGTTCTGACGGATTGATTGCCGGACCTAATGGATTCATACATATGGAACTGTCAGGAGGAGTAAATCGCCGGACAGTTCGCGAGGTACAGACAATGTGCCAAAAATATAACCCCGGCCTCATTTTTTTGTGTGAGACGAGGCAGACAGAGGAAAGGATGGAGTTGTTGCATTGGCGTCTCGGACTGAAGGGCTTCGCTGGTGTGGGCAGCGATGGACGGATCTAGTGGAGGATTAGCCATGTGTTGGCATGAATCATTATTCATCGAAGTACCGGGGAAGAGTGTGGAGAGCTACGTTTGTCTATGGACCAGTGTGAAGAGCTACGTTTGTTTATGGAGAGCCAAGAGTGGAGAACCGTCATTTGATGTGGGAACAATTGGCGGAACTATGTACTGTCTCGCCCCATCCATGGCTTGTGGTAGGGGATTTTAATGAGGCCATGTGGCAGCATGAGCACTGCTCAGGACGTGCTAGGCCTGAGGGCCAAATGAGAGCTTTCCGGGAGATTTTAGAGGTATGTGAACTGTCTGATTTGGGATTCATGGGATTCTCGTACACATTTGACAACAGGCAGCAAGGAGAGAGGAATGTGAAGGTTCGGCTGGACCGGGCATGTGCAGATTCGGAGTGGCGGGAACGGTTTCCAATGGCTGTGGTTGAGCATCTTGTTTCATCCCGGTCTGACCATGCTCCCCTTTTGCTGCCTGACACGATACCACATAGGCGAGGCTTGCGGTACGAAATTATGTGGGAGAGGGAAGCGGCGCTGCCAGAAGTGGTGGCGAATGCATGGGATAATGCAAAAAAAGGAAGGTCACCTGGGCGACGTTGCTGGATCGCTCAAAAAGGTGATGGTAGAATTGAGAGAGTGGAGTAAAAGGAAGTTTGGCCATGTCCGGCGTGAACTGGATGCCCTACGTGAGGAGCTGGCAGGGTTACAACAAGCAAACACAGATCGATCCACCATCCGTGCCAAGATGGAAAGAATGGACGAGTTGTTATACCATGAAGAAATGATGTGGCTGCAGCGGTCAAGAGTATCTTGGCTAAAAGAAAGTGACAGAAATACACGGTATTTTCATCAGAAGGCCGTATGGAGGGCCCGGAAAAACCATATAAAAAGTTTGAAGAGCGACGATGGTTCAGTTTGTACAACACCTACTGATATGGAGAGAATGGCCTCATCATACTTCAAGGAATTGTATACGAAGGACCCCACCCTTGCCCCGCATGAGATACTTGATCTGTTGGAAGGCAAGGTCACCGATGAAATGAATACATCGCTCACGAAGAGCTTTTCAGAGCAAGAGATTAGTGATGCGCTGTTCCATTTTGGGCCGCTAAAAGCACCGGGGCCGGATGGGCTGCCAGCGCGTTTCTATCAACGAAACTGGGCGACACTGAAGAATGAAATTGTGAAGGCGGTTCAGTGCTTTTTTGAATCTGGGGCAATGCCACAAGGAATCAATGAAACTAGTATTGTTCTAATTCCGAAGAACAATCAGCCAGAGTGCATGAAGGATTTTAGATCAATTTTGCTTTGCAATGTGTTATACAAAATTGCGTCTAAATGCATGGTGAATAGGCTAAGGCCAATATTGGATGAAATTTGTAGAAATCAATCATCAAAACAGAGAAAAACTCACTGGATTTGGGTTTCTTTCCTGAGAGTAAACAGTACAGGTGGGAGAGGAACTGAAGCTTCTACTCCTCTCTACTTCGTTCCCCTTCTGATACATATATTCTAGTCTTTACACTTTAGTTTCTAGACATTTTCCTATTTACACCTAGGTCCGGCACACTCCCCCTCAAGATGGGGTGAATGCATCATACAACCAAGGTTCAAAAAAGCGGTAAGCGGTAAGCGAGCGTTGAGGCTCCGATTAGAGGAACTACTGCTTAAGCGAGCTTAAGCGGTGCTTATGCGTTTTGTACGGATATGTACGGACAGAAAAGTAGGAAGCAATCCTAGGCATATACTCCATATAAGCAATTCTACAGAGAGAAAAGGGCGAATTGGGTTGGTTACCACCCGGCCCAGCTAGGCCCAACGCAACACTCAAAGCCCAGCGGCCAGCACGCACACGAGCGAAGATGCATCGCTTGCCCTAGCTAGCACTGGCCACTTTGCAATTGTACCCCCGCCCCCATTCTATCTTCACACCCAACCCCAACAAACCCTTCGTGCTCCTCCATCCCAACACAACACAGCACACACGCCTGGATCGATCTACACCTTCGTGCTCCTCCATCCCAACCATGACATCTCCCGTGAGCTTGCGTGAGCTGGGGAGGGGGAGATCCGGCGGGCAGCACAAGGGGGGTCGAGGAGAGGGTTGAGGACGAGCGGAGGAGGGAGATCTGGCGCGGCGCAAGGGCTGAGCGCCGCCTCTCTGGTCTGTCTCACAAGAGTCGACAAACTGGCACACGCTGGAGCCCTTAGCCCTATCTATTTGGCCCGTTTCCCTCCTTATCTCCCCCAAATTGGGCTTCTCAGCGCCTAATGGGCCGCTCAGGCCTAATCCTGAGCGATAGCTCACCGATGCGCTCGCTTTCACGCTTAAGCGTGTCTAAGCGTACGCTATTTTGAACGTTGCATACAACCTCATTGATACGTCCATTTTGCATCACTATTTTATATCATAATTTGTCATTATCTATCCTTATATTTCATATTAATACATGATACTTATGTTATTTTGCCTTATTTTGCATGTTTGATGATTATTGGGAATTATCCTTCCGGAGTCAGGTTTCTGCTGGAAAAAGCGTCGTCAAGTCAACATATCAGCGGAACTCCAAAAATCACGAAACCAATTCTGGAGGTCTTATAATGTCAGATACCGGAGGCAGCCAAAAGGAGGCAGCCAGGTGGGCCAGGTGGGCCCCACGCCACACCTGGGCGCGGCTGGCCTGTGGGCCGCGCCCAGCTATGGCGTGGCCACCTGAGTCCACCCCCCAGGTTGCCTCTTCGCGTATATCTGCCTCCCGAAAACCTAAGCACGGGGGGTACGTCCACGAAATATTCCGCCGCCTCCACGGGACGGAAACCACCGAGAGAGAAAGAGCTCTCTGGCAGGGAGATCCTGCCGGGGAAATTCCTCCCGGAGAGGGGAAATCATCGCCATCGTCATCGTCATCACGCTGGACTTCATCGGGATCATCATCACCACCATCCACTGCGCCATCACCATCATCTCCACCGACTCCACATCCATCTTGCTATAACATCTAGGGCTGTACCTTGTCTAGTTCATTGGGGAGACTCTCCCGGTGTTGATTACTCCTTGTTATTGATGCTATTGAGTTTGTTTGGTGGATTAGTGTTCATGTCCAGATTGTTATTCATTGCCATATCATCTCTGATCATGATCCATATGATGTCTTGTGAGTAGTTTGTAGTTCTTGAGGACATGGGGAAGTCATGTTGTTAGTAGTGAAATAATGCTGCGTTAATATTTAACGGTTTGATATTTAAGTTGTGGCGTCATTCTTCTAGTGGTGTCATGTGAACGTCGACTACATGACACTTCACCTTTATGGGCCTAGGGGAATGCATCGTGTACCTAGCTTGCTAGTTGAGGGGTTGCCGGAGTGACAGAAACCTGAGCCCCCGTTAAAGCTGTGGTTAGATTTATCTTAATTACTTTTCTGCATTCGCGGATGCTTGCAGGGGGTATAATCACAAGTGCGTATTAGTCCTAGGAAGGGCGGTGCGTTAGCATAGATTCACCCACACAACACTTATCAAAATAATGAAAATTAACCAGTTGCACGAAGCGAAAGCACTTGACGAAATTCCCATGTGTCCTCAGGAACATTTGTCTCTTATAAGTAACACACTCGGCTTGTCCTTTGCACTCAAAAGGATTGGGCCACTCGCTGCATTTGTTGCCGCGCTCGTTTATTTACTTGCACTGTTTTACCTGCTGTTTCGAATACTACTGAAAACCTGTCTGCTAGCTTTTACAGTGAATTCTTGATCAAAACTACTTGCCAGCACCTTCTGCTCCTCGTTGGGTTCGACACTCTTATTTATCGAAAGTACTGCGATACACCCCCTATACTTGTGGGTCATTAAGACTATTTTCTGGCGCCGTTGCCGGGGAGTGAAGCGCTATTGGTAAGGAAATTGGTAAGGAAATTATTTACTGTAATGACTGTTATGGAGTCAAATCCATTTGGTTCGCTGTTTGGGAGGACTACTACCACTGCTACGGTAGTAGATGATCCTCCATCTGCTGAGATTGTTCCATTTAAAATACCTACGAAAATTGTTGGACGTATTATGGATAACCGCTATGATGGAACTGTTCATCCTGGTAATCATTTGCTTTATATACATGAACTATGCGGTTTGTTCAAGTGTGCAGGTATTTCGATGGACATTATTAAAAGGAAATTATTTACTCTGTCGCTGGATGGCAGAGCTGCTGAATGGTATAGTCTGCTGAAGAATGGTCCTTCATTGAGCTGGGCTGAAATTGTCCCTCTCTTTTATTACAAGTTTTATCCTCCAAGTGAGATTCATAAGGATCGGAATTCTATATTCACTTTTTGGCCTTATGAGGAGAAAGTATTGCCCAAGCTTGGGGGAGATTGAAATTATTAATGCTCAAATGCCCTGTTCATGGGATTCCAAGTAATATTGTCATCAATAACTTTTATGCAAGACTTTCCTATCATGATAAAGATTTATTGGACACTTCTTGTTCTTGGTCATTCACTCGTATGAAGGATGAAGATAAATGGGATCTTCTTGATCGTATCCAGGAAAATACTGAAGGATGGGAGAACGACAAAGGTAGGGAGTCAGGTATAAATTATGATTTCGAATGCATTAAATCCTTTATGGAGACTGATAGTTTTCGTAATTTTAATGCTACTTATGGTCCTGATTCTCAAGTTGTTGTTAATTACTTTAAGGCCTTTGACTCATATCTCGATATTCCTAGACAAGGTTGGGAAAAGTATCATGAACCTTATGAAGATAATGCTAATTTTGCTCTTGCTAAAAATGTTGAAGTTCAAACTGTTGATCGCATTATACCAGAACCCTATATTGAAAAAATACCTTTTCCTGTTAAAGTAAAAGAACACTCTATTTTGGCTAGTGTGGTTAGCAAAAGTGAACGTAAACCTAGGGAACCTGATGAGCAAATTAGTGTAGAACATGAAGTAGCTATGGTTAAGGAACTTGTAACTGAAAATGTAGAAGGAGGTCATATTGTGTTTTGTGAAGAAGCTTCTAACATGGTTACACATCCTAAAAGAGCTCGAAAGCCTAGTGTTCCTGTGCTTTCTGTTAAAACTAGCTGGGTGGCCCGCGCATTTGCGCGGCTAGACATTCTATGGATGGTATATGTTTACAATTTGGATAGAAATTATCTGATATTTGTATACTTCGATATGCCCGTCTTTATCTTCTAAAGTAAAACTGCGTTCCTATATTTACTGATTGATCTACAAAATCTGAAATATATTATTTGCCAGTGTTATTGTATAAAGTATTTGTAAAATTTAAAAATCATGAAAAAGGATAATAAATTTGTTGATTATCATCAATAGAAGGTTTAAACAACGCTGTAAAACACTCACAGTCAATATGAAAGTGAGTTCCGTGTGCAAACCCAAGTGTCTACTTTTGATAGTTTGAACTTGAATGATAAAGCAACCGCTGCTCCAGATACAATAACAATGGTGGACTCAGAATGGCCAAATTGGGTTCTCCAGATCAAATAAATTCTTAATGAATATCTGAACTTGCTTCATTCCTTTGGAAAGCATGTTCTCTTTTTTCTCGCGTATGAAATAATCACAGTCATCACGTACCTGACACAAAAGGGAAATTTTTTTTATGCTTATGCAATTAAAACTTCAATTGCTAGAAAGCATGCAAGTGCTCCAGCTGAAAACTTACCTTCCCATTCGTGCAACACACTCAACTGCCTGAAGCCCAGAACAGCCAGGAATGGAACTATGAGCACAACAAACAGATCTTCTAAACTCCAACAAACATCAATCCAGATTAGTGTAAATCCTTGGTGGTTAAAACTGCACCCGCTTCGCGCCTCCCTGCTTACCGATCAATCCAACACAGGGTAAAAATAGACAGCATAGCTATGTGGAGGTGCTCTACCTGCTAGGGCATCGAGACAGTCGGCACAGCTGAGAATAGAGGACAACAGAATAACGTGATAGCTTTGATGAAAACAGAGAGTTAATAAAATCTATCTTCATCGTATAAAATTTTGACAAATTTTACTCTCATCTATGCCATTATCATGTGGAAATCAACAGAATCCATTTCTCAAAATCACATGCATATAAGCCAAAAAAAATCAGATGCATATGAGAGTAATATAACTAAATTCCTTTCAAGGTAATCCCTTAATATCATTTGGTTCTACAAATATACAGAATTCATTGACAGATAGTACCCGGGATCCACCTTGATCCTTCTATTTTTGTTCTACAATATATCTGATCCAGCAATGAATATTAAACGCCCTCTTCAGCTCTCACCAATTGGGTGGTATATAACTGAAGACACATTATATGGTAAATCACACAATAAAAGCTCTCAGCCATGCATACAACCATCACACAATACTAATGTTATGCTCTGAAAGTATTAGACTGGAATGTCCGGACACATATATAATCTAGCATAAAAAAATTCATTACACATATCGATGGGGAAGAATAGAGGATATGTAAGTACTATATTTAACCAAAAAATAAGACACATACTATGTTTTATTTGATGCTTGAGATCAAGAATATGAGTGTTCGATCCTTAAACCCGCCTGCAAAAATGTTCATTAATTCCAGACTGAGAAGTCACAACTACAAATCCCAAGTAAAACTCTAGATTTAGGCAGAAAATATAGAGCTATTTTCAGGGCTTTTAGATGCATGGCATTCCTGAGAATTTTAAATAAGCCATTAGGGCTAACACAGGCCGCTAGCAATAAGAAAGGCATCCACAAATATTACCTCGTCGTGTGCCAATAGAAAAGCTGAAGCAATCACAACAATAGCTCTATGCGGACTTAACCGGAGACTGAAAAAAGATTTTAATATGTTGCTGTTATCCATGCTCCATTTTTATTAGGAAGTTAAACGCATGACACCTGCCCAACACCAGTATAGCCTGTGAATTCATCGAGTCTATGTGAACTTATATCTAGAGCAGAGAACTTGAGGCCTCATTTATATAGAATGTATTATTGTAATTTCGGTTTAAAAAGTATTATGTAAGGCATCGGACAATGGACAACAATTGCAGTCTCTAAACATATTTTGATCGCTCACTTAAAATTGTATTTGATCGACCTACTAACCTCTTGCTTATAATTGTCCTGAGACATATGGAGGCGTGATAAGCTGGCCGATGTGGTGTGCTTGGTTTGATCGCAAGACTCGTGAGAGAATGATTGATGCCTTGCATGTAGCTGCCTTTGTCGACGTTGATTTATATATGCTGACCTGAACTTTATTTCTCTTTTCCCTCGTCGCAGCAAAAGCAGCGCTGAGCTCATCTTCAGTAAAATTGCAGCATAGCCTGTCCAGAGATGACGGGAGAGCGAGAGAGCGACAACGCAGGAAGCTGATGACTCATCTGGAAAAAAAGAAGAATCGAAAATAATTTTGAACGTAATAAGCATAGCAGTGCTTCCTACTTGCTGCAAGATCAACAAAGAGAGAACCAAGGTGAGATCTGCCGGTCAGCCAGGGAACATCACGAATAATGATTGGATGAAGTGACCGCATGACTGCTCCGTCCAATCTCTCCATCTTTTAGAGGAAGGAAACATCTATAATCGTTGAGACCACCAGTCCAACATAATCCCTCCATGAAGCAGACTCAACGATTGATGGCGGCGCCTTTCATTGGACTATCAGATCGGAGAGGCGGAGGAGAAGCCAGCAGGACTTTCTTCTATTCCACCGTGATGGGCTGTTGTTTCTAGACGTGGGGGAGATCGGCGCCAGGCTACGAATTAAATCTTGGTCATTGTTCGACCTCACCTCGGAAAAGCCATACGAAAAGCGGCGGCGATATGCTACTCATCAGCGACGCACAACAACAATAGAAACGGCGATTCCCAGCTCAGATGCGCGGGCAGTGGTGCACAGGCGCAGGCAGTCCACGCGCGCCGGCAGTCATACACGCGGGCACAACAGCCGCGGCGGCGCCGCCTTGGCCGACGGAGAGTATAGGGTGCAACGAATAGTCACGACGATTTGCCAGATGCATACACAATGAATTTATTGCAGGCGGTTTTCATCGTTGAATAGGAGAGAGAGTCCTGATACGATACAGCTTAGGGTACGCGCAACTCATCTTAACCGTTAATAAATCTTAACTTTGAATAGACAAATCTTCACCGTCTATTGTTTGTTGTCTTAATAATATAATAGATAGGTGAGCATTGTTATTATGGTCTCTGTGATATTGGTGCTAGTTCCAGCGCTATCCCTTATGCTCTCTACAAGGAAATCAGGAAGGAAATTGATCCTTGCGAATTGGAAGATATTGATGTGGTTATTCAGCTTGCTAATAGGGAAACTATCTGTCCAGTTGGCATTGTCAGAGATGTTGAAGTTTTATGTGGTAAGACTAAATACCCTGCTGATTTCTTAGTTCTCGGTTCTGCTGCTAGTGACTCTTGTCCTATTATTTTTGGTAGACCTTTCCTGAATACTTGTGGTGCTATTATTGACTGTCAAAAAGAGAAATTTTTACTAGATTCGATGGAGAGTCTTATGAGTTTAATTTTTCAAAATTTGCTAAGAATCATTATGAACCTGAAATGCCTAATGAGAACTTTCAAGTTGAACAGCTTGCTTCTATTGCTGTTGGTCCTAACAATGCTTTGCAGCAATTTTTAGAAGACCACGAAAGTGAAGTTTTTGCAGAAGAAAGAAGGGAGATTGACGACATCTTTCTGCGTCAACCTCAAATGCTTAGGCATGATTTACCTGTGGAGGACCTGGGAATTGCGCCCCCTCCTAAAGAAGACCCTGTTTTTGATCTTAAGCCTTTACCTGATAATCTTAAGTATGTTCATATTGATGATAAGAAAATATATCCTGTTATTATTAGTTCTAAACTTTCAGGAGATGAAGAAGCAAAATTATTGCAAGTTCTGAAGAAACATAGAGGCGCAATGGGCTATACTCTTGATGATTTAAAAGGGATTTCTCCTGCTATATGTCAGCATGCTATTAATATTGAGCCTGATGCCAAGCCTGTTGTTGAGCATCAACGTCGTTTAATTCCTAAGATGAAGGAAGTGGTAAGAAATGAGGTATTAAAACTTCTTGAAGCAGGTATAATTTATCCTATTGCTGATAGTAGATGGGTTAGTCCTGTTCATTGTGTTCCTAAGAAAGGAGGAATAACTGTTGTGCCTAATGAAAATGATGAGCTTATTCCTCAGAGAGTTGTAGTTGGTTATAGAATGTGCATTGATTTTCGTAAGGTCAATAAGGTTACTAAGAAAGATCATTATCCTTTGCCTTTTATTGATCAGATGTTAGAAAGGTTGTCTAAGAAAACTCATTTTTGTTTCCTTGATGGTTATTCTGGTTTTTCCCAAATAGCTGTTAGAAAGGAAGATCAGGAGAAAACCACTTTTACCTGTCCTTATGGTACTTATGCTTATAGACGTATGCCTTTTGGTTTATGTAATGCTCCTGCTACTTTTCAGAGATGCATGTCTGCTATTTTTCACGGTTTTTGTGAAGAAATTGTGGAAGTCTTCATGGACGATTTCTCCGTCTATGGAACTTCTTTTGATAACTGTTTGCACAATCTTGACAAAGTTTTGCAGAGATGTGAAGAAACCAATCTTGTTCTTAATTGGGAGAAATGCCATTTTATGGTTAATGAAGGCATTGTTCTTGGGCATAAAATTTCTGAAAGAGGTATTGAAGTTGATAGAGCTAAAGTGGAAGCAATTGAGAAAATGCCATGCCCCCGAGATGTGAAAGGTATTCGTAGTGTTCTTGGTCATGCTGGTTTTTATAGAAGGTTTATTAAAGATTTCTCTAAAATTTCAAAGCCACTTACCAATCTTCTTCAAAAGGATGTTCCATTTGTTTTTGATGACGAGTGTAAAGAGGCATTCGAAATTTTGAAGAAGGCTTTAATAACTGCTCCTATTGTTCAACCACCAGACTGGACTTTACCATTTGAAATTATGTGTGATGCTAGTGATTTTGCTGTAGGTGCTGTTTTAGGACAGCGAGTAGATAAAAAGTTAAATGTTATTCATTATGCTAGTAAGACTCTTGATGCAGCTCAAAAGAATTATGCTACTACTGAGAAGGAATTTTTAGCAGTAGTGTTTGCTTGTGATAAGTTTAGACCTTATATTGTTGATTCTAAGGTAACTATTCATACTGATCATGCTGCTATTAAATACCTTATGGATAAGAAGGATGCTAAGCCTAGACTTATTAGATGGGTTCTCCTGTTACAAGAGTTCGATTTGCATATTGTTGATAGAAAAGGTGCTGAAAATCCTGTTGCTGATAATCTGTCTAGATTAGAAAATATAATGCATGATCCTATTCCTGTTGATGACAATTTTCGAAATGAGCAGTTGGCTTCTATAAAGGTAAATTCGAATGATTGTCCCTGGTATGCTGATTATGCTAACTTTATTGTTGCCAAGTATTTGCCTCCAACTTTTACTTATCAGCAAAGGAGGAAATTCTTCTGTGACTTGAGGCATTATTTTTGGGATGACCCACATTTATATAGAGAAGGAGTTGATGGTATTATGAGAAGATGTGTTCCAGAGCATGAGCAGAAGGAAATATTGGATAAATGCCATGGTAGTGCTTATGGAGGACATCACGCCGGAGACAGAACTGCACAAAAGGTTCTACAATCAGGTTTTTATTGGCCTACTCTTTTTAAAGATGCAAGAAAATTTGTTTTGACCTGTGATCAATGTCAGAGAGTTGGGAATATTAGTAGACGTAATGAGATGCCTATGAATTATTCTCTTGTTATTGAACCTTTTGATTGTTGGGGATTTGACTTTATGGGTCCTTTTCCCGCTTCAGATGGTTATACTCATATTCTAGTTGCTGTTGATTATGTTACTAAGTGGGTAGAGGCTATACCAACCTCTAGTGCTGATGGTAAGACTTCCTTAAAAATGCTTAAGGATGTTATTTTCTCGAGGTTTGGTGTGCCTAGATATCTCATGACTGATGGTGGTTCACACTTTATTCATGGTGGTTTTAGAAAAACTCTTGCTAAATATGGTGTCAATCACAGAATTGCTTCACCGTATCATCCTCAAACTAGTGGTCAAGTAGAGTTATCAAATAGAGAAATTAAGTTGATTTTGCAAAAGACTGTCAATAGGTCTAGAAAGAATTGGGCTAGAAAGCTTAATGATGCTTTGTGGGCTTATAGAACAGCATATAAAAATCCTATGGGCATGTCTCCTTATAAAATGGTTTATGGAAAAGCTTGTCATTTACCTCTAGAATTAGAACACAAGGCCTATTGGGCAATCAAAGAGCTTAATAGAGATTTCAAATTAGCTGGTGAGAAAAGGTTGCTAGAGTTAAGCTCTCTAGATGAATGGAGAAGTGAAGCATATGAAAATGCTAAACTTTTCAAAGAGAAAGTTAAGAGATGGCATGACAAGAGAATTTTAAAAAGAGATTTTGCATAGGTGATAAAGTTTTATTGTATAGGTCTCGTCTCAGATTTTTTGCAGGAAAATTACTCTCAAAATGGGAAGGACCTTACATTGTGGAAGAAGTTTATCGTTCTGGTGCAATAAAAATTAATTCACTTGACGGTGACAAACCTCAAGTTGTTAATGGGCAGAGACTTAAACATTATATTTCTGGAGAATCTTATAATGAAAATGTTGATATTATTCAAATGGTATCTCCGGAGGAATTTATTAAAACTCAGAAACAGGAAACTGCAGAGTCTGATTTGAAGTAGGTATGAGTTTCGGTAAGAAAAAGTCCGCGTTTTACTTCGAAACTTTTATATTAGTTATTTTTATACAATTTTGGAAATATCAAGACGAATAAGTGCCGGAGGAGGTGCCCGAGGGCACCACGCCACAGCAGGGCGCGGGCCCCACCTGGGCCGCGCCCAGCTATGGCGTGGTCGCCTCGGAGACCCCCTCCGACTCCGCTTCGCCCTGTGCTTTCCTTTTCACGCGTTATTTTCTGCTATATATTTACCCGGATCTCCCGAGGTCCGTATCTCGTGTTTTCGTCGCGTTTGTTTTCGAGCTGTTTCTGCCAGGGTTGTAGAAGTCTAGAGCACCATGGTCGCCTCCAACAACCCTGACAAGGAGGGCCTGAAGAAAGATCTGAAAGACCAAGATGCTGAGGAGGAGAAGGAGAAGACTGAAGCTGTCGGTGAAGAAGAGGAAGATCCAAGTCCTATTCCCACCGCTACCGTTGCAAGCATCGGAGTGGTGCAGAACAAGCCCAGGGCCAGGCAGGGCGCGAGGATGAGCACTGGTGGGAGAGTTCCTCGTCGCTTCCTAGCTCCAAGAACACTTCCTTCAGATACCAAAAGGCCTTTTCACACTCTCATCCATAAGTATCCCTTTGAAAAAGTTCCAGAATCAGAATTGCCCAGTAGCTGGGATATGGATCGTTCTGACCATGCAGGAAAAGGGAGCTCCAAAGCTGAAGAGAAGTGGGGTAACAACTCCAAAAGCTGGGATTCACCCTCTGACAGGATGATGAACCGCATTGAGCAGAATTCAGAGCTTGTCCGCACCCTCATTGGTAGAGTTGATGAGTTAATGGAGCTTGCCGAGAAGCTCATTAGAGGGGCGCCACCACCATCACCGCCAAGGGAGTAATTCACCATGGGTAACAACACACTCCCAGCTTGTTTCAAGCTTGGGGGGGTGTTTTCAGTATCACCATCTTTATCTTTATCTTTATCTTTATATTTTTGCTTAGTACCATGAGTAGAGAAGTTATCATATGAGATAGTTTGCAATGTGGAGTATCACTCCTTAGTTGGTTATCGTTGTATCCGTTGGTGTGAGGTTTATTGTGATGGAATATTAATGAGAAGCTTTATCTTTACTTTCTGCACACTTTATTTTAGCCAGCAAGTCCTTTGTCATATGCTGATCTTGTTACATTAGTATTGGCATCACTTTGGGTGCAGCAAGTAAATTTAGTTGGTTGTGGCAAACTTAGACTGGTCAGTAGTATCAATACTTTTTACACTTAAGTAGAAAAGAGGGAACTGGTTGCAATAACATTATCCCTATTGTTTTCCTCTTTGTTGGCCAATGAGTTTATTATTCTTGAATTAAAGTGTTTTGTGCCCACAAAGTAGATAGCATGGTTGTTCTATTAGATCTATAAGTGTTTGTCTCTCTCAATTCTTGTGCTTGCTACTAAACCTTGCTAGCCTAAAACCTTGTACTGAGAGGAGATACTTCTCGTGCATCCAAAACCCTGAACCAAAGCACTCCATTCGTGTCCACCATAACTACCTATCATGTAGTGTTCGCACTACTCCAAGTACATTTTCTCGTGTGCTACCTTTAACTATTCAAAACTATTATTATATCCCTTTTTGTGTCACTGTTCACCAAGCTCATAAGGACGTGGTAGCAGATGTGTCATCTTCCATGCTAACTGATTTACAAGGATTGGCAGCTTCATCTGCTTCTCCACCTTTTATTTTGCATTAAAAGAGCTGGTTAGTCCACCCTATAAATAAATAAATAAATAGACACTCCTCCACGGTGATTGTTGGTCGGCAACCGAGGATTCGGTCAAGCCATGGTTTGTGGAAAGAAATGGTTGGGAGGAGTGTCATCAATAAGTGCTTGTTACAAGTGCAGTTCTATAAACTCTCGGAACCGCTCTAAAAGTTAATTAGTATGGAAGATGACAAGGATTCTACCACTGATTTGTTGACCAATAGCATACACCTCTCAAAGCAATATTTTTACACTCTCTATGCCTTCGGGAACTAAAAAGCTCTAGCACACGTTTTAATCCCTGCTTCCCTCTGCGAAGGGCCTATCATTTATTTATTGTTGAGTCAGTAAACCTATTCCCTCTATCCCGAGCAAGCACTCGAATTGTTATAGATACAATCATTTATAGTTCATAATATTTCCTATCATGTTTTGTCTACTTTGCTTGAGCACATGAAGTTTTATCTTTGAGAATATGACTTTGACAGTTTTCTTTGGAATGTGAAAGGAACAGTGATGATTGAGCAACTCTATTTCTGCAATATAGCTCTAGTATAAAGACTCTTCTTGAAAGATAAGTTAGAATGTTGATTGTTCTCTGACCAAGAACACAGTTTGCCACATCCAATTGGTTTGCTTAATGTACCTTTATTTGTGGTTGTTCCATTACTTGTTCCAAGTTAAGTAGAATGTGTAGAGACTGCTGTTTAAAATGACTTGTTTAGCTGAGTAAATACTGATGCTTCTTGTCCGTATTCTTTATTATCGACACTTCACTCCATAAACATGTGGACTTGTTTACTGAGCTCAGTTTTCGCTTGGGGACAAGCGAGTCTAAGCTTGGGGGGAGTTGATACGTCCATTTTGCATCACTATTTTATATCATAATTTGTCATTATCTATCCTTATATTTCATATTAATACATGATACTTATGTTATTTTGCCTTATTTTGCATGTTTGATGATTATTGGGAATTATCCTTCCGGAGTCAGGTTTCTGCTGGAAAAAGCGTCGTCAAGTCAACATATCAGCGGAACTCCAAAAATCACGAAACCAATTCTGGGGTCTTATAATGTCAGATGCCGGAGGCAGCCAAAAGGAGGCAGCCAGGTGGGCCAGGTGGGCCCCACGCCACACCTGGGCGCGGCTGGCCTGTGGGCCGCGCCCAGCTATGGCGTGGCCACCTGGGTCCACCCCCAGGTTGCCTCTTCGCGTATATCTGCCTCCCGAAAACCTAAGCACGGGGGGTACGTCCACGAAATATTCCGCCGCCTCCACGGGACGGAAACCACCGAGAGAGAAAGAGCTCTCTGGCAGGGAGATCCTGCCGGGGAAATTCCCTCCCGGAGAGGGGAAATCATCGCCATCGTCATCGTCATCACGCTGGACTTCATCGGGATCATCATCACCACCATCCACTGCGCCATCACCATCATCTCCACCGACTCCACATCCATCTTGCTGTAACATCTAGGGCTGTACCTTGTCTAGTTCATTGGGGAGACTCTCCCGGTGTTGATTACTCCTTGTTATTGATGCTATTGAGTTTGTTTGGTGGATTAGTGTTCATGTCCAGATTGTTATTCATTGCCATATCATCTCTGATCATGATCCATATGATGTCTTGTGAGTAGTTTGTAGTTCTTGAGGACATGGGGAAGTCATGTTGTTAGTAGTGAAATAATGCTGCGTTAATATTTAATGGTTTGATATTTAAGTTGTGGTGTCATTCTTCTAGTGGTGTCATGTGAACGTCGACTACATGACACTTCACCTTTATGGGCCTAGGGGAATGCATCGTGTACCTAGCTTGCTAGTTGAGGGGTTGCCGGAGTGACAGAAACCTGAACCCCCGTTAGTAAGATAGTGCACGAGGGAGCGTAGGGTCTCAGAGTTTAAAGCTGTGGTTAGATTTATCTTAATTACTTTTCTGCATTCGCGGATGCTTGCAGGGGGTATAATCACAAGTGCGTATTAGTCCTAGGAAGGGCGGTGCGTTAGCATAGATTCACCCACACAACACTTATCAAAACAATGAAGATTAACCAGTTGCACGAAGCGAAAGCACTTGACGAAATTCCCATGTGTCCTCAGGAACATTTGTCTCTTATAAGTAACACACTCGGCTTGTCCTTTGCACTCAAAAGGATTGGGCCACTCGCTGCATTTGTTGCCGCGCTCGTTTATTTACTTGCACTGTTTTTACCTGCTGTTTCGAATACTACTGAAAACCTGTCTGCTAGCTTTTACAGTGAATTCTTGATCAAAACTACTTGCCAGCACCTTCTGCTCCTCGTTGGGTTCGACACTCTTATTTATCGAAAGTACTGCGATACACCCCCTATATTTGTGGGTCATCACCCATCTTGCTACATAAATTAGAGAACACCTTTTCTGGTAGACCTTTAGTTAAAATATCAGCTAGTTGATTAGCAGAACTCACATACGGCATGCAGATAACTCCATGGTCCAACTTTTCCTTGATGAAATGCCGGTCAATCTCTATATGCTTTGTTCGACCATGCTGCACTGGATTGTGAGCAATGTCAAGGGCGGCTTTGTTGTTGCAATATAATAATAATGGCTTATGCTGAAATAACCCCAACTCCATTAATGGAATTTTCAACCAGAGTACTTCACATACCCCATGTGCCATTGCTCTCAACTCCGCTTCAGCCGTAGATTTAGCCACCACATTTTGTTTCTTGCTGCGCCAAGTGACGAGGTTGCCTCCGACAAAGGTGCAATATCCTGAGGTTGATCTCCTGTCATCCAGGGATCCCGCCCAGTCAGCATCTGTATAACATTCAACTTGCAAATTACCATGCTAAGAATATAATAAGCCCCTGCCAGGACACCCTTTAAGGTAGCGAATTATTGTCATCACTGCATTAAGATGATGACTTCGAGGATCATGCATGAATTGGCTGACTACACTTACAGCAAACGCAATATCAGGACGTGTATGAGATAGATAAATCAAACGTCCAACAAGTCTTTGATATTGCTCTCTGTCAACCGGTGATCCACCTTCTTTAACTGGACGATGGTTTTGTTCTATTGGTGTATATGCTGGACGACATCCCGTCATCCCTGTTTCTGATAACAAATCCAAAATATACTTTCTTTGAGAGAGATAAACACCTTTTGCACTCCTAGACACCTCAATTCCTAGGAAATATCTTAATTGTCCCAAGTCCTTGACTTCGAACTCCTTTGCTAACTGCATCTTCAATCTTTCTATTTCCTGAGCATCACTTCCTGTGATAATAATGTCATCAACATAGACAATTAGTATGGCCAGCTTGTCGTTACTACGTTTATAAAATAGAGTATGATCTGCATTACTCTGTTTATACCCCATCTCAATTATAGCTCTACGGAAACGATCAAACCATGCACGAGGAGATTGTTTTAAACCATACAATGACCGGTGTAACCTTAGCACTTTGCCCTCAGTCTTAGGTGTATTGAAACCAGGAGGTATATGCATATACACTTCTTCACAAAGATCCCATGAAGGAAGGCATTTTTTATGTCTAGCTGGTTGATCCCACCCCAAATTAGAAGAACAAGATATGAGTGTCCGTATGGTATTCATCTTAGCTACTGGTGCGAATATTTGTTCGTAATCAATCCCATAAGTTTGTGAACACCCTTTGGCCACTAAGCGAGCTTTAAATCGTTCTACCTTTCCCTCGGGATTATGTTTAACAGTGTATACCCATTTGCACCCACGGCCTCCTTGTCAGATGGTAATTCAACTAATTCCCAAGTTTTATTTTTCTCTAGAGCACTCATTTCCTCTAGCATGGCTGCCTTCCACACGGGATCCTTCATGTCATCTTGCCAATTTTTAGGAACAGAGGTGGAATCTAAGGATGCAATGAATCCTTTATATGAAGGGCTACACCTTTCGTATGTAATAAACTTAGCAACATCATGCTCATAGCCCACACAGTCCTTGAGACGTGCTGGGATGTCTTTACGCCTAACAGATTTTCTCAGGGGAATTGGACGTGTAGTTATTGGAGTGGTAGATGTTACTACAGGATTTAGAGTACCTTCTCCTGTAGTCTCAAGAGCAGGCTCCGTTGGTATAGGAGGGCTTTGCAAGCCAGCCGTATGATTATCATCTCGTTCAGCTACATCATGAACAGATTCGCTAGGTACGTTAGATATCCCTGGTTCTGTTACTTGTTGATGCGATGAAGTATCACCTACCTCCTCAGTAGTTGGGCCTCTACTTTCTTCACCACTGCTTGTATTTTCCTCCCCCTCTGTTTGATCACCTGGTTGAGATATATCAATCATAGGAATCAGTACTGAACCACCAGGCACATAATCATCATTGGAGATCTCCCCCTGGCTATTAATACTATGAGTAGAGTTGATGCTTGATGGATAAAAAGGTTGCTTCTCATGAAATGTTACATCCATACTAACAAAGAACCTTTTCTCGGTTGGGCTCCAACATCGATATCCTGTTTGAGTTGGTGAGTATCCCAGGAAGATGCACTTGACTGCTCGTGGATCAAGCTTTCCAACCGAATTCCTGTAATCATGGACAAAACAAGTGCATCCAAACATTTTCGGAGGTACAATAAAAGAGTAAGTACCACTGAGACATTGAATTGGAGTCTTGTACTTTAAAACCATTGATGGCATACGATTTATCAAGTATGCTGCAGTTTTGACGGCTTCACCCCAAAAGAATTTCGAAACATTCATCATAAACATAAGCGATCGAGCACCTTCTAACAAGTGTCTATTCTTCGTTCGGCGACCCCATTTTGCTCAGCAGTATTTACAGTACACGTGGTTTGATGTATGATGCCATGTGAAGATAAGAAGTTACTAAAATCCTTATTAACATACTCAGTTCCATTGTCTGAACGCAATATTTTCACACTAGTATTGTACTGATTGCACACCAAAGTATGAAAAAATTTAAAAGCAGACATAACATGAGATTTTTGCTTCAGCAAATATAGCCAGGTACATCGACTAAAACCATCGATAAATGTCACATACCACCTTTCTCCTAACATAGATGTTACAGCTGAAGGACCCCAAACATCGGAGTGAACTACTTCAAAAGGTACTTTGCTCCTCTCGCTGTTACTAGGATAATTTTCCCTCGTATGTTTAGCTAGTTCACAAATGTCACACACAAGTTTCTCTTTGCAACAAGAGGCTAATAGTGAGGGAAACATACGTCCTAGAGACTGAAAAGATGGATGTCCAAGTCTACAATGCAGTAATAGTAACACATCTGTAGATGAGTTGCATCGAGTATTAAGAGCACATGGAGTCAATGTCCTGTCAAGATAATAGAGACCATCTTGTTCAGTCCCAGTCCCAAGTATGCTTCCCGACTTCAGATCCTGAAATACACAAAGTGTCGGCTCAAACCAAGCTCCACAATTCAATGCCTTGGTAATAGAACTGATAGATAATAGATTTACTGGAAATTTGGGAACATGTAGGACTCTGTTCAAAGACAGAGATGGAGTACAATTAATATCCCCGCAACCCATTATCGGGGCTGAGGATCCATCGGCTATGCGTACCCTATCCCTTCTAGAACTAGGGTTGTTACAGCAGACTGTTCACTCCCCGACAATGTAAGATGAGTTCGACTTGGCCTTTTTGCGTTACTACTGCCACCGGTGAATCTACGGAACTGTTTTGGTTGCCATCCAGGAGGGTAACCAACTAAATCAAAACAATCCTTCTTCAAATGGCTTGTCCTTTTACAGTGCTCACACAACACCCTGGTCTTCCTGGTATAGTCAAATCTAGTAGCATTTGCTTGGTTGTTTCTTGAAGTAACAAGAGAATGAACTTGGTCAACTGAAGATAGTGCATCTCGGCTATCAACATTTGCATGCGGAGATGCGATCTGATTTGCCAATCGTGTTTCTTCCTCAAGTACACTAGCAATAGTCTGATCCAATGTAGGCCAGTCAGGTGTAGATAATATCAGCTGAGACCGAAAATTAAATTCTGGATTCAAACCTTCAAGAAACGCCTGAACTAATAATGGTTCAAAACACTCTCGAAGAAGTGGTACATCCCTGGGATCATGTGCCTTGAATGGTCTAAAATACTCCAAATCTCGATAGAGTTTCTTTATCCCCCGCGTATTCAGTCACCGTCATTTGCTCTTGCTTGATATGTCTCAGTTCATGTAGTATCCTGCTGACCTGCATTTTATTTGATTTTCCAGAGAATTGGTTCTCAATACTTGTCCAAACCTCACCTGCAGATTGAAAACCTTCAACTTGTTCCCTCACAGTCTTCTCCATCGACCCCAACAACCACACCATGACTCTCTCTTGGTTCTGGTCCCATTGCTCCTGTGTGACATCTGCTGGCCTTTTCTCATCCTCCTTCAAAAATTTCTGAAGACCATGTGACTCCAAAATTAGTGTGGCATTTCGAGACCAGCTAAAATAATCACCCGGACCAGTTAACCTGACAGGATTGGGTTCCAGGGTCTTCACAACTTCAGAATTACCACTTATCTTTGTTTGAGCCTGCTCCATCAATTGTTCAAGCATACGTTGCATACTTTCACAAATTTCTCAATACCAGAGTCCTTACTAGGTTCTCCCATGACTACTGGACAGCTACAGGTTTAAAAATTGAACAGGTACAGCCACTTCAAACTAGATTCAGCGAACAACACAATCCAAATTCTTATCCAGCGAGTAACCACAGATCTTCACTCTAGACTTGTACCTGAGATGGTCACAAACGAACTGGGAACAGCTGCAATTTTTTGCAGCGCCGGAACAGGTTCAGATTGACCGCCAGGAACGTCAACAGCCAGGCAGCAGAAAGGGTGCGGACGACGAAGCAGCACGAGGACGACGGCGACGCTGCGCAACACTAGGGCGACGAAGGCCTTGGCGGCGACGATGTGCAGTACGAGTACGACGGAGGCCTTGAAGACGATGGCGGCGACGCACAAAGGCGGTGACGACCACGGCCACCAAATCCCGGCAACCGTAGCCGGAATCAGACTGAATCAAAGTCAATCACACGCCCCTGGAGGCCTGGAACGTGCTCTGATACCATGTAGAAATCAATCATCAAAACAGAGAAAAACTCACTGGATTTGGGTTTCTTTCCTGAGAGTAAACAGTACAGGTAGGAGAGGAAGTGAAGCTTCTACCCCTCTCTACTTCGTTCCCCTTTGATACATATATTCTAGTCTTTACACTTTAGTTCCTAGACATTTTCCTATTTACACCTAGGTCCCGCAACAAAATTATATCAAAGACTCAAAGTGCCTTTGTCCCTGGCCGGCTGATCACTGATAATGCTACTATTGCATTTGAAGTTCTACACCACATTCAGCAAGAACGGGACCCGACTACAGCAAACTGTGCATATAAGTTGGACTTGTCGAAAGCTTATGATCAGGTGGATTGGTTTTTTCTGGAGAATGCGATGTTGAAGATTGGCTTTGCGGAGTGGTGGGTACACTTGATCATGCAATGTGTGTCCACCGTGCAGTTTGCTGTGAAGTTCAACGGGAAAACGTTGGATTGGTTCTCTCCGTCGCGAGGGTTGCGGCAAGGTGATTGATTGCGTGGATCACACGTTCGTTGGGAGACCCAAGAGGAAGGTATGATGCAGTATAGAAGCAGTTTTCCCTCAGTATGACACCAAGGTTTAATCGAACCAGTAGGAGCAAGAAATCACTTCGGAAGGTTGTCAGTGGCGCGCTGACGTGGAATCTGCACACAACACAATCAAACTACTTTGCCCCAACGAAACAGTGAGGTTGTCAATCTCACCGGCTTGCTGAAAACAAAGGATTAAACGTATGGTGTGGAAAACAGTAGTAAATTGCAGAGAATGAAAGGGAACAGTGTTTGCAGTTGGTTGTATTATCAGTGTAAAAAAATGGACCGGAGTCCACAGTTCACTAGTGGTGTCTCTCCATAAAAGATAACTAACATGCTGGGTGAACAAATTACAGCTGGGCAATTGACAAAATATTGAGCGCATGACAATGCATATATATGACATGATGATTACTATGATATTCATGTGGGCATTACGACAAAATACATAGACCGTTATCCAACAACGTCTATGACTAATAATCCACCGCCAGGTTGTCATACCGAGTTCCCCGTTGGTATTAAGGTGCAAGCAACGGATAATTACATTAAGTAATGTGCGTAAAGTAAACAAATGCATTAGACACAACGGCATACCCTTAAGCTAAGTATCGGTTATTTTATCCCTAGTGGCAACAGCACATCCATAATCTTAGAAGTTATTGTCACACTCCTAGATTACCGGAGGCATGAACCCACTATCTAGCATAAATACTCACTCTTGGAGTTACAAGCATCTACTTGGCCAAAGCATCTACTAGTAATGGAAAGCATGCAAGATCATAAATAACATATAAGATAGATTGATAATCAAATTGACATAGTATTCAATATTCATCGGATCCCAGCAAACACAACATGTAGCACTACAATAAGATGATCTTGATCATGATAGGCAGCTCACAAGATCTAAACATGATAGCATAAAGTGGAGAGACAACCATCTAGCTACTGCCATGGACCCGTAGTCCAGGGATGAACTACTCACGCATCACTCCGGAGGCAGGCATGGTGATGTAGAGCCCTCCGGTGATGATTCCCCTCTCCGGCAGGGTGCCGGGAAGAGCTTCTGAACCCTCCGAGCTAGGGTTGATGGCGGCGGCGTCTCTGGATCTTTTCGTGGATAATGGCTCGGGTATTTAAGGTTTTCGCGTCGGGAGGGATAAATAGGCGAAAGGGCGGCGGCTGCGGAGCCACGAGGGCCCCACACCACCCCACGGCGCGGCAGGGGGCCGCGCGGCCCCATGGTGTGGGCGCCACGTGGCTCCCCTCCGTGTCTCCTCTGGACTCCGTCTTCGTGTTGGAAAAATAGGAGGCTCTGGGCAAGTTTCGTCCAATTCCGAGAATATTCCAGACTAGCTTTTCTGGAATGCAAAAACAGCAAAAAACAGGAACTGGCACTGTGGCATCTTGTATATAAAACATGTATATAAAAATTCTATGAAGTGTATATAAAACATGTAACAATTGGTATAATATCAACATGGAACATCAGAAATTAAGCTTAGTTCTACTCGTCCTCGAGTAGGTAAAACGATAAAAACAAAATAATTTCTGAGGTGACATGCTACAATCATAATCTTGATCAAATGATATTGTAAAGCACATGTTATGAATGAAGTGATCCAGGTCAATGGTCTATAGTTTGTTAGCAAGTAGATAATGAGCAAACAACTGAATCATATAAGCAAAAACTTTTAATGAATTGTACTTTCGGGACAAGCATCAAGGAGTTTTGCATAAGAGTTAACTCATAAAGCAATAGATTCTAAGCAAAAGGTATTTAACTAACACAAAGGAAGATTTAAGTTTCAGCAATTGCTTTCAACTTTCAACATATATATCTCATGGATATTTGTCAACACAAAGCATATAATAAGTGCAATATACGAGCATATAAAAATTGTTGCACCAAAGTTGACACTAGTGTTTGCTTCTAAGATAGAAAGAAGTAGGTAAACTGACTCAACATAAAAGTAAAAGAAAGGCCCTTCGCAGAGGGAAGCAGGGATTAAATCATGTGCTAGAGCTTTTTAAATTTTTGAAATCATATAAAGAGTAAAAATATAAGTTTTGAGAGGTGTTTGTTAATTGTCAACGAATCAGAAAATGGAAAGTACAATATGACCCCTGCCAAACAGACTTTTAAGAGCGGCTCCCATGAAGGACGTTATTTCTACCAGCAAGGCAGATCATCCCTCTTTCTCTTTTGTTTACACATGCAGATATTTCACTGTTTGTCATTGCTTGACTGATAAATCAGGGCAAAAATGTGAAGAGAATTAACGGTTAAAGTTGTAATTAATTGGGACCGGGCACCCCATTTGCCAGCTCTTTTTGCAAAATTAATGGAGAAGCGGATGTATATGCCGCTAGTCCGGTGGTAAAGTCTGTTTGACAGTTGACAGAAAGACATCCACCCCGTCCTCATGAGCTTGGTAAACATTGACACAAAATAGGAGTAATAAAGTTTGAATAGTTTAAAGGTAGCACATGAAAAATTTACTTGGAATGGCAAGAAAATACCACATATAGGTAGTTATGGTGGACACAGATGGCATGGATTTGGCTCAAGGTTTTGGATGCACGAGAAGCATTCCCTCTCAGTACAGAGTTTAGGCTAGCAAGTTTATTTGAAGCAAACACAGGATATCAACCGACACAGCAAGGCTTATATGAAAACATATTGCAAGCATTATAAGACTCTACACTGTCTTCCTTGTTAACCAAACCCTTTTACTAGAAAATATCTAGACCTTAGAGATACCAAACATGCAAACCAAATTTCAACGAGCTTTACGGTAGTTCTTCATTAATAGGTTTTAACTACATGATACAAAAGTTTTAAACATGAACTACTTGATAACTCAAAACAATTGACAAGTATCAAATTATCCAATACAATGATCTACAAGAATATGTAAGCTTTTTCCATTATACCATCTACCACATGCAACATTTTCTGTTCCAACCAAACACCAATCAATTTATTTCAACATAAACTCTCCAAACAATTATAAGTGAAGCAAGAGAGTACTTTCTTTAAAAGAACTAACAGCTCTGAATAAGAGATGCATGCAAAACAGGAGCTAAAAGCATTGCAATAGCTAGACAAGAATACTCAACAAGTATAAGTGAAGAATAGGAGTATTCATATGAAAAAGCGGAGCGTGTCTCTCTCCCAATCAAGAATGCTGGGGTCCAATCAAGTTGATCATACGAAAAATAAAATACTGAAAATAAAAGCACACATACGCTCCAAGTAAAGCACATATGATGTGAAAGAATTAAAATATAGTTTCACTAGAGATGACCTGATAAGTTGCTGATGAAGAAGGGGGTGCCTTGGGCATCCCCAAGCTTAGACGCTTGAGTCTTCTTGAAATATGCTGGGGTGATCCATGGGAGCATCCCCAAGCTTAAACTCTTCACTCTTCTTGATCACATTATATCATCCTTCTCTCTTGACCCTTGAAAACTTCAGCCACATCAAACTCAAAATAATTCTCATTAGAGGGTTAGTGCACAATAAAAAACTCACATGTTCTATAAGGACACAAACATGACCGTTACTTTTAACATTAGCTACGGCCACTGATGTTATGTGAAGCTCTTCACCCTAAAAAAGAATTTGTCGGGGGGCTGCCCCCGGGTAGGGCAAAGATGTGGTGTTGAGAACTCTAAAAGGCTGGCCGGATCAATATTCAGCCGGATCACCTGGGCCGAATCTCTTGTGAATTCGGTTAGCTCTCTATCGAGCTAAAGTGTGGGAAGAAACAAAGGGGATCCAGTAAAGCCAAACCGGATCAGTTTGAGAAGTATCGGCTAAGTTAGCCGGATTGGTCAGGAAGGACCCGGATAAGGTGATCCGGATATGGCACGGGGGCCAAGTAATGTCAGTAAGGTCACGGGACCTGCAGTTCTACTGACCGAGGTTCAGAGGACAGCAAGGTCGAGCCACGGGTTTTCCGGATCGCAAGGCCCTAGGCGCTGACTCGGCCAATTCGGGAAAGGGCTATGGCCTAGACCCGGTGGGCTACGCCTGCCATTGCCTGAAGAGGCAAGATAGGCCTGCTGGGACTTGACAGCCAGGTCAAGCCACGGGATTCCTGGGAGCGCAGCGACCTAGGAGCTGACTCGGCCAATTCGGGAAAGAGGATGTGACCTAGACCCGATGGGCTACAGCTGCCATTGCCCGAAGGGGCAAGATAGGCCTGACAGTCCGGCCGTTGGATTGACAGGGGGCAGAGGCTTGTCCTGTTCCTCTTGTCCATGCCATTATCACTTCCAGCCAGGGGCAAAATGGTAATTCGGTTAGTGTATAAGTAAGCTACCACATCCTCCAGTAAGGACGGGCGAACAAGAGGGAGGTGAAGAGAACGAGCATCATTTCCCCCAAGCTCCATCTTCTTCCTAGAGCTTTCACCATTGTTCTTCATACAGCTCAAGGAGCGCTCTGTACTTGTAAACACTTGAGATATAAAGAGAGTAGGCTAGTGCTGCAGTAGGGGTGTTACCTCCACAAGAGGGCCCCGAAGCAGGGTACATCGTGGTGTTCTTTGCTTCTTCTTGGTTCTGCTTGTTCTTGTTTGTTCTTGCGAGTTCTTGGTTGTTCTTCATGCGTGCTTCGTGAGCGCGCAAACCCTCCCCGGATCCCCCAACGTCCTAGCGAGCCCACAACTTAAGCCATCCTATGGCATCTGCCGTGACACCACCACGACAGTTGGCGCCCACCGTGGGGCAGCAGTGGCGTTGGCTGGGGTTTCCTTCCGGACGGGCTCCGTCACTGGCTCCGGCGAGCGGGTCCTCTCTGGGCTCGTTTGCAAGATCGGCAAGTTCAACTTCATCAGCGACAACGCGGGGTGCTTCGCCAACAAGCCCTTCCCCGCTGACGGCTTCCTCATGACGCTCGGCAGCTTCGTCACCTACGTCGCCACCGAGCCTGTCCGCGAGTACCCGGCGCAGGTGCTCGTGGCTGAGGATCCTCCCTCTTTCCGCGCAGCTCTCGGACGGCGTAGCGCTCGCCCCGGGAGTAGCGTGGAGGTAATGGTGGTTGGAACAAGTGCTGCGGCTGGCAAAGGAGATGCCAGCAAGAGCATGCCCGAGGAGCTGGCCACGCCAGTTGATCTGGTTGACAAGCCGACTCGGACGGCCAAGTTCCCAAAGGAGAAACCGGATCCGGTTGGCCCGCTTGGCATGTCAAGTAGGGAGGCTCCCTTAGAGGATGTCCTGGAGAAGTTATCTCGGCCAGTGGCACCTGGGGCAAATGTAGAGCTCACTGTAGCTCAGCTAGAGGCAGAGCGCCTGAGGTTGCAAAAAGAAGCCCGGTTAGTGGTGGAGTCTAGGCAAGCCTTTGATAGAGATATGAGAGAGTACAATGCTGCCAATGGTATCACTGATGGCTTTACTCCTGTAGTGCATCGCTCGCGCAAGAAAGCCGAGTTGCGTAACCGGGGTAAGGACCTCAATGACGAGTTAGCTAGAGCTGCAGGATCGAGCTCAAGTAAGGCTACTAGTCATAGATCTGGCACAGGCAAGCCGGTGTATAGCTCCCCGGCTAAGAATCTTAGGGCTGCAGCGGCAGCGCGAGCCGAGTTGAGTACACTAACCGGGGACGCTTGGCGAAGGCAGGCAGAGAGAGTCAATGAGCTAGTAGATGTGTGTAACCGGCAGAATGAGGCTTACCGGAAAGCTAATCCGGATGCAGGTGTTTCTCGGGTAGTAGTGTCGGTTAAGGCTGTTAGCCAGAGATCCAAGGGGCAGGCGTCATCCCCGCACGTCGGAGTTGACCGGGCCCAGAGCGTGAACTCGGGTAAGAGCAAGCAGCTGCAGACCTATGATGCTGATATGCCGGCAAGCAGCTAGCCGCTCAAGGAAGAGGTGGCCAAAGCAGAAACAGTGGTGGACAAGGCTACCCGGGAGCTGGAAGGGGCAATTCGGCTGGCCGAGGTCAACCACCTCGTCCTCCGGGGCAGCAAGTGATTGTGCGAGCGCAACAGCAAGGTGGTGGCCAGGCGGGCTACCGCTATGATGACGGAAATTCGGCTATGGCGCGAGCCGGATACCAGACGTATGATAATGCACTTGCATCAAGACTGGGACCTCGGGCATTGGATCCGAATGATCAGCGTCTCAAGTTGGATAGAATTTACCAGTCCGAGAAGCTAGAAGAGCAAGGCCCACCGGGTCCTCCATGCTTTGGACCTCGGATCATGAACGAGCCGAGCGTGCCGTTGTTTCAGCTTGGCCGAAGCACAAAGCCGTATAATGGCACACAAAGCCACAGGATTGGCTGATAGACTATGTATCATCAGTGCACATTGCGGGGGGCAATCGCCGATGGGCGGTCCGGTATCTCCCGCACATGTTGGAAGGGCCAGCCCGGATTTGGCTGAATAACTTACCGCCGGGTAGTATCAACTCTTGGGTGGACTTGGAGGAGGCATTTTACAGTAATTTCTCCAGCACCTACAAGAGGCCTAACCGACCTCAGCTCCTGGCTGCGTGCAAGCAGGAAGAACGGGAAACAGACCGAGAATTCTTGACTCGGTGGAGCAACATTCGCAACTCTTGCGAAGGTGTCGTGGAGGAGCAGGCGATTTCTTGGTTTGCGCAGGGTTGCCGACATGGCACCCCGCTCTGGCAGAAGCTCCAGAGGGATATGCCCAAGACACTGGCGGAAACGATCCGGATAGCAGATACGTATGCTCTTGGTGATCCGACACAGCCAGCATTGGATGCAGTGGGAACAAGCAGGAGGCAACCGGTTAACAACCGAGTAGGACCATTGAGGCCCAATGACCGACATGAATTCGGTTACAAAAGAAGAGATCCGGATTATAGATACGGTTCAGATCAGGTTGCTGCAGTGAATATGGACCATCCTGGAGCAGGAGATGGTCAGAGACAAAAGACAGAGGGTCCAGCTTGGAGGCCGAATCAAGGTGCTTGGCCGAAGAAAGTATGGGAGGATCAAGTCCTCCTCTAACTTTTGAGTCAAGATTAGACGGGCCTTGCTGTTATCACACAACAGACCCACGCAAGCCGGCCAATCATTCAACTCGGAATTGTAGCTGGCATCATCGCATTCAGGCGGAGGGTCAGAGAGGACCACCTCAGAGAGGTGCTCCTAGACCGAATTTCAGGCCGAATATGCCTTTAACCGGAGCCAATACAATCCCGGTGAACGCAGGAGCTCCAAGACCGGCAGCCACAAAGCCGGTTAACCTGGTAAACATGGGAGGCAACGACAATGGTGCTGGTCCGAGTCGGCAAGGTGGATACCCCGGTAATGAGTACAAGGAGGCTCATCAAAGTTATGTGGTTTTTGTGACCGAGCCAACTGACAAGAAAAGTCAGCTGCGAAGGGCGAAGGAGGTGAATGCAGTCATGCCAGCAGTCCCAAAATACCTGAATTGGTCCGAGCAGGAGATCACTTGGAGCAGGGCTGATAACCCCAGAATTATGCCAAGTCCAGGAAACTATGCACTGGTGGTGGATCCGACTTTGGTGGACCCAAGCTTAACGTGAGGTTTAGCCGAGTCTTGATTGACAATGGCAGTGCCATAAACATCATGTATCGGGACACAATGGTCAAGTTGGGTATTTCGCCGAATCAGTTGCAGCAGAGCAGTTGTACCTTCCATGGTATAGTACCCGGGGTGTCTTGTTCCCCAATGGGTAAGATCTGGGTAGATGTGCTGTTTGGTACCAAGGACAATCACCGGCTTGAGAGTCTCGAGTTCGAGGTGGTAGATTTGGAGAGCCCATACCATGCTCTGCTTGGCCGGCCTGCGTTAGCCAAGTTCATGATATCCACCATGTGGCCTACCTCAAGATAAAGATGCCAGGCCCGAATGGTATTATCACTGTTGCGGGAGATTACAAAAAGCCATACAGTGTGCCACGATCGGTTCCACCTTAGCCGAATCATTGGTGATCCAAGCTGAGAAGAGCAAGATGCATGAGGTGGTGGCAATGGCGAAGTCAGCTCAGCTCGGTGTGCTGGCTATGACCAATCCGGATGGAGGTGCAACATTTGAGATGCCCAAGGAGACAAAGAAGATCCCATTGACCCGGAGAACCCGGAGCGCATGGCCATCATTGGTGCCGGGTTGGATGAGAAATAGGAAAGCGCGCTCTGTCACTTCCTCCGTGAGAATCGGGATATCTTTGCATGGTCGGCTAAGGACCTGCCTGGTGTTCCGAGGGAGTTGGCAGAGCACTCTTTATTTGTCAGGCCGGATGTAAAACCGGTGAGGCAACCGACTCGGCGTCTCTCAGATGATCGAAGAAAAGTGGTGCTGGATGAGCTGGCTAAGTTGCTTGCAGCCGGATTCATTATGGAGGTGTTGCATCCAGACTGGATATCCAATCCGGTTCTGGTAGAGAAGAAGAAGGACGAACCAGCGGTGGTCAAGGTGTGGCGCATGTGCATCGATTTCACCAACCTAAACAAGGCGTGCCCGAAGGATCCATTTCCTTTACCTCGGATTGATCAAGTGATCGATTCTACTGCTGGGTGTGAGTTGTTGTCTTTTATTGATGCGTACTCTGGTTTTCACCAGATACCACTGAACCCTAAAGATCAAATAAAGACTGCTTTTATTACCCCGTACGGGGCGTATTGCTATCGTGTCATGTGTTTCGGTTTGAGAAATGCCGGTGCAACTTATCAGAGATGTATGCAGAAATGCTTACACTCCCAAATGGGCAAAATGTGCAGGTGTATGTCGATGATATCGTCATCAAAACTAAAGAAAAACACACTCTCCTCGAGGATCTCGAGGAAACATTTGTGAACTTGAGAAAATATCGGTTGAAATTGAATCCGGATAAATGCACCTTTGGTGTCCCGGCTGGAAAGTTGCTCGGTTTCCTTGTATCGAGCCGAGGTATTGAGGTGAATCCGGCTAAATCCGAGCCATAGAAAGAATGAAATTGCCTAAATGTCTAAAAGATGTACAAAAATTCACGGGTGTTTAGCCTCGTTGAGTCGGTTTGTGAGTCGGCTAGGAGAAAAAGCCTTGCCCTTGTATCAGTTGATGAAAAAGAGCACCGGGTTCACGTGGACCCCGCAGGCAGATTCGGCTTTCAACGAATTAAAAAAGATGTTGTCCACTGCACCAATTCTGGCGTCACCTTTGCCGAATGAGCCAATGCTACTTTACATTGCGGCCACTAACCGGGTCGTAAGTGTGGTCATAGTGGTAGAGCGAGAAGAGGAGGGTAAATCCGTGCAGAGACCGGTGTACTATTTAAGTGAGGTGATCTCAACCTCAAAGCAAAATTATCCTCACTACCAGAAGATGACATACGGTGTATACCTGGCGGCCAAAAAGTTGAAACATTATTTCCAAGAACACCCGATTACCGTGGTATGTGAAGCTCCAATCGCGGAATCATTGGGTGCAAAGATGCGACTGGCCGGGTTGCCAAGTGGGCAATAGAAGTATCTCCTTACACCCCGCATTATGAGAGAAGGGATGCTATCAAGTCTCAGGCTTTACCAGATTTCCTTTGTGACTGGGCCGAGATGCAGTATGAGCCACCCAAGCCGGATTACAATTACTGGAAGTTGCACTTTGATGGCTCCAAAACCAAAATCGGATTAGGTGCTGGGGTGGTACTCACGTCACCGAAGCAAGATCATTGCGATATGTGTTGCAGATTCATTTCTCAGCCTCAAACAATGTGGCCGAATATGAGGCACTGATCCATGGGCTTAATGTGGCTAGGGACATCGGCATCCGCCGAATAGAATGTTTTGGTGATTCGGATTTAGTGGTGCAGCAATCTTCTGGAAATTGGGATGCTCTTGATGCCAATATGGCACTGTATCGGTTTCATGTCCAGAAAATTTCAGGATTTTTTGAAGGCTGCGAGTACAAGCACATACCTCGGTTGGAGAACGAAGCTGCTGATGTCCTGTCAAAACTCGGGTCGTCTAGGGATGCAATTCCACCCGGATATCCTTGAATCACCTAAGGGTCCCTTCAATCAAACCTTCGCCTGATTCCGAGTCAATTTTTATCCCAAAGCAAGAATCTGAGGCTGTCCCTATGAATGTTGATGTCGGTACATTGGGGAAGACCCGGGGACTGCTAACCGGATCTTAGGAAAGAGGAGCAGAGAAGAAGGTGGTGCTAACCGAATCTTAGGGAATGGGCAGAAGCTGATAGAAGAAATAATGGCGGCCGAACCAGTGGAGATAGATGAGCACTTATTCCCTTTGCATCCAGTACCGGAATGGGCTGAAGAAATCATGAAGTTCATGTCGGAGGGGAGTTTGCCAAATGATGAAACCGAAGCTAGGCGAGTGCAGAGGAGGTCCAAGGCTTACACCATCATCAACAAGGAGTTATACAAGAGGAGTGCAACCGAGGTGCTACAGCGTTGTGTGGAGCCAGCCGAGGGCAAGGAGATGCTCCTGGAGATACATCAAGGAGAATGTGGACATCATTGCAGCACAAGAGCCCTGGTGGCTAAGGTGTTCCGGCATGGATTTTACTGGCCCACTGCTCACGCGGATGCAGAGGACATAGTCCGAAAATGTGAAGGATGCCAAAGGTTTGCCAAGCAGACACACTTACCCGCATCGGCGCTCAAAACAATTCCTATCACTTGGCCGTTTGCTGTGTGGTGTTTAGATATGGTGGGAGATTTCAAGCCGGCTAGGGGTAACATGACACATATGCTGGTGATGGTGGATAAGTTCACCAAGTGGATAGAGGTGAAACCAATCCGGAAGTAGATGGTCGTTCGGCTGTGACTTTCCTGAAAGAAATTATTTTGAGATACGGATACCCTCATAGCATCATCTCGGATAACGGCACAAACTTTGCTGTCGGAGAGTTTGCTCGGTTTTGCATGGATAAGGGAATCCGGCTAGATATAGCCTCGGTGGCACATCCGGAGTCTAATGGGCAAGTGGAAAGATCAAATGCCCTGGTGTTGGCCGGCATCAAGGCTCGTCTCATTGAACCATTGCTGAAAACTCCGGGATGCTGGATAGACGAGATACCATCAGTACTGTGGGGTCTAAGGACCACGCCGAATCGGTCAACTGGCTATACGCCATTTTTTCTGGTTTATGGGGCAGAAGCTGTGCTACCCACTGACATAGAACATGATGCACCAAGGGTGGCAATGTATACTGAAACCGAGGCAAAAGAGGCCCGGGAAGATGCAGTGGATCTGCTAGAGGAAGCAAGAGAATTGGCTCTATCTCGGACAGCAATATACCAGCAGAATCTCCGACGATATCATAGTCGAAAGATCAGCCCTCGAGTGTTTCATGAGGGAGATCTTGTACTAAGGCTGGTGCAGCGCAGCAAAGGCCGACACAAGTTGTCACCTCCATGGGAGGGACCATTCATTGTGAGCAGGGCTATGCACAATGACTCGTACTACCTTGTAGATGCACAGGAACCAAGGAAGGATGGCCTGGATAGACCCGGACAAGAAACTAAGAGACCCTGGAATGTAGCTCTGCTTCGACCCTTTTACTCCTAAGGGGCGCAATGTATGTATTTCAGTTTATCATAAATGAAATTGCAGCAATCCGAGTCTGGACTCGGGGACTGCTTCGTCCTCATGCATGTGTTTCTTATTACTGTTTTGTCCATATCGTTCATGTGTCGAATTGCTGTTGTTGATCTCGTGACTCGACTGACAAACACCAAAATGGTAGTCAAGAGCAGAGATGAGGAATATGGGAAACATGAAAATGGACTCGGGGACTCGGTCCAAAACCGATTCGGCAGATGTCGTTTACTAACCCCTGTTATTTATTTTTTGTTTATGTTAGATGATTCTAAACCATAACTCGCATGTTTCAAGTATTGTATGCTATGATTCCTATCTTGTGACTCGACTGTCAAACACCTAAAAGGTAGACAAGAGCAAAGATTCGGCAAAAATAGTAAACAAGAAAACAGACTCGGGGACTCGGTTTAAAATGATCCAACATAAACCTCGTCCGGATCACATTAAGCTAAATAAGAGTAGTCTCGGAAGAACTTAAAATTGTTTATTACATCTGCTCCCGGCATACCGGGGATTTAACGTTTTTTCACTGAGTCACTTCAGGAAGCAGCAGACTTGGTTGTAGCGGGTTCGGTTACATCAGCTTCGGTTGCAGGAGCCTCGGGCGCGCGAGCTTCGGTTACAGGAGTTTCGGTTGGAGTAGATTCGGTTGCAGGGGGTTCCGTCGCAGGAATGGACTCAGAAGATGGAGGAACTTCAGGGTAACCTTGCGTGGAGAGCTTGAAGGCTGGGCAGATTCGGAAGTATCCGGATCAGCTGAAGCTTGTTTGGTAATCTCTGCCGAATCAGTTGCTGTATCTCCGAAGTCTGGGCCGGAGTTGCTTCGGTACTCTTAGCCGAGTCAGCGGCTGGGATCTTGATGGACTTGATAGGAGCAGGTTCGGCAGAGTTAGCCGAATCATCAGACTCGCCCTCAGAATCGGCATATTCTTCAGCGGAGGCATCGTCCGATTCCTCTTCTTCAGTCTCTTCCCCGTCAGTGTAGACCGGAGCCTCCAGATCAAGATGTTTGGTGTTTGCAAATTCCGCCATAAAGTTGGCAGCCTCCTCGCGGATCTTGATCCGGTCAGGATCTTTAGCCCATGAAGAACCCTCGCGAAGGGAGCGCACTCTGGCGAGATCGATTAGTTCATACCAAGACATGATGAGGATCAAGGCGGCATCAGCACCGGCACGGGCAGATGAAGATCTCCATTGCTGTAACCGGCTCTTCGTTTGATCCAGATCTTTGATTAGCTCCTCCGCAGACCGGACTTGCCGAGATTCAGGAAATAAGATTCGGTGAGCCTTGAGGCTTGCATTGAGCAGATCAATGTGGGAATCCTTCAAAGGGGCAATCCGAGCCTTGAGTGCAGTAATGTGATCTTCAATGTCCCATGTCTCTGGTAAGGGAGCACCGGTTAATTTGGCTCTCTCAGCTCGGGCGTCTCTCACAGCTTTGGCGGCTTGAAGCCGGATGCTGGTAAACTCTCCTACAAACAAATAAGCTAATACCGAGTTAAGCGAGAAGGAACACAAAAAATATGTCGGATAAGAGCAGAAGGAAAAGAAGAGATTCGGCAAAACTTACGGTCCATGTCATCATTGAGGCTTGCAAGTCCGGACAGCCATTTCGCACTGGCTGCTTTGTGAGCACTCAATTCTTCTTTCGCCGCTTTGACTTCGGCTTCAGATTCGGCAATGGACGTTTGAATTTGCTTGTCCAGTTTGGCCCGCTCCGCAAGTCCGGCTTTGCAAACATCTCGCTCCTTCTGGATAGTGTCTTTTTCAGTCCGCAGCGCATCCCGCTCTCCTTTGACCTTCTCCTTCACTTTTTCAACCCGGTTAAGCTCTCGCTGAAGCCGAGCCACCTCTGACTTTTGCTCCTCTAAAGCGCGCTTCTGCTCTTCTTCTTTATTGTCCATTTCAAGACAGAGCCCATCAAAGGAAGTTTGGAGCTTCTGGTGCTGATGGGCGAGCTGCTTAAAGAGCTTGCTGCGAGCGGTCATGGTTTCCTGAAAGAAAACATGCAAATGGCGTCAAAAGAATCTCGGGGACTGGCCCGAGATTAACCGAATCAGTTGGAAAAGAGACTCGGGGACTGGAAGTCCCACGGTTTCCTTGGTTAAGACAACATTCATGATCAAGTTTTATAGATTCAAGCCGAATGACTTTCTTACTCGGAGGAGTATCAGTCGTTCGACCCGAATCTCGGGGACTGGGAATAGTGCAGATTGATAATGATAAAGTAAAAGCAGATTCGGTAAAGTTACCTCAAAGACCCGGTTAGCTTCAACAACCGAGGTCTGCACGGAGTGTAGAGATTGAAACATCCGACTAGGCCCAGCCGGATGTGGCGCTGAAGTAGAGAAGTCTTTGGCGAGGTCAGCATCATTCCAAGCTTCAATGAATTGCTTGGCGGACTCGAGCTTATCGCTGCTCGGAGGGCGGGGATTCGACAGGGCCTGGCCGAATCGAATCGCTGATGGGGCGGCAGGAATTTTCTTGCTAGCAGCCACCTGCTTATCCGAGGTGGTTGGAGTTGTGCCAGAGGCACCTTGAGTCGGCTTGGGTTGAGGTGACGCACCCGGGGTCTGCTTCGGATGTTGCTCCTTTTGCTGCTTCTCGGAAATTTGCTGTTGCTGCTTCTGCTTTTTCTTCTTCTGCTGCTCTTGATTCAGCAGGGCTTGAGCTACGGGTGTAGGGCGAGAATCCGGCTTAGGCAAGGGCTTAGCCGGTGTCTTAGCCTTTTCCTTCTCCAGCTCCTTCAAAGGGCGTGGCCAAGTTGAATCTCGGACAGGAACCAGGGTTTCCTCACTCTCCAAGTCAATAACCGGCTCTGATGTAGAAGTCGGTTGGGGAATATTGGCAGTTGTAGTACGTGCTGGAGAAGTAACAACCCTTTCAGGAGACTGGTTCTCCGTAGCCGTATCCAGTGGAGGAATGGGAGAAGAAATGGATGAGTGAGTTTGCTCGGTGACGATGACGTCACTACATAAAACAAAGTAAACAGTTAATCCGGATGAAGATGACTCGGTTAGTAAAGGAAGAAAGCAAATGAAGCTAAGTACGCATTACCCCTTCGTGGTAGGCATGGGCTTGAGCCGATTCGGCTTGGAGCCAGCCTTCTTGATTCTTTTGGCTTTAGGGGCATCAGATCCGGGCGCATCAGCGCGTTTCCGAGATGTCCCTTCAGCATCTGGTTTGGCTGGAACACAAGGTGGTGACCATGAAATCGGAATAGCGTCGATGGGATCTAAGATCTGGCAATCATCATCTTCCTCGTCGGAAAGGTCGTAAATAGTTGGTTGCTTACCCTTGCGGATTGGCTTGGCGCGCGGAATCGGCAGATAGTCATCCGTATCCGCATCCTCTTCGCCATCGCGCAACGGGCTGCGATCCGCTCCCCATACTTTGGTGGAGAGATCTCCATCTTCAGTAGCTTGGCGGTCAAACAGCTACATAAGAGTCAAGGTAAATCCGGTTAGTCCGATGGCATTCTGATGAAGTATGGATGAATTCGGAAGGTGGTGAACGAACCTGTGGTGGAAGTGCATTCCGGTGAAACGGCTTTACGCCCCACCGCCACTTATCCGACATCTCCGTATAGGCAATCGCATTTACTCGTCTCCTGATGGAAGCTCGGTTAAGGTCATGCTTGCTGATCCGGGTAGGATCTAGCAGACCACTCATGTGGCATATCTTGTGTTCACGTCTTTGAAGAGGATTGACCCGGCGGGAGATAAAGGTCCGGAGGAGATCGTCCGAATCCAGGCCCTTCTCCACAAGGTCCTCCAGAGTTTCATGTATTGTCTGGAGCTCTGCAATAGTTTCAGCCGGATTATATCCGAAGTTTAATTCGGCTGTGGGTGGCTCGATCTGGAACTCGGGCAGATTGAGGGCATCATGGCCTTCAGCACTCTTCACATAAAGGAAAGTCCTTTGCCACTTCCTGACAGTGTCTAGGCCAGTGATACGGGGAAAGATGGATCCCGTCCTCGGCGTAATGCTAACCGAACCACAAGCAGTCATCAGCTTCGGCTTGGTGCCTGGAATAGTCTGCTTGCGGAGGTGAAAATACTTTGCCCATATATCGACAGTCGGCCAGACACCGAGATAGCCCTCGCAAAAGGAAGTAAAGGCCGATAGAGAAACAAAGGCGTTAGCCGGGAGGTGATGAGGCTGCAGGCCAAAGAAATCAAGGAAAGCCCGGAAGAAGTCACTAGCCGGCAATCCGAATCCGCGCTCAAAGTGCGCTAGAAACACCACACGTTCACCAGGTTCGGTGACCGGTGCGAGTTCCTTCCCCGGTTTGCGGCATATGACTTGAGAGGTTATACGCCGGGTGCTTAATAGCCATTCCAGATCGTCCGTTGTCACATCAGAACCCTCCCATCTGCCGGGAGGAAGCTTCGCCATATCCGGATCAATCCTGCAAGAAGTCGGATAGGGCCGAGTCAAAATGAATCGGATAATGGTATAATCGAACCAGATCTAAAGTGATTCGGCTAATATTATCCCGGATGAAACTAGCCGGGTTCGGCAGAGAAGGTGATTCGGAGGGCAATCACAAACACCTTCCGCAAAAGTCTAGGGTTACACAAGATCTACCGCAGCGGTAAAAAAGAAAAAGAATTCAAGTGAAAAGGCCAGTAGAACTGTTCAAACGATGACAAGCTAATCTAAGGCAATCTAGTAGGAAACCTAGAAAAGGGATCTACGGAATGTGCTAAGGCATAACCATGGATTTATATGGGAATGAATCTACAGAAAGAAACAGGCGTAAGTTCCTCGTGGGTACGAACTTGGTCGCGGTGGCCATGGCCGGAGGAAGAAGAACTTACGGGTATGGCGCGGCGAGGAAGGAGCCCAGTGGAGAAACGGCGGTGCAGGGCGCAGTGCGCGGCTCCGGCGAGTCTTCTCAGGTGTTGAGGACGTCTCCGGCGCGGCAAGGTTGCGAGGGCGAGATTGCGGCGGCGGCAATGGCGCAGATGGAGGTTTTCGGAGTGGGGAACGAGCGGAGAAGAAGAGAAACCCCCTGCGCCCTATTTATAGTTGCTCACCAGTAACTGGCGCACTACCGCACGGTTTCCGGAGCGTGGCCAGATCAACTGTACCCGGAAACTCTGTGATCGCTGCTGTGGCGGTGTATTCGAAACACATGTTGGGCCACAGAATTGGAAGCGGTCGTGCGGATCGGGTGTGCAGGTCAACGAAGAAATCGAGGAGACGCGGTCGTTTGGTCAAACTCACTTGAGTACCCGGTGAATCCGGATAAAGTGCTGACAGTGACATGTCAAATCAGAGACCCGGATTACGCGGCTTTGCGCAGAGATTTCCTGCCAAGCGTCCCGGGAAATTCGGAGATGAGTTAATGCAATTCGGTTAATGGTGTTGGTTTTGAACCTGCTACGGCCCTTCAGCCGAGGCTGTAGGACCGCACCAGCTTCGGGGACTACTGTCGGGGGGCTGCCCCCGGGTAGGGCAAAGATGTGGTGTTGAGAACTCTAAAAGGCTGGCCGGATCAATATTCAGCCGGATCACCTGGGCCGAATCTCTTGTGAATTCGGTTAGCTCTCTATCGAGCTAAAGTGTGGGAAGAAACAAAGGGGATCCAGTAAAGCCAAACCGGATCAGATTGAGAAGTATCGGCTAAGTTAGCCGGGTTGGTCAGAAGGACCCGGATAAGGTGATCCGGATATGGCACGGGGGCCAAGTAATGTCAGTAAGGTCACGGGACCTGCAGTTCTACTGACCGAGGTTCAGAGGACAGCAAGGTCGAGCCACGGGTTTTCTGGATCGCAAGGCCCTAGGCGCTGACTCGGCCAATTCGGGAAAGGGCTATGGCCTAGACCCGGTGGGCTACGCCTGCCATTGCCTGAAGAGGCAAGATAGGCCTGCTGGGACTTGACAGCCAGGTCAAGCCACGGGATTCCTGGGAGTGCAGCGACCTAGGAGCTGACTCGGCCAATTCGGGAAAGAGGATGTGACCTAGACCCGAGGGGCTACAGTTGCCATTGCCCGAAGGGGCAAGATAGGCCTGACAGTCCGGCCGTTGGATTGACAGGGGGCAGAGGCTTGTCCTGTTCCTCTTGTCCATGCCATTATCACTTCCAGCCAGGGGCAAAATGGTAATCCGGTTAGTGTATAAGTAAGCTACCACATCCTCCAGTGCAAAGGACGGGCGATACAACGAGGGACGGTGAAGAGAACGAGCATCGTTTCCCCCCAAGCTCCATCTTCTTCCTAGAGCTTTCACCATTGTTCTTCATACAGCTCAAGGAGCGCTCTGTACTTGTAAACACTTGAGATATAAAGAGAGTAGGCTAGTGCTGCAGTAGGGGTGTTACCTCCACCAGAGGGCCCCGAAGCAGGGTACATCGTGGTGTTCTTTGCTTCTTCTTGGTTCTGCTTGTTCTTGTTTGTTCTTCGAGTTCTTGGTTGTTCTTCATGCGTGCTTCGTGAGCGCGCAAACCCTCCCCGGATCCCCCAACGTCCTAGCGAGCCCACGACTTAAGCCATCCTATGACATCTGCCGTGACACCACCACGACAGAATTCCACTCAACACTAGTAAAAGAGAGAATGCGAAAAATAAAAGACAGAATCTGTCTAAACAGAACAGTCCGCAAAGACGAATTTTTTCGAGGCACTTACGTTGCTCAGATCGAAAACCTTTAAACTAACGAAATATGCGTACATACCTGAGCATTACGCACATAATTTCAGATTTAAATATTTTTTCTGTGATTTTACAGAATTAAAACGGTGAACAGCAGAAATCTGTTCCTGCGCAGAAATCCAAATCTAGCATCATCTTCCTATTAGAGGCAATACTTGCTACTGCATATTTAAATCTAGCATAAAGTGGAGAGACAACCATCTAGATACTGCCATGGACCCGTAGTCCAAGGATGAACTACTCACGCATCACTCCGGAGGCAGGCATGGTGATGTAGATCCCTCCGGTGATGATTCCCCTCTCCGGCAGGGTGCCGGGAAGAGCTTCTGAACCCTTTCGAGCTAGGGTTGACGGCGGCGGCGTCTCTGGATCTTTTCGTGGATAATGGCTCGGGTATTTAGAATTTTCGCGTTGGGAGGAATAAATAGGCGAAAGGGCGGCGGCTGCGGAGCCACGAGGGCCCCACACCACCCCACGACGCGGCAGGGGGGCCCACACGGCCCATGGTGTGGGCGCCACGTGGCTCCCCTCCGTGTCTCCTCTGGACTCCGTCTTCGTGTTGGAAAAATAGGAGGTTCTGTCCAAGTTTCGTCCAATTCCGAGAATATTTCCAGACTAGCTTTTCTGGAATACAAAAACAGCAGAAAACAGGAACTGGCACTGTGGCATCTTGTTAATAGGTTAGTCCCAGAAAATGTATAAAAATGCTATGAAGTGTATATAAAACATGCAACAATTGGTATAATATCAACATGGAACATCAGAAATTATATATACGTTTGAGACGTATCAGTGATCCTTTGTCGCCCTTTCGATTCTTGTTTGTCGCTGACTCGTTGATGAGTCTAATACAGGAGGCGGAGTTTGTCAGAGGTCTTATGCCTGTGATCATTTGTCCCACGGCTCCTGCTATCTCACATTTGTTGTTCGCGGATGATACGATCATGTTTTTTAGAGCAAACCAGGAGCAAGCATTGTTGGTAAAGAATATATTGGATCGATATGCTCATGGGACTGGTCAGGTAATCAATCCGGCCAAATTTAGTACCTATTTTAGTGAGGATGTTAAAGTGGAGGTGAAAAATATTCTACAAGTTCAATCGATCAGTTTGAAGATAAACCTGGGTCTTCCTGTTCCTGAAGGGAGGATGCATCAGGGTAGATTACAAAGCTTGCAGGAACGCCTCAGTATAAGAAGGTGGATTGGGGGTGAGAAGATGATGTCGGTGGCTGCAAAGGAGACTCTAATAAAATCAATTGCGCGGGCCATCCCGGCGTATATTATTATTTTTTAAACGACATCCCGGAGTATATTATGGGTGTGTTTAAACTACCTATGTCGGTTTGTGATGAGTTGACAAAGATGATCAGGAGCTATTGGTGGAGAGTAGAGGATGGAAAGCATAAGACTCACTGGGTTGCATGGAGAAAATGATACGCCCAAAGAACCGAGGGGTTTAGGCTTTCGGGATATGCGAATGTTCAACCAAGCTCTGTTGGCTAAACAAGCATGGAGATTATTGGAAAGACCTAACAGATTATGTGAGAGACTTTTGAAAGCAAAATATTATAGGAGGGGAAACCTGCTTGACACGGTTTTTCCTGCCAATGCATCGCTAGTTTGGAGAGGTATTGAATATGGGTTGGAGTTAGTTAAGAAAGGAGTGGTCTGGAGGATTGGTAATGGTCGAAAGGTGAGATCTGGCGCGATCCAGATATCTCACGCAGATAATCACGAACACCATTGTCGAACAAAGGTACTTGTCGATTAACAAGAGTTGAACAACTCCTTTTACCTGATGGTTCTTGGAATGAAAAACGCCTTCAGGAACACTTCATCCAGGCTGATATTGAAGAAATTCTGAAAATCAGGGTGTCAGCTAGACACTCGAGGATTTTGTAGCGTGGGGTTTGGAAAAATCTGGCTTATTTTCTGTCCGAAGTGCATATCATCTTGGGTTGAGGAGCAGCTTAGAGGACAGGGAGTGTCTACAAGTTCTCGACCAAATGGTGATAGGCCAGTCTGGAAGATGTTTTGGAAATTAAAGTTCCACAGAAAGTCAAAATCTACGCGTGGAAGCTGCTAGTTGGAGGACTGTCAACGAGGGAAACAAAAATGAGGAGACATATGGAGAAAGAAAGCATATGCCAACGGTGCGGGTGTGAGGAGGAGATGGATTCCATGCCGTGGTCGTGTGTCCGAGATCAGCTGCTCTATGGGACGCGATGCAGGAAGTATGGCCTATTCCTACAAAAGAAAACATTATAAAACACGGGACAGAGTGGTTGTTTGATCTATTAGTAACTTTGGAAGATGAGGAGAGGATGCGTGTGCTGATGCTGATATGGAGGAATTGGCAAGGTCGCAATGACAATGTGCACGAAATAAGGAGGCTCCCTTGGAAGCCTCAAGGGTTTTCTTACAGAGCTATGTCAGTTCCTTGGAACAAATTGAAGCGCGTGACCACAGAGACTTGATCAAAGGCAAGGCAGTGATAGGAGAAAATGTGAAGTCAAAGCGAGCAAGAAGATAGTGCAGGATGCGGGGAGGCGAGATGGCCAAGACCTCCAGATGGCTGGCTGTCAGTCTCTATCGATGGATCTTATGATGCGGGCAATAACACTGCTGGTGGCGCAGCGATCGTCCGTGACTCAAATGGAGATTATATCCTAGCATCGTGTAGCTATTATACCCATTGCAGGGATGCTTTCGAGGCTAAGGTGCGGCGTTCAGAGATGGTCTTCATTCAGCGTTGGCTTATACGGCACAACCTCTTGTGCTACAAACAGATTGTGCCAACCTGGCTCGGCTCTGAAGGAAAAAGGACAGAACAAGTCTCTTGCTGGTCATTTAGTTAATGAAGTAAAGGAGAATTTAGGGGAAGGCAGGGAGCTGTGTATTGAAGTAATTAACAGAAAAGCAAATAGGGTTGCACATCGTCTAGCTTATTTTTCGAGAGCGGAGCACTAAACCGACTTGTGGTTACAGGATGTCTCTGATGCTCTGGTAGACCTTCTGGCTGCCCATTGTAATCCTATTATAAATTAATAAAGCTCCTATTCCCAGCGGAAAAAAAAGAATATACACCGGTTGCTGGCTGCGATGGAAGCCTGGATGGCTCCGCGCGGTGCGCGCGGCGACGGTCGTTGCAACTTGCACCTGCAGTGTTGGCCGGAGAGCGTGCACCTTGTAAATGGTTCATGGCCCAGACCATGCTCATTTAGAGGCAAGGCCCACGATGCTGATGTGAAGTAAGTACGCCCCTGTTACGTTGTTTGTAGGACTCCTGTTGTGTGTCGTATTCCTGGATATTTTGCAATGGTTATGCCCTGAATTTAAGAAATAAGTAAATTGAGACTTAGCAAAATCGACTAGAGACAAGATAAAAATACCCCTCCATTCAGAAAATTCCTGACGGTATGCGGTTTCAGGCAATTTTGGTGGCCGGAACAGAAACCGTATATTGGCCCGGCGCGCAAAAAAAATCACGGCGAAACCGTGATTTGCACAACTCCGGCGAACAACTCCTCGCGATCTCCGCCGTGAAATCAACCAATCTGGTCAATCCATGGTTGGATCATCGATGCGCGGGGAGGCGGGGCGAATACGCAGGAGGATGCGCCACCGCCGCATCTCAGCTGTCGCGAGCAAGCGCGACCGCCTTTAGGGAGGGTGGATGGTCTATGTGAGGGATGCTACGGGTTCATTGACGAGAACCGCGTCACTACCAATGTCACACTGCCCACACGCACGAGGCGGAGGTAGGGAGCTCCCGCCGGTGCCGGTGCCGGTCGTGGTGGTGCTCAGCGACGACGAAGAGAGGCTCGGTGGGTGTGGAGGTCGATGCAGGCGCGATACTGCGCTCGGCTCTTTCGGGCGTGAACCGGGTTAGATGTGCTCGACGAGCATATCCTGCCTCACTTCAAGCGGACACGCGCCGCGAACGCTTGCGGCCGCTCAGTGCGAGGTGG